>JBBWSL010000037.1:0-365648 GCA_038088545.1 Diaporthe humulicola | reverse complement strand
TTTTAAGTAATTAATTAATACTAATTATATTATATTTAAAATATAGGAATCTTAATAAAGTTTACTTAATATATTTAATAGAGTTTATATTACCTATTTATTATTATAGTTTTAAAATATATAAACCTTATAATATAGTTTAGTATACTTTATTATTGATTTATAGGTAGGGTTAGTAAAGAAAAAACTTTATAGTACTAGCGGGATTTAAACTTATACCCTCTGTATTACTAATATGCAAATAGTAGCTATAGCGTAGACTAATTGTACTATAGTGCCTTATATGTTTAGTATAATAACTTTATAGTTAAATAAATTAAAGCTATTTACTTAAATAAAAAACCACTAGTATTATATAATTATTACTAAAGTTTTAAGGTTAATAATTAATGATAACTAGTTTAATTAATAGCTAACTAGCTACTAGCTAATATTTAGCTTAATTAGTAGAATATAGCTTTTATTTAAGTATCTTAAGCCTCTAGCTTAAATCCCCCTTTAAAGCTATTATTAAGCAAGTAATACACACCTAATTCCTTACCAAATACCCATTCTCTTCGCTATTGTATGTACAAGAGCCTTTCCAACATATAGCTTAGTGTAAGTTATGTGCAACATTTTCGTGCTACCTCCTCTAATGTCCCACTTTTGGCCAAGGCAATAGATACGACACTCCGTTTAGCAATGAATGTAGGCAACCGTAGCTTTTGATCGCCCTAATGGATGCGAGACTTCCATCTTACTCCACTCCGCAAGAGAGGTCAGCCGGGATAACAGATTCTCCATAAGGCGGGGCTGTACCGCTTACGTTGGATTAGTTCTCTACATCTCTCCAGGTCCGCGCATTTAACCTAGAATATTTCTTTTTAAATTTCATTATCGCAGTAAGTACGGCGGAGCTCGATATATCAGCTTCAAAATGAAGAATATCTCCGGTATGCGCTCCAGGCTAGCTGCCCGCCTGAAACCAGGCAACCGATCAAGGTGCACTGGCGATACGGACCAAGCTTTCGAAGGTATAGCATCGACAAGTCGACAACAGGAGGACTCTGCCTTCATGCGAATGCCTCCAGAGATACGGTGTTATATCTTAGAGAACTTGTGGGAAGATGCCGGGGCTGTGCAGCATATTATACTAAAAAACGGCCGTTACACCTCAAAGAAGTGTGTAACGAATCACTCGGCGCCGGGAGATCTGATGCAGGAATGCGCTGAACATCAGTCGGATCGATTCCAAGATGAGGCCCTCTGGAACAGGATGACTTCGGCGTGGGGCAACCATTGGAAATGCGAAGAGTTCCACCGGAGCAGGGAGCAGCCGAAAGGGTGGAACCCCTTTCTCACCATGATGCTTGTCTGCAAGCAAATGCAAGTACCGCTTGATTTGATTATCAGAACAACATTTCCAACTCAGAGTCTAATTTTTTTGCAGGTATATTGAATCCCGTACCTCTGTGTACAGCCAGCTCACCCTTGTGATCCACGACCTCGAGACTCTGTACAATTTCACCGTATCCCGGCGTCTGCCTATTATCAACCATATTCGGGATTTGAACATATCGATGCATCTCCCCGTACGCCGGGAGTCGAAGTCGAAAATGAGCCCCGAGGCAATCTCCGCCATGTCCCGCTGGCGCGACTGCTGTCAGGCCATGAACCGGCTGCCAAACCTGGCTGCAGTAGACATGTGGCTGGACACGGCCGAGCCTCCATGGCGAGCCGTGTTGAGCGAGATACCGGGACCGAATGCGAACCCATTTGTCTTTGGGGGTCGGCTGGCTGGCGTTCTGACCGTCGACCTGCCCGTGAATCCCGAGAGACCTGGGGCGTGGCAGCAGGTAGCCGAGGTCGAGCCACGGTTTTCTATTCGAGCACGTGGATGGCCCGTCTTTAGGGCGTCGACGGAGCCGACTAATAGAGCGGCTCACTCCATCATCAAGCTTTGGGACAGTGCAGAGCCAGGTGCTCCGCAGCCCCCGTTGGTGTTTGGTACCCATATGTAAGTGAATCTGGGAGTCGTCTCCCATCGCTTCTGATGCGTCTCGTACTCGAAAGAGAAAGGCCTACCGGTCAAACATTCGATTAAACTCGTGGGGCAAATGGCTCCCATGAGCCAGTAAGAAGGATCCACAACATGGCTAATTCCTTCTACTATAGTGCACATCATCGTCCTCGCAAGTTTGGCAGTTTGCTGAGATAATTGGAGCTGACTGTCCGTTTCTTTTTTTTTGAAACGGGCAACATCGTTAGTCAAACTTCACTAACAGGATGTTGTAAATGCATGTGTTTTTCTTGGTTTGACTGGAGTTTCTATGCTACTAGGCTCCCTGAAAAGCGATGAAGGTCGTGACAAAAACCGTACTCGGTCTTGTTAGGACGTCTTTAACTCCTTTTCTGAGCTTTGAACTCGTACTGCAAACAACCATAACTAATATAACCACCAACTCCCCCATTGTTGCATTGCGTGTAATCAGCAATGAGGATATCCTGACACTTGGTATGCCCGGGGTCCTCCTCGTTCAGAGGGTTCGAGGCATACATTTCCGTCTGCCCCGTCGAGAGCTCGCACCCATCCTTCCAGAAGACATTGTACTGATATGGCGCATCGTTGGTCACGGTGCTCCATTGGATAAATGTCGTGGAATCCCCGGCCTTGATTGTCTTTAGCGCGGTGCCGGCGCACGCGAAGCCACTATAGTACTGCACCCAGGACTTGTGGATGTCGGCGTGGCTGCCAAAGTCGTCTGAGCCATAGCATTCTTGGTTCCCCTTCGTCAGGGGCGTCTTGGGCTTTTCAGGCGTCGTGTCCGCGTCGGGGTCAACGATCTTGTACTTGGCCGTCCCGCAGTCGAGGTCTATCTCCCCCGTGGTGAAGGCGGTATGGGAGTCGTAGTTGCCTGCGAGTATGTGTCAGTGAGATATTCTTGATTCCGTGCTGGCTGCGTTTTGCTCACATGATGATGGGAATTTCCCGAAGACATTGATGCAGCTATAGGCCGTGCAGTCGTTGTTGCTAGTTGTGTCGAGGCTGAAGTCGAACGACCAGCCTTCAAAGGAGCTGATGCCCAGATCTGAAGTCTTTACTGTCTGGGTTATGCCGCCTGACAGCCCATTTTTATCCTCGCAAAGAGTATCAACGGCTCTGTGGCTGGTTAGAAATCTGTAAAACATTGCAGATGGAAGAACACATACTGTTGAAACACACTCTTCTCCATGTTGACAAGGTTGGGGTTTTCTGATGTACCGGCATCACACTTGGGATCGGGAGCCGGCTGGGGGTCAGTTTGGTCAGGTCCGAAAACCCATGAGTAGATCAGATTCTCAACAGCATCGTAGTCTACACCCTCCGCAGTCCAGAAATTATCATCGGCGATCTGCTGAGAGGAAGGATCACAGTTGCAGCCTTTCCACTCATTGCCACACTGGCCGAACCTGTTGCCCTTGCAGCGGTTTCCCGCGCACGCCGGCGTAGCCGTTGGGCAGTTAGCCGGTTGTGTGGTACTGGGCCTTGGATTGGTGTTGAAGATGGGCATGGGCTGGGGATCTGCCTTGAGCTTCCAGAGGTCCTCCAGGATGTTGACGCTGCTAACGAGGAAGGCGAGCGAGCCAAGAACGCCGAGCACTGCGCTCCCGACTGCAGCGAGGATCTCGCCTGCGCTCACGACCTCGACGATTTCGATCTCGGTCACTTGAATGATTTCCAGAACGATGTCTTCATCCGCAAATGCCATCATCTGGTCACTCTCGGCCAGCACGACGGCGTCGTTCCCAGTGGCCGTGGCTATGTCCTCGTTGAGGCGTACCATCTGCCGTGCAACGTCAGGGTCTTCACGGAGGAGCTGGTTGAGGCGGCTGGTGCGTAACCTGACGCATTCTGCGGCAGGAGGAGCCCGCCGCATGATCTGCGACGCGTTATCTCCGAGTGCATGTTCAAGTTCCAGGTCAAGTTCCAGGTCTCTACGCTTCGCTGCTGCGCACGAGGGTAGCTGGGAAGAGATTGAGGCCAGTTTGGTCTTGAGCCATTGGCTGAGTGTAATTTCAACTTTGCCGTTGGCCACGCCCACCAGGAAGGCTTTGGGGATGGTTGTGGGCGTGCCCTGCCCATCCACACCCGTGGTAGTGATAGTTGCGGTGCCAAAATCTGTTGTGGTAGCATGCCACTGATTCGCGTTAGCTGTCAGAACGTTGGAAGATCAATCATAGCTTCAAAGTGAAGAAACAATAGATGATTGACTTACTGATGTAATAGTGCTGCCGCCTGTAACAATTTCCGTGAGGTATTCTGTATCAACGCCAATGGGCGCGATTCTGCAGCGGCATTAGTCTGTTTGTTCAGATTTGAGAACTCGAATATGCCAATACTCACATGTCCGACTCAGGAGGAACGTCCACTGGATTGATGCCAATTTGTCCAGGTTCAGTGGGTATTATGGCCGCAATTTGAACACCATCAGGGAGCTTCAAAGTAGCAGTGCGTGAAGGCGCAGGCGTTTGGCCATGAACGAAGGAAACCAAAGAAATGGCCAATGCGATAGAGAATTTTGGAAACATGATGGGCTATGCGACAATGCGCTTCGATGACAGTCACTTCGCTTCAAACTGAGTGTGAACCGTCAGTGCTCTTGCCAATTTGCAAGCAATCTCCAATGGCGCAGCGGGAGCCTGCGCGATTTTGTAATTGGGGCCGCCATCGTGGGTGTAAAGGCTCTGCCAATATCTTCTTAGCTTGGCCATCTGTTCCGCGCCGCCACAAGGATAACGTGCTTCGATCCACGGCTTTCTCTTGAGCCTCTGCTGGTGTGAAAGACTATGCACGTGAAGATACCGGGAGAAAAGGGTGCGTGGGTAACTTGGAGTTTGGGGCGTTGTAGACGGCATGTACAGGTACAATGGATCATAAATGGGGCCGGCAAATCTGTCAGAGCCGATGCTTATTTGCATTTGCCGTTTCTGGAAGTCATCAGGTGTATCAGGTGTGCATGTTGTGTCAGCAGGTAGAAGTGTGAGCCCGCCGTCTTACACAGTGCGCAACTTCGACTCCAACAATCTCAGCCTTCATCCCACCACATGACGCAAAAGGATCTTATCAGGATAACTTGGTGAATACAGTGATAAAAATGAAAAATCGCTTCAGAGGACAGAGAATTGCTTGCTATATAGGCGCAGGCACCACAAATTGTAGCAATGGGCCATAGGTCCCTCCCTTATGGAGGATATGTATTCCTGAGTTGCAGCTTTACCGGATCAAGATGAAGTCTTTCAGCAAACTCATTTTCTTTTGTTTGCTGGGGGTTGTGTTCGGGAGACATCGCTATGTGATTGACAGCGAGAGTTGCGCTCGTGAGTACCCTGGACTGTGGCGGCCGTGTTGATACCTACCTTAACCATATGCCCCCACGCGGTCAGCTACGTGTTCTTCTTCTCTAACATCAGTCGATAGCCGATTCGACCAGACAAAAGGTTCGGTTCTACATGGACAATGCCATTAGTCGCTCAAATGAAATCGCCAATCTAATTCAGCCGCTTATCGACGCTGGAGACGTCGGCCCGCTTGATGCCCGTATCAAAAACCAGGCAAAAATGTTGTTTGGCAGCGACGACTTGGACACATTTCGCAGTATAGTTGGTGAGCTCAAAAACATTGAACTTGAATTATGACAGTGAGAGGGCAGCTAACGAGGTCGCCTCGCGCGATTAGCGAAATTTGTAGCGGCTCGAACATACCAATTCCACGACGTTGATAACCGGCAGCCGGCATGGAAAAACGACAGAGACCAGTTGGATTTAGTAAGATCAATATCCTTCATTTCTACATACCCAATTATCATTACTCCATACTAAGACATGCTTTTACTTTCTAGGAGGTTTTTTGTAACGCCGATTACATTGAACCGGACACCACAAATCAGGAACCAAATATACACTGGAAGGACACAGTTCAGAACTTGCCGATAGAAGACGGAGACCTCATATTGAAACTGAAGGGCAAAAGCAGTACCGCTGCCGTGTGCAGTCCATCTAGAACTAAGCAGAATAACGGGAGGTGGCCTTCTGGATCGCCCGAACTCATCACACTTCACCCGGACTACCTCCAGACGGTCTTGGAAAAGAACGTCATTTTCAACTCTGATCGAATCAAAAAGGCTGAGAAGAACAGTCTTGTGGATCTTATTGGACGCAAACTCAGGCTCTTGCCGACCATGGTCGACATACTTGACACGCCGGAGGGAACCATGCTGCACGAGGTACACGACGAAGCCATTTACATGTCTTTGGTTATGCCGCTTCAAACCCCGCTATAGCTTTGCTAACCATGTCAATTTATCAACTCTTAGATGATGCATTTAAAGTTTTGCGGCCTTGCGGATGACTCGGACGGCAAGAAAAGCTACGGCTGGCGTAATTGCATCAGATTGAAGAGCACAGACAACGCTGGTAAGAGACCCCTTGCGGAACGAACAAGAGAGAATGTGTCTTTGTTTCGATCAGGGCCGTGCTGATACATATATAGAAAGTCTTATGTTTTTCGGCATTGCCTTTGATCTGATTCAAAACCATCAATATGATGTACAGGAAAACGGCAAGATAGAGCACTTTACGTAGGTACCCAACATTGGTGTTATCGAGAACCAGGCTGTTAAGTTTGTTATGTTGCCGTTTGTAAGGTATGAAATAAATACAAACAAAGATAAACTTACAATTTATCATTTTAACATGAGTTGGCAATGCATGAAATGTTTGATCATCCACTGGTATTAAATCATTGATGTTGTAAAAGTTCTATCAAAGGATGGACTAAGACATTATCGACACATCGATAATATTATTATGGAAACTGAAGCGAAGATTCCCATCTTGAGGAGAAGCTCAAAGTCTACTGCGTTATGTTAGATCTATTCAATACTTCTTTTGACTTGGGAATTGGCCTTTATCTATAATGTTGATACTTGTGAATGGGCAGGCGTTGTGTTGAGGCATGCATGCCCTGCCCACCGCCACTACTAGCCGCCAGCAGAAGAGGTTCATAAATTTCGACATTCAAAAGGAGGACCCAGATAAGAAGATTAAAGAAGAAGGCCTAAGAAGACTTCATTCGGCCTCGGTCAAGTCGGGCTCCCTAGGCTCAAAACTAAACCATCGGCATTGGAACGTTGCTTGTTTTTACTCCTTGTCGATTGGTCTAGCACATTGAAATGTTTCGAGCCTCAATCTTGAATCTTCAAGAATTCTATGTATCTTTACTCTGAGAATGCTTTAATTCTTATCTGGTTGTGCTTATGGCCTAATACATAAGTGTTTCTTGCACTATGCGCGATAATTATGACCGCCCAGCGCGAGACCAGACACCTGATACAATCGCCGAACTCGGCTGAAAGAAGACACGCACAGGCGTCGGAAGAAAACTCCACTTTCTCAAATCCTCAAATAGCCTCTGAACGATCCCATGGTGCGCAAAATTGGTTATAACACTTTACCCATCGCAACAATCGTCACCTGGATTAATGTCTTTCTTGAAACGTGCCGTGACAGCTTGGGCGATAGCTTCGTGACCAGCCTGTTTGGGGTGAACGGGGCGTAGAGAAAGGCCAGACTGGCCGTTCTGGAAAGGACCGGAGTGGACCCTTTGCTCCGGCGCAACGACTTCGTTCCAGTCGTAGGTGAACATGCCAGACTGGTACCACAGATCAAACTCCTGGGCTGTTGGGGCTCGGACCGTGTAGGCCCCGTTGTCCAAGATGACACCCTCGGGGATAGCATTCCAGAGGAAGACCCTCGACCCTTGGTATTGGTCCCGCAGGCTGTGCTGGCACTCGCAGAACCGCCCCCCGTCAAAGACGTGGCTGATGTCGATGTAGCCGATCCTCGTGTCGTTGAAGCCCTCTGCTAAAGTCTGGAGCTGGCTGTTCACAGCCTCGACAAGGCTGTTGAGCTCCTTACGGAGTTCCAAAGTAAGCTTCTGGCGAGAGTCCTGCCTCCATGGGACCACGAAGCTCTCCGTGTTGCACCAGGTTGCCTCGTCGTCGTCAGCAAACAGCAACGAGTAGCCCAGGATGTACAGACGAAAATTTTGATTGTACCGCACGTCTGGAGTGTTCAAGATGTCCCAGACTGCGTCCAGGATAGAACCTCTTAGCCCCATGTTGATGCGCATACGGGCGTCAACCATGGACCTGACGCACTCGCCATTGGGATCCGGCCAGTCTGGGCCGTAGTTCTTGTTCTGCTCATGGAAAACACAGTTGTTGACGACGTTCCAGAAGCCGACATCGCCGCCTCCGGCTTGCATTGTGACGATATCCGCTTCGCCGGCTCGTTCCATTTGCACGTAGCCCATGTAGGTAGTTTCAGCCATGTTGGAAAGATTCGCCCCAGAACACGCCGAGAAGCGGAAGTCGGTCTGTTTGCCCGTCGGCACCCAGGTTTTGTTTTCATTTACTAGAACGGGCCATGCATCGTTGATTCGAAGACATTGGTCCTTGTTGTCGTCGAAATCCGTCCGTCCGAATATGTCATAACTGACGCCGCTCTGCAGATGGATGGTAAGTGACATTGACACATGGTATTCATTACAGTGGGTGGTACTTACAGCCCACGAGTCGCCAATGGCTGCCCAGACAAGCTTATCTTGCGATGGGACCAGGTCTTCTTCAGGAACCTGCGAAATGACTGGCGCGAGGTGAATTGCCAATGCCAGTAAACAAAACTGGTGAAAAGAAGGCATTGCGATAGTAGCCTCACAAATCTGGAAGCTGTAGAGATGGGGGATTCCGATCGACTGTTTTTGCCTTGAGATACTGCTTTTCCTATGCACAGACGTCCTCAAATGTAAGTTTTATTCATCTGCGCTGTGATTGCCGTGTTCTGTCCCGTACAGTGCGAGTGCATTTCGAAAGGTGCCGCCTCAAGGTCATGAGACTCTTGAAATTCTCAAGCTGCCATGAAAAACTTGGATATTCAACACTACTGGATGACTCTTTCCATGAAGGAACGCCGAAATGCTGATGAGGCTGCGTATCCAGACCTGACACAAGCTATAGCTGCTCCAACTTCAGCTACCCCAACGTGCTCCAATTTCCCCAATGCTGCTGAGTTGGAGGGTTGCATGTCTGTATAGACCTTCGATAGGCGAAAGTATCGCTTGTATCGCTACAAAGTGGTGTGAGACGATACATGCAGCAGCCCGCAACCGACGTCAGTGATAGTGGCGCCTTACAGCTTCATCCGCGGCCGATATGGAGAGGCCATTGTTTCGGCCTGCTGACTGGCACGTCGACGCCCAGTTCGGGGATAGCTGCCTGCTGCAGGATTGCGCACATTCGATCTAACATAAGAATATCTAGGGCTTGCCCTAAAAGCTTACTAGAAAAGTAAGGCTTAGAAGATCACTATGAACATAATGATATTTTATAGTCTATACGCAACGTTCATTAACTCTAAACAGTGGGCCATCAGCACAAGCCAGTCATGTGGCTCGGTCCTGGCTGAGGGTGATTGGTGCCCAGTTCACACAAGATCTCGATTCGTAAGCGTGCAACAGGGCAATACCTTCGACACACACAAGCCACACACACCTCGGCTTCTAGTTCTTTTCCACACTTTCAGATGCTTTTGGTGGCCACTTTGGATTGATCAAATATCCAATGCCAAGATACCACCCTCTCGGCCTTTTTACACCGACTTTGGCGGCACGTTACCCAACGCCACCACGCCCACGAATTGACAACTCCCTATCCAAAGAACTGAATTGGATATTCTGATGTTTCATTAGGATCTTATCCCAGTTTCTTGATAACTCGTGACTGTATCATCGAGATCCGGATCATTGTCACATCATGTATCCGCCAAGTAGAGCACCGTCTCTAGAGCCTTTCTTGCTTGCTGAAATCAGGATCTGGAGATTCTGACAGGCTCGGGACCACTCGATGGATCACATGCTGGATGATTCACCTCAACCAACCTCGATGTGCACGTAACATGCTTGACTAAAGACCGGTCTCTGCTCGCATCTTTGCTTTGAGCATCGGTGTCCCCCGCCTCATTTGACATTTGTTCGACCGAGAAGCTAGGAGCGTTGGACTTCCTGTCCAGAGCATTTAATTCTGTTTGTTTTCACTCCAAGTCCTTCACTCAATCAGCCTCGTTTTGGTCATCTCTTTTTACCGAAACAGCCATGTCTTCGTCGTCTTCTCTTTGGGCCCGTCCCAACCATGGCTCAATGGCCTCCGTGACAGCTGCACAAGAGTCCTCTGATGCCAGCTCCAAGGCTGTACTCTTTGACATTGTCCGCACTCTTCAACGGTTAGAGTCCAACATCCAAGCCCAATACGACCGGTTGAGCTTCTTCGAATCGTCGAATCGAGCGGAGAGCGTGACAACTGCCTCCTCGCCAACCAGAAGTAAAAGTTCATTCGACTCCCAGCGGTCACACAATGAATCTACTTTGACTACTCCGCCTCTTTCTCCCGCCGGGGAGCGGAAGGGAAGCCCTTTTATGGTGCAGAGGAAGTTCGAGTTCGAGCTTGAGGACGAAGGCCACGGCGGTGAATTACACACTGGCGGGCAAGTATTATCCTACATTCAATGTGTTGGTCCCAAATTAATCATGTCTTGTAGATCAACAAGTTCTGACTCCGAAGATGAAGTAGAGGTCGAGGAAGAACCAAATGTTGTGCATGACGGCTACGCATACTCGGCGTCCAACTACTCTCTTCCGCTCACCCAGATTCTTCTCGGGGCGGCGTCAGCCATGAATATTCCCCGCATTCCAAGCCGGTCTCCATTACGGCCTGTGAGTATGGACCATTATGATATCGATCCACTTCCCCGTTCAGAGCCCTCGAGCGGTGATCAGAAAGATATCACCGCCGCCACTGCTTTTTATCAGGTCACCCCCGAACACACATTTGATTGCCGCCCCGTCACCGTCCTTACGGTGGAAAGTTTTCGTCGCACGAGAAGGAAGAGAGATCGCATAGTTCTAACGCTGGAGAAGTCATTTCGTCTCTATGATAAGTGTATTACGAGGGTCATGTCGTTCTCTTACAGCACACCAACACTACATGTAATTGGGAAAGCCACAAAAAAGCTCGCCAATGGCTGGATGGTCTTCAAGACGGATCTAAAGGTGTGTGTGTATCGAAAGCGACCGTATCAGGTAGCTTAGGATGCTGGTGGGAAGTCTGGACGCAAGCTAGCTCGACAGGAGAAAGGTGCCCGGTATTTCTTTTGTAGTGTTTGCCTTGATTCTAAGCTTCAATCTACAATAAATTGAGCTTCAGTCTACAGTCAATTGAGCTTCATTCCAAACAATTGATAGAGATACACAAGGGAAACGTTCGTAGCCATTTGTTTCACCTCACCACTCTGAGAAGAAATAATTTTCAAGTCTCGAGCTCGTATATGCTAAGCCATTCAAGTGCCAATAGAACGACTGAAGCCTTCACATGTCGTTATAGCTCCAACTCACATAGCTCGCCAAACACGTACGGCGCCCATGATGCCCCACCCTCTTTGAATTGGTCAATCAGGGGCAAAAGATTGCGTTCCAACTGCACACCCTTAGGAAGAACCACGGCCCGAACGAGAGCCTCGAATGAGACCTGCAGGATGGGCACCAGGGTAGGCATACTGTGTCAGCCCTGCATGGTACCGATGGGTACAAACAGATACAAAAGCGATGTCAGAGTGCGGCTGTCTCACGTCAACGGTCGAGCTTAGAAGACCACTCTATAAAGGCACGTAGTATAGTCCTGTGTAGAGATGTGGTGGGGAAGCTTCCCCAACTTCCCCAAGTTGTGAGGTTATCAGACTATGTGCCTTTCTAGAGTGATCTTCTAAGCGCCACTGTTTAAGCGCCACTGTTGACGTGACCAATCGATGAGAAGATCTAGATGCTCACGTCAACAGTGAGGCTTAGAAGACCACTCTATAATACAGGCACATAGTCCTGTGTAGGGGTGTGGAGGGGAAGCTTCCCCAACTTGTCCAAGTTGTGAGCTCCCATCGCGATGTAAGCCACAAATGTAAGCCACAAACAGGATTCCACAGCTCCGAAGCTCACATGGCAACCTAACCTTCAACACCATCAACACCACCGGTGAAAGATAAGAAAAAAATCTTTTCGTCAGAAGACGAACTTTCAAGTTTGCTTACAGTCTTGGCGCCAGCTTTGTAGGATGAGAGTTCGGCTTAATTGCCTGTTAAGTCAACTGCAGAGTGCCATTGGCCATTTTCAAGGCCGAGCCTCGAGCCTCGTGATAGCTTCCATGTTTCTGCGAGGGCTGTTTCCTCCGGCTAGTAGGTTGGTTTCATCGACCGATCAATCCTTCTCGAAGTCAGCCTAGCTGGAGACCTCGTGATAGCTTTTCTGCAAGTTCCTTCTCGCTCGGTCAGCGGAAGGGCGCCATTGATCCTTCCCAAGATCGAGATGTAAGAATTGTGTGATGGCTTTCGGAAAGACTTTTCACCACATGACAAATTCATGGATCAGCTTGAAGGACTTGTGACGACGGCGCCGTCGGGGATGTAATCAAGGGTTTTCCACGTCCACAACGGAAAGATCGTGATGACGGACTTAATGAAGCTCCTGACAGCTATAGCTACCTAGGTACCTTACTTGCTCTGCTGAAGCTCGGCCAAATACTACTACTTGTCGCTGTTCCCTCTACCAGATCCCTCATTTTTCTCTCTATCTCATTCTTCTTTACCGCCAGGCCACTTTCCGCAAGCATGGCGAACTCAATGGCTATTTTCAAGCTTTTCTCCATCGGAGTCCTCTCCGCTGCCGTCATCACAAAGGTTCAAGCCAACGGCACCGAAGACGGATGCACCTTCTCTCTGTCCGCCTCTGGCGGAATTGAATGTCCAGCTGGCCAGCTTGACGATGGCCAGATCCGCCTAAACGGCAGCTATCCCACTGCCGAGTTCAAAATCCGTGGCGACAAGATTTGGGACTCGGCTGGGCGCGGATGCATCGTCGCTCGTAAAGAATTTCCCTCCTCAAATTTGCCTCAGAAGACTCGCTGACGACACTTTGATTTAGCTGCGCCCACCACGCAGGTGCAATGCGACTTGAACGCGGAACCAATGCCGGGGTTCTCCATCGACAGCTCCAACAAGCTGCTCTACCAGGGCTCATCGGAGTTTTACGCCTGCCCGGCCACGGATACTGAGTACAACGTCTACATCAAGCCTGATTTTGGCCAGACAAAGTGCTTTGCCGTGACTCTGACAGCCAGCGGCTGCGGGTCGGCGCCGCCACCGCCACCACCACCACCACCAACAACAACTTCGGCTCCGACGTGTCCAAGTGCTCAACCTCCTTCTACTATCACGGAGACGACTACCTGCACCGTCACTCAGGCGGTCACCGTTACCGGAAACGCCTCAACCGTTTCTGTGACTGGGCCTGTTTCAACCGTTTCTGTAACGGGATCTCTTTCGACCGTTTCTGTTTCGGGCGTTGGCTCAACCACCACAGAGACGACGACGTGCACGGTGACTGACACGAGCACGGTGACCGACATGAGCACGATCACCTCGATGGGAACCGTGACGAGCACGCTGCCCTGCACTTCTAACTCGAGCACGACCAGCAAGACCTGCAACAAGTGCCAGAGCCACAATAGCACGACTTCATCCTGGACAACTTCAACTACGGTCTGCCACAAATGCGGCACAGGCACAGGCACTGGTGGGCCGCACCCCACCGGCGGGAATTCAACGTGGTCGTGGTCGTTGCCCACGAGCATGACAACAAGTGGATCGTCGTCTTCATCGACTGCAAGTGAATCGTCATCTTCATCCTCGATGCTGTGGAGGTAAGGTGAAGTGACCGTGTATTGCGGTTCAATGCGCAATTCTTTGCTACTATCATAGGTAGAACTACTGTTGCGTATCAGTATTACTTAGTTTAGTGTCGGCCGCAGCAACAACCTCTAGCCTGCCTCAATTGCGTCCTGCTTGGCCTTGTTGGAAATTTGGTGGCAATACATAGGTATCTAGGACGTGAATAGAAAGTCTAACCGTTTATTTCCAGTATCTACGGTTGCCACAAGATACTCTATATATGAATAGTTAGAATCAGCATATGCGAACAAGGAACGTCCGCCCGACGGCGCCTCTTTGGGATTGAATACACTTACTTGGTACAAATGTTGTTGGCACAAGATGCCCACTTGCAATTGGGAAAGTTTGCGTCGCAACAGAATATCTCGTCGTATTGGGTGTACTGCAAGCACCCGCCACTGCCTGTTGACGAGAGACAATTAGCTTCGGTACTGGTAGCCTCGAAGGCCCGCGGACTTGTGGACCGAGGGAGAAACATACCTTGAACCAGACATCTCGACCTCGACCTTTTCGCCACATTCACCTGGCCCACCATCGGGCAGGTATCATATATACTCCAGCTACAAGAGGCAATAAGATTTCGACGGTCTCGGACTTACAGCAGAGGCCCTGCTCGCCCACAGCGCACTGTTCCGAGCCGTGTACGGACGTCTCTATGGCGACCTCTCCAGGCTGGCAGCTCGGGTTACAGAGCGGCCCGGTGCCTCTCCACGTGCACGAGTCCGGTGTCGCCTCGGCCGGGCAGACAACTATGCGGTACTCGCCGGCATCGCAGTCGTCCGGGAAGAAGGTCGCAGCAAGACCCTGGCCCTCGTTCCAGGTAGGCCGCTTGCTGCACGGAGACTTGAAGCAATACTGGCCGGTAGCCGACCAGCCCGGGTCCTCGCCGAAGATGCCGCCGTTGTCGGGGTCCGGTGGGGACGTGTCCACACAGGTTGGCGATGGGCAGTAGCCGCGCTGGCACGCGAATGCGCAGAGCCCGTAGTCGTCGACCCCGGCGGCGGGCTCGCCGCTTGTGCCCTTGACGATGTCGGGCGGGACCACGAGAGCCCCCTCAGTAGTGCAGCTGCACGCATGGTAGGGGCAGAAGCCGAAGTTGCAAGCGTAGCCGCAGAGGCTCCCGAGGTTTGAATCCGGGCCGGCGAGGGCAGTCCCGGCCACGCAAGCCGGCGGGGCGAAGTCGGAAACAGTGGGCGTGGTCAGGGGCGACTCCTCGAGGCTACATGCCGACGGGGGACAGAAACCATATGCGCAATCGAAGGCGCACACGCCCGAGTAGCTGGCATCCAGTCCTGCGGCAGGGTAGCCGGTGGGTGCGACACCGCTGGGCGTGGCCGACGGGGAGCCCATGGCCTGGCACACGCAGGACGAGTGGTCACAATACCCATATTTGCAGGAGAACTCACACAGGCCCTCGAAGTTCCCGTAGCCTGTGCCGTTGATGCACTTTTGCTCCGAGACCTTGAGGGTAGGCGTTGCTGAGATGCTCCCGCCCCAGGCGGACCCGACGTATGCGTTCCAGTTCTGGAGGCCATTGACGCATGACTGGGGCCCAATGGAGCCGTCCGATCCGGGAATAAGAGTAGCAATGGTCTTTCCGGACTTGGTGACGGAGATGACCACCTCGCCTGTTGCGCTTCCAAAGTCGGCGCTCCCGTGGTAGATCCCGACTCCATCGTCAGGAGTCCAGGTCCACCGAGCGTTGAGACTGGTGCCACCAACGGTAACTGACACGTCTGCATGAGAGCCCAGCAGAGCCGAGAAGAAGACCTTGTCGGCCATGATGGTGGCTGGATCGAACTCGACCTGCAACTGAGATGCCTGGAGTTTAATGTGTACGTCAGCGGCCGGGAGTGTTCAGACGAGGCGGAAGATAGAGTGTATGAAGCTGAATATTACTCATCTCAGCCATCAGTTCTTGCCTCTTACCGTGTTTCCAGTGGTGCCACCGTCACCGCAGGCACTTGCGGCGGCTCTTCGCCACCAGCCCTGGACGCCCTCGCGCGTTATGCTAGCCGTGCCCTCTTTGTAGAGGTCAATGACATAAGGCAGGAATGCTCTACAGCCGTCGTGAGGCATGGAACTGGCGTAATTGAACGGGGCCTTGCCGACAGAGAATGCCTCCATGGCCTTGTCTTGGAGAGGCCCTATATAATGCGACTCGCCATAGTCATTCCAAGAGATGATCTCGACAAAGTCGGGTTGGTTGTAGATGATCTGCACCCATCGGTCGTACCACATATCATCGCCGCGCCAAAGCCAGTTCTTGTTGTAGCCGGGAAAGTTGGTATAGAACCAGGGAGACGCCGGCATCATGTAGGGCCTCCCGCCGAACTGCTCTAGGTACATCCAATATGAGGCGTCCGTGTAGGTGTTCATGTCGAGGTCGCCCCACGGCCAGGCTGCCCAGTTGAACAGTGCGTCAGCCACGTTATTGGCCTCCTCAAGAGCGGACAGGGCGCCGAGCGAGGACCAGTCGGGAATGAAGAAGCAGCCAGTGGAAGCTTTGATCTCGTGCCAGTCAGCCGCGTTTTCAGGGCCCTCAAAGGTTGATATCAAGGGGCCACCGTGAGAATGGTAGTAGGCTGGGTTGCTGCAGTAGCTGCCGCACAGTGAGATGACATCGTTCTTGTCCCAGTCCCCGTTCCCCGCGTAGTCGAAGGAGAAGAAGAGCTTGAATCTCATCTGGCTTGCAACGTAGAACGCGAGTTGCAGTGGCGCGGTGATGCCGCCGACGTCGTTGGCGATGTTGAGGGCGAAATCATCAATGTGAGCTTCCTGAGCGAGACTGATGTCTCGCTCCCAGTCGGACTGCGTGTAATTATTCGTGTTGCCCACCTGCGTTAAGGATGAGCCGGAGACCAAACACACACGAGTACTTATTCTGGGTGACCAGATGTGTCCAGATAAGAGCACATGGAGAATCTTCACTTACCATGAAGTGGGCGAATACAGCTTTCCCGCAAGCCTGCGCGGCCAAAGAGGCCACAAGGGCTAGTACAGAACAAAGAGCCCGAACCATATTGCGCGGGTCTGTGAAGCTCGAGAGATATGCAAAATCGGCGTTCAATCTTCGACAGCAGTGCTGCCACATGTATTTATCTTTAGTCTCTCCTCTCGATCCATGTGGATATCTACAACCTTCTGTCCAGAACATGAGCGCCTCGAAATCATTCTCTTCATCCTTAAGCAGTAACCATCCCTCAGGAATGACTCCAATTTTCGAATATTAGGATTGCATGCGCTGCGAGGTCATATATGGGTGAGTTTTGTAGTGTATGCTGCCCGAGTTGGCAGCCCAGTCTCGAACCCACACCTCTGGCTCCTTTGTCTGCTGGTAGATCTCGGGCCAGCCGTGGGCGCAAGGGTGACCCTCCCAGGCGGCAACACGCTCGGCGTGGAAGCAGACAAAATGCAGCCAGTCGAACACCCGCGGCAGGGCGACCTTGACTGCGCCCGGGAAACCAACCATCGCATCCTCCTTCCCAGCCGCCGCAACTTGAGTCCCAATGACCTCGCCGCCTCGGTCCGGCGCGGGCCCTTGGATGCCTTGTCCCCGTCTCTCCCGGAAGTCCGGATCCACGGCTTGGACATAAGCCACTGGGTCGTCAGGCCGGATGTTCACAGAAGGGGGCTGGCCGTTGTCGTGCCTGACAATGAACCCAGTCGTGACCGCCTCGCATTCGATCGCGGACCTGTCAGCCACGAGGAAGCACGAGGTCCGCATGCCCTTGAGGAGCTCCTGTGCGCCCGCCATGCGCCTGAACTCGTGCCGTAGCTCGTCGTCGGAGGCCCCCTCTAGCTCTTCCCTCTCGACGAAGACGGCGCGGAACTTGGGCCACAGCAGCGGCCCGCTGTTGAAGTGCAGGATCATGGCCTCGGCGGCGCTGTCAAAGTACCCGCGGAACCTCCTCCACGCCTCGTCGGCCGCCGGCCCGCCGCCGTACGACCCGGTGCGGAAGACCACAAAGCCCCACGAGGCCCCGCCGTCGAGGAGCCCGTTCCGCAGCATGGCCCCGACCCACGGCGTCCCCACCCTCAGCCTCTTGGCCGCCTCATATTCGTCCCAGCCCCGCTGTGTCGTTTCTGCCTCGGCCCGCCCGAGGGCGATGGTCCTGTCTACGGCGTTCATCAGCGCGGCCTTCTCGTCGGCGCCCGCCGCCACCCTAAGCCTAGCGCTCACCTCGTCGCGCAGCGCGTCCAGCGGCGTGCGCTCCATTCGGCCCCTGAGGAGCTCGGCGGCGGAGGGCCGCGCGGCAAAGTTGACGCCCTGCGCGTCGTGGATGATCAGGGCCTCGTCGCGCGTGAGCTCGCCCGGGGCCACGAGCGCCTTGGCCACGAGCCCGGCCCGCGTGAGGCCCGTCTTTTCGACGCAGAGCCGGTCCTCCTCCTCGGGCGGCGGCCACTGCCATACGGTGTTGTGCTCGGCCCGCGTGGCCGACTGCGGGTCCGCGATCACGCGGCGGTACAGTTGCTCGAGTTCTGAGTCCGACCGTGGCGTGGTCATCATGTGTCTGTTGGGTTCAATGATCTGGCCCCGTTATCAGGAATTGGTAGGAGAGAGCAAGGAAGTCGTTAGATAGAAGATCGGAAACATTATCCGGCTCGGGCCGGTTGTGGACTAAGCCAGCCTGCCATACAGAGCATTAAATCCTGCAAAATCTAGTCATGAACGGGATCTCAATACTCGAAGTATATTGTTGGAATCAATTAATTTAGTTGCAAAAAGAGATTAACGAAAACATTCTAGCCCAATGCCTACGCTTCCCAAGTATGCGGACTTACCACCAGTTCCTGGAATGCCGCCAGGATGTGCTTGGG
This sequence comes from Diaporthe humulicola, assembly GCA_038088545.1. NCBI lineage: Eukaryota > Fungi > Ascomycota > Sordariomycetes > Diaporthales > Diaporthaceae > Diaporthe > Diaporthe humulicola. The sequence continues at coordinate 346,979 of JBBWSL010000037.1, read as the reverse complement.
GGATCTGGGATACGGGTGGAGTAAAGGATCAAGTCGGTAGTTTGAATCTGCTTACGCCAGAGAACACCCTCCAAGCGAAGAAGGAGATCCAGACAGGGGCTTCGGTGTCACTTAAGTTAGTTCCAATGCAGCCGAAACACGGCAAAGGCTAACGACCATGAATAGCTGGCCGCTCGAGAAAATTAAAGACCCGGGTCATAATCGGAGTGCAATTATCCACAAGTTTCTCGATTTGAAACCGAATTTGGTTGGCCATGATGAGGAGATCATTATCAATACCCAAACAAGCAGTCAATGGGATGGGCTTCGTAAGTGTACCTGCTGTGACTGCACTTTTGGATCGTTTTTCTGATGCCTCCAAGGTCATTGGGCACACCAGCCCACAGGATTGTATTATAATGGTCTAACGCATGAGGAGATCAGCGGACCGAACGCCAACAGCAAGAATGGGATCCAAGGTTTGTATAATGTCTGGCCGTAGTGTTTTAATACTGACAGCCCAAACAGAGTGGCAAAGACGGGGAGTGATCGGGAGAGGAATATTGCTCGACTATGTGTCATGGGCAGCTCGAAATGGCATTCAGTACAACGCGGCAAGCAAACATTGCATCACTTATCAGAATCTAATCGACATAGCTAGAGACCAAGGCGTCCAGTTCCGTGTTGGAGACTTGCTGATGCTCAGAACTGGTTGGATCAAATGGTACAACGAGGCGACTCCCGAAGAGCGCGTGGACGGTTGCAAGAAGCATCACAATTACATTGGTGTTGAGGGGACCGCGGACTCCGTCGAGTGGCTGTGGAACCAGCACTTCTCTGCTTTAATCGCCGACAACATGGCTTTTGAAGCCTGGCCAGCGGAAGGGCCTTACCGTAATTTAGAATATCAAATCCAATGTGAAAGGTAAGACGCTAACCGCGGTGTACAGGTATCCACGACAATGCTCTCGCGCTCTGGGGCACACCGCTAGGTGAATTGTGGGATCTTGAGGCCCTAGCTAAGGAATGCCAAAAGCAGAAAAGGTGGACTTTCTTCGTAACCAGTTGCCCATTAAACATCAATGGGGGTGTCGCAAGTCCACCAAATGCGCTTGCGATATTTTGAGATTGGGTCATGTTTAAACGACAAGATTTGGTTTGCTTGTACACATGAGGGAACCAGATCATAACGAGTTGTGATGAGACAATTATGTCTTTCCATGAAATAAAAATCTTCTCTCGCTATGTCAATCTGAAATCACATCATTGCTCCTCTAAGGGTTTCAGCCAACTGAAGATGTACCTGTGACGACCATTCACAAAATCCAATTTTGATAGACAGTATGAGATACTTGATAATTGTGGTTATAGTAGATGATGATTCTACTTTCGTCACATGCTGCTATGCCCTAAAACACATGCTTCAACGGGTCTCTCGGCCCGCTTGAAACTCAAGCACAATTAAGGCTACCAGCAATCATCTCTCTCATTGATGCGATGAGATCAGTCTGCACAGACGTTGCCGAAGGAAGTTCAGGAAAGTAGCCAAAAGCATGGGGGAGCCCAGGATAAACATCCAACTTGACGTTGACCCTGATGAATTAATGAGCATTCCGAAAGGATCATGGGACAATGTATCGAACAAATTCAATAAAGAAAGTCACACCGTGGGAGGAGTTGACGAAAATTGGGGACCTTGACTTACCCGGCCTGCCGCAGCTTTTCCACGTATGCAAGGCCTTCATCCCGGAGCGGGTCCATGCCAGCAACCTGGACATAAGCCCGGGCGAGTCCCGTGAAGTTCTTTCTAAGTAGAGGTGAAGCGTCCGGATCTTCGGGGTTTGCAGGGTTGTAGTAACCCCAAAATTGCTCCATGGACTTCTTGCAGAGAAGCGGTGCATCCTTTAATTCCTCCATGCTGCTGAGGCTGAGCTCCGGAGGGTAAGCAGCAATATGGCAGACCGAGGGAATGCGCAGTATTTGACCAGCTAGACTGATGCCGCGGTCACGCGCCCTATGAGCTAAGACGGCGGACTGCGCTTGATTGTCAGAATCGACGTGTGCGAGGCGGCGTCGATTGAGCATACCACATTGGCGCCAGAACTTGAGCCGCCGATCATCAGGTACCGAGTGTCGATGTGGAGAATGGAAGAGTTTTCGATGGTCTGAGCATGTTAACGCCGGTATGCGCTGAGCTTCCTATTTACCTACCCATAAGAGAGCGTGCCATGCGTCCTCCAGGCCAGTTGGGAATGGGTGTTCAGGAGCACTATTCGGAAATCAGTCGTGGTCTTCATAGTGAATCATATATCTTACAGGCGATAGTCCATGCTCACAACCACAGAGTCGGCATCTAGGCAAATGGATCGACAGGACAAATCTTCTCCTTCAAGGTCTCCTAGTGTCCATCCTCCGCCATGAATGCTGAGCTTGGTAAGTGCCTGGGTGGCGGAAATAGGATCCTTTGGTATGTGCATACTAGACTAATGCAGGGCTTGCTTCACTTCTCCCAGACGGTGTGTATATCCTCATAGGGATTCGGGCCCCATCGGCAGCGTCGTAGGAGAGATCCTGGACCGTGATGCCATCTTCTATTTTCGGTGTCATGCTCGTCGCTTTCGCCTTCAGAGTTTGCATGATATCTCGCATCTCTTGAGGAGTGCCTACGAGTTTAGGAACGCGGTCTGGTTGCTTTCTGTGAAACTATCAAATATGGAAATCAGCATGAGATCTGCAACCCAGAGAGATGCTTTCACCTCGGTCCATTCTTGACTTGGCTTTCCCAAGTGAGAGTTTGGTGAGCTACTTTCTTCGGCCATGGCAGAACGGTGATCTACTGAAGCTAAGTGGGCTGGGGAGGCGACCGGACTGAAGGACAACTGCAAAGTGATGCCCGGGAAAGAACCCAGTTGTCTCGTGCTTAGACCAGTCGGTCTCCGGAACTTTAAGTACGGCACCTCTGTTGGCTTTCAAGAGGCAAGGTCTAATGGCAGACTAAATCTCGCTAGAGATCATCCGGCAATGCAGACCCGAAGAAGCACATTTTCCATTTGGTCCGCGCATGTGCGATTGTGTTTACACTACGAGAAGTTATAGTTTTCGAAGCTCGAGCCTTACCATTTGAAATGAGGTGGACCAAATATTGAAGCAATGACATTCTGCAACACTAGATAGATGCTACATCCACCTGTCATCGCTCTCCCAGGCCTGGGTCTGTATTCAAGTTTCATATTCCCCGTCCACCGTCGACATCGATGCTGGCACCGGTAAGGAGGCTAGCCTCATCGCTAGCAAGCCATGCTGCTGCGTTACCAATGTCCGCAGGAAGTGCGAACCGGCCCAAAGGTATAGTACCCATCATTTTGCTGCGGCCTTCCGGTGAATCCTTGCCCCCAAGAAATAGTGGTACCCTGCGCATGGAGTCAGAATCATCTCGGGGCGGAATGCGGTCAATAGTGATCCTCACATATTTGTCTCGCCGGCGACAGGATGAATCACATTGAAGCGGATGTTGTGCTTCGCCCATTCAAGTGAAAGCCCCTTACTGGCATTGGTTATTCCTGCTTTCGTAGCTCCGTACCAGATTAAACCCGGCCGGGGTCGAAGGGAGGACATGCTGGAGATGTTGATGAAGAGTCCACCTCCCTCCTTCTCTTTGAAATAAGGGATGATTATTCGACTGGACCAAAAAAGTGACTTCAGGTTGACATTGACAACATTGTCAAAATCGGACTCGGTGGTATCAATGCTCGAGCCTGATGTGTACGCCACTCCCGCGTTGTTTACCACAACATCGAGCTTGCTAAAGGTCTGCAACGCCACTTCCAGCAGGTGTGCCCAGTCTTCCTCACGAGAGACGTCTCCTTTAACTCCGACAGAAGATTTGTCTGGCTGCTTCGAGGCAACTCGTTTTGCGTTTTCTTCATTGATGTCAACGACCACGACCTTTGCTCCTTCGAATACAAATTTCTCCACGATTCCGGATCCAAATCCAGCTCCACCTCCTGTGACAATGGCCACCTTACCTTCCAGTCTCCCAGGATGGCTCATTATCGAGATGAGGGGATAACGATATAATGATGTTTCCAGACAGGGATCACAATTCCAGAGCAATCGAAAGCATTTCTGAAAGTATCTTTGGAAGCCTATGGCAGAAGGAGCCTCGTGGGTTGACGGACTTCGTGAATATCGAACGAGAACTGCCGCATGTATCTCCGGAAAACGGCTGATCGTGCTTACGGGTGATTCTTCATTTTCCGACCAATCCAAGACGCAAGTCGGATCAGATATCCGGACAAGCGAGGATCCCCGCTTGCGGGGTCTTGTACCACTGTGAGGCAATGATGACAAGAAATCCTATGCATGTGAATCAAGGACCAACTTGCAGTATCCCTGCCGCATCATCCGGTGTTACCCAGCGTCGGAACGGAGGGAGACAGCTAGGTATCGGGCACGGGACCACTGCTGGTGATGAGTGAGCACCCTTTGTTTGAAAGCTATTCTTTATAGCAACAATTGTGCGCAGTAAAATAAGCACATGCAAATCTTTAGAACTTCCGCATCGCACGAAGCCATGTACAAAGTTACGGAGGAGCCGTTGGGTACCCCCCGTCACATTCGCGTTATAGTGGTCGGAGCCGGTGCGAGCGGCCTGAACACAGCTCGTCACATGGACTTGCACATGAAGAATTTCGAGCTCACTGTGTATGAGAAGAATTCTGACGTAGGAGGGACCTGGTTTGAGAATAGGCGAGCATTCAATAACACCTAGGCGAGCTGTTGTCGGTTATTGACATCGACAGATACCCCGGGTGCGCTTGTGACATTCCATCTCACAACTATCAATTCACCTGGGAGCCCAACCCGAAGTGGACTCATTAGTAAGCCGCACTGTAAGGTCGTTTTGTCATGTTAAATTATTAATAAGCTTAGCTATTCGCCATGGGACGAGATCCTGGAGTATTTTCAAGGGATCGCGCGCAAGTATGAGCTCTATCGATACATCAAGCTAGAGCATAACGTCTGTGAGGCGTCATGGGACGAGGCAGAAGGAGTCTGGAAAGTCAAAATCCGTGTTCTGGAATCCGGCGAGATACTCGAGGATCACTGCCATGTTCTCATAAACGGAAACGGGATCCTAAACAACTGGAAATGGCCGGATATCCCTGGACTCCATTCCTTCAAAGGCGACCTTGTCCACAGTGCGACTTGGAGCACTGAGCACAACGTTGATGGGAAAAGAGTCGCTGTACTGGGGTCGGGATCTTCCGGCATACAGATTATTCCCACTATTCAGCCTCGTGAGTAGGGCGAATGAAAGTGAGTTGAAATGCTAATCTTCACTAGGTACGGAATCCTTGTTCGCATTCGTACGAAGCCCAACGTGGATCACTGCTGGCTTCGCGCAGAGCCACGCTGGACCAGGAGGGGCAAACTTTGTTTGTAAGACCTTGATAATCATCCTGCTAGGCCATACTGCATCTGACACTAAGAAATCTTCTAGTTTCAGAAAAGCAGAAAAGAGAATTCATAGAGAATGCTGATATCTATCTTCGATATCGTAAAGAGATCGAAGGAGAGCTGAATACAAGGTTCAAATTCGTAGGTTGACATTTGGTACCTGCCGTCGTACTGCTTTCCTAATCTCGATTTGCACAGGTAATTGCGGATAGTGAAGAGCAAGCTACAGCCAGGCAGTTCTCGGTGAACGAGATGAAAAGCAAGATCAAGGACGATAAACTGGTCAGACTTCTAATGCCTGACAATTTCGCCGTGGGTTGCAGACGACCGACCCCTGGAAACGGTTACCTGGAAGCTCTTGCTGAGGAGAATGTACGCGTCGTGACAGACGAGATCTCGCGGGTATCTCAAGAAGGGATTGCGCTGGCCAAAGGGGAGACTCTCGAAATAGACACTCTGATCTGTGCCACAGGCTTCAACATTTCATTCTGTCCTCGATTCAAATTGATCGGAAGGAATGGACAAGATATAGCGGACCTGTGGCGGGAGAAGCCTGAGGCGTACCTTTCAACTGCTGTGCCAGGGTTTCCCAACTACTTCAGTAAGTTGAAAGCGTATGGGATCAAAGAGACTACTTATTGATTGTCACAGTGTTCCTTGGTCCAAACTCACCTGTGGGGCATGGCTCCGTCCTCCCAATCATCGAGCATGCAACCAAGTACATCATTAATATGATGAAGAAAATTCAGACCCAAGACATAAAGGCCGTTTCTCCAACCCCTGGGGCTGTCAAGGACTTCAACGAGCACACTGCGGAGTTCATGAAAAGGACGGCCTGGGCTACGCCATGTCGGTCTTGGTTCAAGAACGGCACCGTTGATGGACCAATCGTTGCTTTGCATCCAGGAAGTCGAATACACTGGTTTCACATGATGCGAGACATTCGGTTTGAGGACTTTGTATACACGTACTTCGGGGAAAACCGATTCCAGTATCTCGGCAATGGGTTCTCCACCAAAGAGGATATGCCTGGGGACACAACTTGGTATTTCGATGCACCAGAGGATGGCTATAATGACTACTAAATAGTCATGAGTGGATATAGCTATCCAATAAGTGATATATATGTCTTGAATAATGATCTGACAATCAGTCTGCCCTTGTCACAACGACATGAGCGACGACAACTTGCCCACCTCAAACTTGTGTCTCCGAATGTTAATCTCCGAAGAATACATACCTGTAGCGAGACCCGGTCGTTTGGCGAGTACGCAAGGGTCTTGGTCATCTCGCGATTGGCATCATATGAGCAAGGAACGTAAAAGTCTGCCCATAGACGAGCAAATTCCAACAAAGAAGGCGAATGAGCTCCAGTGAACAAATTGAGCAGGACATGCCGAACAATGCCGCAGACGATACTCTGCGACATGTTGCTTATCGAGAGGCGGCGGTAGATCCCGCTCCTGATAGCGGCTTCTATTTCCGGCATCTAGACCTTTTTGGTTTGCGCATATCAAGTAATAGAAAATTGCAATTGACATCAAAAACTGCCGCAAGACAGCAGAGAATTCTTCACCGCTCGAAACGTTTCAATCATCACGACGTTTTATACATTGCATCTCTGACTTGAACCCCACTTTAATCACATGATGATTCTCGATCCGAACTCAAATGAACTGCCCAAACGATCGGAATTACCCCAGGTCGCCGGGACACCGAAAGGTGCAGCATGGTTCTGGGGGAAGGACGACGAGGTTTGGCTAGAGAATCTGAATTAGAAAGTTCAAATTATTAACATCGCTAGCTTGGTCGCTTGAATATGCTCACACCGCAAAGAACTGCAGCAGCGTCCAAATTGATTTGCGAAGGAGAAGTAATAAGTCTGAAGTATGTAACTTGTCTCTAAAACTCCTATCATCCATTCTAATTGGGAACCAAAAAAACTAAGTTGGGCTGCTCATCTGCCTAATCCGCCGTTGTTCGGCCGAGAACCGTTCCACCACAAGATTAAGTCATTGGGCAACCCTGGTAACGATGAGATACTCCATTTCAACTCTCAAAGCGGATCTCAAGTACGTCCCTTGGCTTTTCAACTCAGATTTCATGCTAAAATTTGACTAGTGGGATGGGTTTCGCCATGTATGGTCCCGCCAAAATACCTTGACCTGTTCGAATAGCTCACACTCAACAGGTTAGCGTCGAACATGACGGTCAGTGGCGATATTACAACAATGTATGAAAATTCATCCCACAAGGCGTTGCTATCACTTACATTTCAAGACAACACAAGACGATTTGAGGCATAACTCCAGAGCTGGTGTGCAGGCCTGGTCAAAGAGGGGCATTGGTGAGTGGGGTTTACGTGATTTCTAATGCCAAGGGTTCACAGGTCGGCCAATTTATTGTGCCAATATTCCATGTCTGTCACAGTGTTGTTGCGCGAAGAGAAGAAGACTAGAACCTACAAGCGGCTGGCGAAGCCGTGACGTTTGTACAGGGGGCACCATGACAATGTCCCCTTTTTTCGTTATTTTCAATCATTTCTGGCAAACACGTGTCGGCTGACATGTCTCTTAGTTGGGAGGGGAGTACTCCTGGACGTTTGGCGCCATGTTAATCGAAGCTATGACCCAAATACCCGGCACCCAATATCGGCAGCCGACCTCGAAGCATGCGCGAAGCATCAGGGGGTTGATCTCCGATACGGTGATATTTTGCTGATCAGGACCGGATGGATCGAGAAATATGAGAAGATGACTCAAGAGGAGAGAGTGAGGTTGACTCAGGTGCCGAGATTCGATTATACCTTCGTGGGAGTCGACCAAACCGAAGAAGCGGCCGACTTCCTCTACGACAACTACTTCAGCGTCGTTGCTTCTGATGCTCCGGCCTTTGAAGCCTGGCCTCAGCGGCCGGAATGGAATCACCATGTCAACCTTCTCCCTCTGTGGGGTCTGCCAATCGGAGAGTTATGGGATCTGGAGGCGCTGTCAGATGCTTGTGACAAAAGGAGACAGTACGAATTCTTTTTCGCTAGCATTCCAATGAATGTGGAAGGTGGGTTTAAGCACCTGAACAAGGCACCTAGGTACGCTGACTCACTGCTTTGACAGGTTCGGTCGGCAGCTATTCGAACGCTATAGCTATATTTTGAGACCTCGGCATTGTGCAGCCGTGATACTTATTTTGTCGTTCCTTTTCCCCCTCGTGCACTCCAACGATTAGTTCTGGTGAAGAATAGGGCAATGTTAAACTACTTTAATAGGGTCGGACGTGTCTACACACTGTGAACCGTATCATTGTTATTGCTATCACGCCTAGGGGCAAGAGTTTGGTGACAGGCTTCGAGTTCAACAATTTCCGGCTTGAAATGACCTGAGATCACTTGAGAACTACGTTCGTCTTTAGGTATAAAGATTCTTGGTTAATCAAAGCTCACACAACATTCTGGCTGCGCATCGATTTATCGCATTAGAGGTCCTATGTAGCATGCTTAGTGGGGATGAAACACACTTCGTCAGCCCTCCAACATTCCTGGCAGACAAGTCAATAAAATGGGCAAATCTTCTAAGGAGAGTAGTCTCTTACCTCCGTGTACTGACAGTGTCGTTGCAGTGACATAACTGGCCCGGTGGGAAACCAACCACACGACACATTCGGCAACCTCTTCCGGCTCTCCTTCTCTACCCAATGCTAACATGTCTAGGTGACGGCCAACCCTGTCTTTGGAAAAAATCCCCAGCATCGGTGTTTGAATAGCACCGGGACAAACCGCATTGATACGAATACCATCTCTCCCATAACGCATTCCATCAGCTTTTGTGAAACCAATGACTGCATGTTTAGATGCGCCATAAGCAACAAGGTTTGGTTGCCCTTGGCATCCTGCCATTGAGGAGACATTGACGATGGATCCCCTGGCTTTCTCCTTGCTGTCGGATGACTCCAATGGCTGTTGCTTTTGCATTTGGGAAATCTCGTACTTCTGACAGAGCCATGTCCCACGAGAGTTTACTTGGAATAGCTTGTCCCAGTCCTCGGTAGTGGTTGAAACACTGTCTCCTGTAATGCAAAGACCAGCGACGTTGCAGGCGTAATCTATACGGCCGAATTTCTCAATCACTGTGCCGACCATAGATTCGATTGAATTCTCAGACGACACATCTGAAATCGGTCAGTGCGGGGATATTATGAACGGAGACATGAGTTGCCCACCAAGATGAATTACAAAAACGTCTATGCCTTTAAGAAGGCCGTCAATTGAGTCCTTAGTCTCAATTAGACCCTGTTCGTTTATATCGGCGATTGCTATCCTGGAACAACTTTCTCTAGCAAGTAAAAGAGCTGTCTGCCGCCCGATACCTAAGATTGGAATGATTAGTATCTAACGCACATTGTTTAATCGTTTTCAAAAAGTCTTACCTGAGCTGGCTCCGGTGACTAGGGCTACTCCTGGGAAAAGCATTGTTAAAGTGTTGATGAGAATGTGATTTTTGCTTCGGCAATTTCAGAAACAAAGCACACTGTGGCACGAGGTCATCTTCTGGGCAGCCCAGGGAAACACAGGTGATCCTAAAAAGTCGGGAGAGCTGGCGGAATCCATTGTCCGCCACTTACGGAACCCGGAAACCATACTACATAGAGCGGGAAAGACAATACACTAATACTCGCGCCTTGTAACGGGATATCCGTTCCGATTCCTGTATTACGGTGAGCTGAAAACCCCGAGGGCCCGTATGTACAATGCAACAAGGACATGGCGAGGTGGCACGTCAGTTCTGTCCTTTTTTTTTTTTTTTTTTTTTTTCGCATATCCTTCATACGACTTTTCAGCCGCCAGACGACTGCTATAGATCGCATATCGCTACATATAAACATCGTGCGCATTCGAGCTCCCAATGTCATTTATTGGGACGAATTCGGAGTATAGGGATATCAAACGGTACTGATTCTGGGGGTGTACGCAATGTATCTAGCACGACCATCAAGAACGTCGCATTTCTATTGCTTGGCACGAAACATGGAACGCAGAGGCAAAAGTGACGCAAGAAATAACACTTCGCAACCATCATAGAGTACATATGTGCTAGTAATCAGGCAAGATTTCCACCGGAGTCTTCTGAAGCCCAACCAGCTTGTCTTGATTCTTCCACTCGGCCAAGATGCGAAGGTACTGCACGCCTCCACCCCCATATGGGTTCGCACGAGTCACCTTGTCTGACATCTTTCCCTCCTCGTTGTAGTAGCCCGGCGTGCAATCTTTCAAGAATTCAGCTCTAGGTGCACCGACCCGAAGTATTTCGTCAACCCAGGCTGCTTCGGCATCCGGAGTTGGCTCCACAGTTCTAATCCCCCGATCCTTACAAGTTCTGATGATGTATGCGAAGTGTTGGCTCATGCAGCTCGTGGAGTGCACATAGTTGGGAGTTGGCGCGGATTGAGCAATAGAAACCAGGAGCAAGTTCGGAAACCCGTTGATCCCCCATCCGTGAAATGTCGACACCCCATCTGCCCACTTCTCCGTAATAGTCAAGCCTTTGCGGCCGTATATCTGTGTTCCTGTTTGGTGGGACCACTCCTGCTGCCATTCAAACCCGGTGGCGTAGATGATGCAGTCGACCTCAATCTCTTTACCATTGGCGACTATACCTGTCTTGGTGATAGCTTCCACACCCCTCCCATGCGTGTCGACCAGCGTCACGTTAGGACGGTTGAATGTCTGAAGATACTCGTCATGGAAACAAGGTCGCTTGCAGAATTGGTTGTACCATGGTTTCAGGGCCTGGGCTGTCGTCGGATCATCGACAATGCTGTCAACTCGTGCTCGAACTGACTCCATCTGCCTGAAATCTGCGAGTTGCATCCTCGCCGCTAGGTCCTCGGGACTTTGTTTCTCGTCTGTCCCCGCACCAAATCCACCTGCGACAGTGCGCAGTATCTCGGTCCACTTGTCGTTGACAAGATCTTGTTCAGTGGGCAGACCGCTGACGATCATGTTGAAATTGTCCATCCGATGCTGTTGCCATCCTGGATTGAGTGATTGGGCCCAGTCTGGGTCAGTAGGTCGATTGTTGCGTACATCGACCGACGAAGGCGTCCTCTGAAAGACGTATAGATGCTTTGCCCACTCCCCAACCCTAGGTACTACTTGGATTGCACTTGCACCTGTCCCAATTATCGCGACCCTTTTGGCGGAAAGCCCCGTCAAATCTCCATATTGGTCCCCTTTGGTATAGTCATAGTCCCAACGGCAGGTGTGGAAACTATGACCGTCAAAGTCCTCGATGCCAGGAATTCCGGGGAACTTGGGTGTGTTGAGCGGGCCCGCTGCTGGGATCAACCATTGACCATGAAGTCTGTCCTGTCGATCGGTCTCGATATTCCAGGTTGAAGCTTCATCGTCCCATTCAAAACTTTTGGCCTCGGTCTGGAAGAGCACCTTTTCATACAGTGTGTATTTGTTTGCAATGTTCTGAGCATGCTGCAAGAGTTCAGGCCCGCGGCTATACTTTTCTTTCGCCACATATCCGAGCTCTTCTTGAAGGGGCATATAGATATACGACTCGACATCACATTGGATGCCAGGGTAGCGATTCCAGTACCTGCCACATGTCAGTAGATCGTATTGAGTATCGCGGTCTTTGCGGACTGACCACGTGCCACCAAAGTCACTGCCCTTCTCAATGATCAAAATGTCATTGATTCCGGCCTCGAGAAGCCGGACAGCCATGAGCAGGCCTGAAAAGCCCCCGCCAACAATGATAACTTCATGGTGAGCTTCTACAGGCTGTCGATGGATTCTAGAAGCACTCCAGGGATCATGCAAGAACTCAGCCAGTCCGGACTTCAGTACGTGACGATAAGCTGCTGGTCCGCCTGACTCAAGTCGTGCATCTCTCTCTGCTGCGTACTTCTTACCCAACGCCTCCGGATCCAAGTTCAAAGATCCATTCACTTCATTGGCATATTTCTTTACCTCGGTGGCTGATGGTAGCGCACCCAAACGATTCTGAGCTGCGTTGATGGTTGCCATTTCAAAGCAGGAAAGAGTGCACCTTTTCCTAGTGATTTCGATATTTGAAAGTGAATTGCAAGGGACCTTGTTGCTAGAGATGCATGTGGTCTTACTCAAAATCTAGGTGAGTTCAACCGAACTTTAAATGATTTCAACGCGCTGTCTTTGAAAAAATAGCAAGTATCTTTAGGTCGTCTTCTGCGTGACATTACGTGAACTCAAGCGCTAATCGATGCGGCAGCGTTTTCCTGGTTCGTAGTCCAGCCCGGAAAACCACAGACCTGGGCCATGCAACACAACGGAAACCCAATTCCAAAATGATCGAATCCAGGATCCTGGATCCTGGGAGCCGCGGGAATGAAGTTGGAAGTCCCACGACTGATCGCAGACGCGACTCAAGTTTCAAGCAATCTACACTTGTCTGAAGAAGCCAATCATAGGCATCTCTCCTGTTGGAAATCCAACAAACCTCAGCACTGGGACGTCTTGAGATATCTGAGAACTATTGACGAACATCGACATGAGCAACACGACTCCTTCATTAAGTGGCGTCGCTTTCGTGACGGGTGGGGCTTCTGGTACGTGATTCTCTGCGAGAACTTTCATCATCTCTGTGGTCTATCTCAATTGACACTGACTCCGTCATAGGAATCGGCAGAGGCACAGTTTTTGGTTTCATTGCTCATGGTATCAAACAAATATCCATATGTGATATCAACCGAATAGCACTGGACGTATTGGTGAACGAGGTGAAGATTCAAGATGGAGATGTCGACGTGCTTGCAATAGCAATGGATGTCACGTCCGAGTCGTCTGTCAACGCTGCAATCGAGCAGACTGTCGATAAATTTGGATGCATCGATATTGCTGTTAATAACGCAGGCGTCAGCGGTCCACGGGGTGACATCGATGCCATTTCTTTTGAGGATTGGACATCGGCGGTCAACACAAATCTGCACGGCGTATGGCTATGTTTAAGAGGGGAAATCAAACAGATGTCGAAGCAAGAGTATGTCTCCACCTCAACGACTCCTCCTTACAGGGCCGCTACTAACACCTCCATTAAGACCTAAAGGACTTCGACACGGACGAGGTATAATTGTCAACATGGCTTCGATGTATGGTGTTGTTGGCATATCATCCACACAGCCTGCGACTGCATATGCATCATCGAAACACGCAGTAATTGGACTTACTCGAACGGTATAGGAATTTTTCTCAACTTTTTATCTATCTTACTGACAGGGTTGCGCATAGGAAGCCAACAAATATGCCCAGCGCGGGATACGAGTTAACGCGATCTGTCCCGGATACGTTGATACTCCTCTCTTGAATGCAGCGACGAAATCTGGTTACATGGATGCAGAAATCCTAGCAACTCCAATGAAGCGTCTAGGTAAAGTCGAGGAGATTGTGGACTGCATTCTTTTTCTAGCATCCTCCATGAGTAGCTTTATGAGCGGGACAACCTTGATAGTCGATGGGTCAGTTCCTTCCTTTGTATCTAGACAATTATGTGGGATGCATACTGACAAAATTCAGGGGCTACACATCAAAATAGATTTACTCTCGCTCCATCTTGTCGAGTATTAGATGTCGGCATCAGCCAAGGGTTTTCTGTGTTTGGCGACGGGCCTGCATGCCGTGCACTTGGATACTACAATATTCCAGAACCATATTGTTACTATATAAGTCTTATGATAACGATGAATTTCATGATAATACCTTTAAATGAGTCCTCAGAAATCCACCAATTTTCTCAATAGTCATATCGGCAATATCCGAGTTGCCCGCCATGAAGGGAAATACATGCTGCATGTGCGGAACCACCTCAAGCTGCACAGGAACACCAGCCTCCCGAGCTCTTCCCGCAAGCCTTGTCGCGTTATCAGCTAGGATCTCCGCTCCCCCTGAGGTCAAGAACATGGGAGGGAAACCATGGTAATCACCATATAGTGGGTTCGCGAAAGGATTCTGTGGGGAGATCTCGCCCAAGTACAGCTTGGATATCTGGGCAAAGGTTTCCGGGGTTGCCAAGAGGTCACTCTCCACGTTCTCTTTAATAGAAGTGCCGGACTGCTCCATGTCTAGCCAGGGAGAGATAGCCACTATAGCCGCAGGTAATGGAATGCCCTTTTCTCGGGCTTTGAGGCCCAGACTGACCGCGAGATTTCCCCCGCAGGAGTCTCCGACTGCTGCAATATTGCTAGCTGCAGTGGTTTCGAGCATCCATGCGTACGCATCCACCGCGTCTTGTAAACCAGCCGGGAAGGGATTTTCGGGTACCAGGCGGTAATCTATGACCAACGCAGGACACCCTGACGCCTTGGAGATGTGACCAGCAAGTTTGCGATGGCTATGTGGAGACCCAGCGAAACCACCACCACCATGCATATAGAGGATGGCATGTTCTGAAGACCCTCTCAATGGTTTGCACCATATGGCCGGTTTAGTGGTACCAGGACATCGGACTTCCTCGTAGGTGACATCTCTTGGCTCCGACGCAACACTGTGCAGAGTGTCTAAGATGAGGCGCTGGGAAGGGATGTCCGTAGGATGGATAGCTGCCAGCCGTTCTTTGATCAAGCTGTAGAGGTCATTGATCGAAGCATTTGAGTGAGACGACATTTCAGTAATGTACTGTAGGTATATCAAGACCCATGCTCTGCCTTGGTTGATGTTCCTGTGTAATAAGTCCGTCAAAAAGATTCTTATGGAAATAGAAAAATTATGGGGTCACTTATAAAGCAACTCACCTAGCTCCAAACATCGGATTATACGAGACGAGATCTTATGAAAGATCACTACGGGCTTAGAGGCTTTGGACAGCTTGCTACTCTAGCAAGCGCGGAGTGAAAGGCGCCCCGGAAAATAAATCCGCATGGCAGCCCCGAGAACCCAACAACAAGAAAATGAAAATATGCACGTGCATAGAGAAGAAATAATGAGACGGAACTTCTGTAGATTTTTATAGGTCTGCATACGCATTCCAGCATCGGTTGAATTTCCGTAGCGATTCTAACAAATCACGGAACTTGAACGACCAAGAGAAAACGAGTACGTCAAGGAAATGAGACAAGATTCCACGTATGAAATCCCAAATCCATGCAGGACATCTTGACATGATTTTTCTGACTGCCACCAGCTGTTGCTACGTTCTCCCATTTTTCGAAAAATTCCGTACCATGAGTCCAGACAAACTTATTTCCACTTCTGCCGGGGACATTCCGTCCCCTCGCACTGGGCCTCTGGTCAGAAGTAGGCCGAGCGCTCAAACATTCGACAAGATTTGTGTCTGGTCTGGACCTATATCCGCCTTCTTCTTCTTCCTGATCTTCCTCACGGCTGATCTGCTGCCTCCTATCGCACCATACCGAACAGCTGAAGAAGTGGTAGCTCATTATCGCTCTCATGAAGCTGGATTCAAAGCTGGTGCCGGCCTGATGCAGTTCACAGGCATGTTTTATTCTGCCTTTGTAGCTGCTACCTCAGGTCAAATGGCGAGGATACCCGGCTGTACGCATACGATGATTGCTTGCCAGTCCATCAGTGGGACGATTTCGGCATACTCAATTACCTTACCATCGCTATTCTTCTGCATCACTGTTTACCGGCTCGATCGATCGCCAGAGCTCACCCTTCTCCTCAACGACATGACTTGGATGATCACAGCAATCCCGTTTGTGACATTTATCAGCTCCAACTTCGCCTTTTCATGGGGTATATTGAGCGACACGAGGGAGAATCCTCTCTTTCCTCGATGGGTAGCATATGTGTCTTCCATTTGGCCACTGGGTTTCCTTGGGGCCCTCGGTATCCATTGCAGCAAGCAAGGGCCTTTTGCCTGGAATGGGGCGATGGCTTTTTGGGTTCCTGCTGGGGCCTTCGGATTCTCGCTGGTTCTCAACACATTCTATTTGTTAAGGGCAATTGGCAGGCGCGACGAGCCCGGCAGCCCGTTACAGCACTGATCGACATATAAAAAGCAGTCATAAGTAGGTAGCCTCGAAACCATCGGGTTTGAAAGCATCATAATGAGGAACACAAAGATGCTATTGGGCACGAAGAACGAAGTTTTGATGGGTGCTAAAAGCTGATGATGGAATATATTCCCCACTGCAATCCTGGAAACGCTCAGACATTGGACAAGTGGATGGATTGCACGTTGCAGTAGCTTCTCATCCCCGCCAGTCCGTATTCAACACCAAAACCAGATTGCTTGTGCGGTCCGTTTTCGATTGTTGGGTCCAATTGCATGTGATTGTTGATCCAGACAGTGCCTGCCTCCAGTCTTTTGGCCATTCGCTGTGCAACTGCCACATCTTGCGACCAGACTGAGGCTCCAAGGCCGAAGATGGTTGCGTTGGCCCGTTGAACCACATCATTCTCATCTTCCCATTTCAGGAGAGGAACTACAGGGCCTTGTATTTCTCAGTAAGCTCAAGGTCTGATACTGGCAGTCATCGCACTTACCAAATGGCTCCTCCTGCACCACACGTGAAGTGTCAGGTGGATTATCCACTATTATTGGTTCAACAAAATACCCTTTCGAGCCTGAATCTGTCATCCGAGGGCCAATAGAGACGTCCTGCTTCTGTGAGGCTATATCCATTATCAAGCTTCGCACTCGATCGTATTGGACCGAGTTTGAGACCGGCCCAAGCTGAGACACTTCATCAAAGCCATCGCCTAACACCAGCGATCGGGTGATGGCTGTGAATGCGTCCAAGAACCTGTCGTATATGGATGCATGTACGTAGATGCGTTTGACAGCCACGCAGACCTGAGCCAGTGAATCAGTCATGGATCTCGCATTCGTTTTCGCAATCATTTACTCACTTGGCCTGAGTTGAACCAAGCCAGCTGTGCTAGCTAGTATGGGAAGATGGACCAGTCAATTGGTGACTCATTTAGTTTTGAGGATCAAGAGCTTACCAAGGCCGTTGCACTGGCGATGTCAACATCCGGGAACACTATAGCCGCGTCATTACCGCCCCTAGAGTCCGAGTTAGTCATCGAGGCTGGGGAGATGCTTCCATTTGTCTCACAGTTCGAGGGTCATCCGCTTGAGTGTTTGACTACAGCTTTTCATTACGCTTCTGCCCGTCTCGATGGAGCCTGTGAAGCTGATCTTGTTGACATCTTCGTGCTGGGTAAGCAGTGGTCCAAGATCATCTTCGCCGCTGAGACACTGAAATACTCCCGGGGGGAAATGATCCTGTGCGATTTCGCAAAGCTTTAGGCCGCAGTACGGTGTGAATGGACTGTTCCTGTTAGCATTCGTGTTGATTGTCAAAGATACATCTGCAACCTTACGATGGTTTCATGATGAAGACATTGCCAGTCATCAGAGCGGGTGCGATCTTTCCGCAAGCTGCGCCTCTGTCAGATCCCGCGTTGTGTTTTTTATCATGATTTGTCCTAGATAATACTTGCCAATAGTAATGGGAACTAAATGTGAGTTAATTCCGGGTACGCTGTCATTTATTGGAAGACTTACAGTTCCACGGCACAATACCGACTACAATACCCAAAGGGGTGTAGCGAGTAGTAACCTTTGTATCAGGTCTCTCCTGGATCTCTTCTTCCTGGAAATCCATGTCGGCCTGTTTGAGTAGCCACTGAACCCCGGTCTGTACCTCGGCTTTTGCAAGCATGAGCTGTATAAATGTCAATATCCTCCTCGCCCTGAGCGATGGAGGTTGGGTGTGTTTTTTGAGCTCGCAGGGACTAACCGGGCGGCCCTGCTCCCTTGTGAGCATCTCTGCGAAGCCATCCAGCTCTTTCGCCAAAGCATTGGCGAAGTTGATGACTGCCTGCCTCCGAGCGTCAATCGTGACCTTGGACCATGTAGCGAAGGCTCTTCTCGCAGCCGTCACGGCACGTTCAACGTCAACCTGGCTGGAAACAGGGGTGGGAGGGTTGAGCTCAAGAGTTGAGGGGTTCATGCATTTTCGAGTCTGATGGGTAGGAGAAAGGCGACCATCAATGATGTTGTGGAAAACAGAGAAATCAAGTCGATGACCCATCATGCCAATATCTCTAGGCACTTTTGTCCTGTTCTTCTGGCTGCGAAAGAGCAAAACGAAAGTGAAGTGGAATTGACGTGGGACAGCATGCAACTGATGTCCACAATCGTTGCAGTGTAGACGTCCAGCCTATTGTCGTTCCCGGATGCCTGACAAATTGAAAATTTGGGTTGCTGTCTATGACCCGGAGTTTATGCTTTTGACTGCCGCTGGTCGGTGTCTTGAATAGGACTTGTTGTGGTCACAATCCGTCTGGAGGTCATTTTCCGGTCTGTGGAGATCGACCATTATTATCACATGAACTCCGGTGAGCCGAATGTGCTGTGGTCGACTTAGCTTACTTTCACATGAACTTGACGCAGCCATTAACCTGGACAACGGGGACGGGAACATATGAGCCGGGAGCAACTCTACCATCCGCCTCAGCACTACAACATAAAAACCTCCGTCCAAAGTTAAATGCATCAGCAACACATCCGTTTTGGTACCTGCTGGAGCCCCTGCCCCATTTCAAGCATCACCTCCGCATGAAAAAGACGATACTATTGTGCCTTTACTTGAATCAGAGCATCTTGTCCTCCATCTATTGCATATTTGACTTTCAAAAGCTCGCCATGGTATTTGACCCGAGCCAGTACGAGGATACCCGCGAACATGTCTGCGACGACCAGCCAGGAGGCAAATTTGGGTACAGAATCGGCCACACAAGGGGAAACTATGAGATCCCCGATGTTGTTCTAGACGAGTGCAGCAAGCACGTCAAGGTGGTTACAATTGGTGCTGGTATCAGTGGAATCTGTCTTTCGTACTTGTTTGAAAAGTACGGCGAGAACGTGGAGCACGTGGTTTACGAGAAGAATGGTGATATTGGTGGGACTTGGCTCGAGGTACGAAGCCTGCGAGAAGTCTTTCCCTCCCTCCTGATTTTCCAGCTGACATGGCCAACAGAATAGATATCCTGGGGCAGCCTGTGACGTGCCATCACACGCCTACACATTCTCGTTCGCCCTCTACTCCGACTGGCCAAAATATTTAAGCCCATCAGAGGATATATTTCGCTACCTCAGGCGCGTTGTTGAATGTTTCGGGCTCAGGAAATACATGTCTTTCAATTCAGTGGTCAAAAGTTGCATCTGGCACGACGAAGAGGGGAAATGGCACATACAGATAGAGGATCCAGCCACGCACGAGGTTCGAAAAGAGACTTGCGATATAATCATCGGTGCAAACGGTATCTTGAACTCCTGGAGATTCCCTAAAGAGGTTGACGGTTTGCATTCTTTCAAGGGCCGTTTGATACATACCGCAAGGTGGCCAGACGACTTCGGCGAGAAGCAATGGCAAGAGCAGCGCATAGCTGTCGTGGGATCTGGTGCAACATCGATCCAGGTGGTCCCTACTATGCAACCGTACGTCAAGCAGCTTGATGTGTTCGTGAGAACGCCGGTGTGGTTTGCTGAGTTTGCCGACCATGCGGGTGAGAACTTCCATTGTAAGTCCTAGCACGAGATATGCAATGATTCTCTGCTGCTCATTAATTTACTGACACTTGATTCACTAGACTCTGATAAAGACAAGTCAATGTTGAAGGGTAACGCCAAAGCACTGGCTCAGAAAGCAAAATTTATCGAGGACAAGCTGAACACAGCTGCCGGTCTAAAGTCATTTATGGTGAACAGCGCCGAGGCAAAGATAATCCGGAAATACTACACTGAACGGATGAGGAGATATATTACAGATGACGAAGTTTTCCAGCAGCTTCTTCCCAACTTTGCAGTTGGCTGCCGTCGTCTAACTCCAGGAAACCCCTATATGCGGGCCGTCCAAAAGGAAAACGTCAAGATCCACCGATGCGCAGTCACTCAAGTTACACCTCACAGCATCATAGGATCCAACGGCGACGAAGTGAAGGTTGACACAATAATCTGCGCGACTGGATTCGATACCAGCTTCACACCACGTCACTCTATCGTCGGCAGAAATGGAATCTCGCTCCAAGACAAGTGGAGCAGCATTCCAGAGGGCTACATGAGCGTCGCCATCCCAGATATGCCGAACTACTTCACCGTGATGGGCCCGTGTTTCCCCATTGCAAACGGCAGCGTAATGGGACCACTTCAGGCTGCCGCAAAGTACATCTTCCAAATAGTCCAGAAGATCCAACGTGAACACATTCACTCCTTGTGGCCGAAGCAGTCCGTCACAGACGCTTTCAACGAGCACACCCAAGCGTGGATGGCCGGGGCGGCGTGGCAGGACCCAAAATGCCGCTCGTGGTACAAGGACAACCGCACAGGACGCGTCAACGCAATCTGGCCCGGGAGTTCTCTTCATTTCTGCCAGGCGATGAAGCATCCACGCTTCGAGGATTATGAGATTCGGTACGAAAGCTCGGCGAACATGTGGGAGTTCATGGGGCTTGGCTTTACGAAGAACATGCTTTCGGATGAGCCGGACCTGAGCCCTTACATCAGTACCGAAGGGGTGGACGACCAGTTCATCAGATTTGAACCCGACCTTGCCGCAGAAAACGCCAGTGTCCAAAGAATGCCAGAAATGGTTTGCGACATGCCAACAACTCCCTGAGGGAAAGGCCATCATGGAGCGAATACGTGTGTATTACTACGTGTCTGATCTTACTGATGCTTTCGGAGGAGAGTCTTCCTAACCAGTCGCACTGCATAAGTCGAATGTTTCCATTACATTTGCAACTCGTCAACCGAGTTCATTTGCACGCAGATCCATGGGACAAGGTGCCATCTCATAGGCAGAAATGACTGTGGCTTAAGTTAGTCTTTGTTACTCTTGATCTGTGGTGGAGGTGCTTAACCAGAGGAGCAATCCATGTAGGGGTATTTCCTCGCAAAGGCTCCAGAAAGCCTCCATTTCTCGACCCTGTCAATTCCAAAACTGCTCAGCATATGTGGAAGGAGACCTCCCAAGCCCGTGAAGCCCCTTCTAATGTCGTTGCCGAATCCTGTGGCTCCATGACGGGCCCGGCTGTTGGCATCAAAGACATCGGTGGTGCGCTGATGGACGCGATCTGCAATCTCCATTGCGAGGGTATCCTCTATGGTTGATGCTGTGCAGCCAAGCGTCGCGTACGGAGAATTGACTGTGAGGTACACCCACTGCGGGTTGAAAAGCATAGACGTCTCCCCAAGCGTGCTCACCCCCTCTACACGAGGGAGGACGCACTTGAATAAGATATCATGCACACTGACGGCGATTCGGCGGTGCGGTGCCTCAACCACAGTGTTGAGAACGAGGTCCCGGCACATCGCATCTAGATCAATCTTATGTGACAGAAGAATCATTTGATCCCGTATGGACGGCCAGTTGATGAAGTCTATAACAACAGGGTGGGCCGATCTATTGCATTGGAGGGTTGTGGGTCGAAAAGGCTCAGGTATGGTCATGCGTACTTCCACGCTGTTGGTCAGCCGCCATCGCAAGACCTGCTCCATAAAGTTTGCGAATCTCTTGATTACACATCAGCTAAGGTATTCGAGCGGACGGCGATGTCTGTGTGAAGAAGAGGGACAGCGTACAATACCATATATATAAGTATTCAAACCTGCCAGCGAACCGATGACCTCCACGGCGGTAGAGGCGATCTCATCGACAAAGCGTTCCGGTAGACAGCTTGGACCTATCGAGCTTGGTAGAGAGAGAACATTCGCTGACTTCCTAGACAGGATTTTACTTGCGGCGATATAAACTTGCTGCGCAAAGACGGCGGCATCACTGATCGTCTTCGTACCGTCTGGACCTGGCTCAGGCACGACGGCAGGTATCCGTGAGTGCATGATGGCTGATGGATCACAGAAACCAGGGCTTGGCTCTCGCAGCTCAAGCGCACTCTGCAAATGGCCGCTGGGTCCTGGGATTATTTCTCCCCAGTCGGGAGGCAGGGGGCTGCTTGAGATGAAATCTCCGGCCTGGGCAGACGCTCGAGTCTCCTGTTGCACGTCCATCCTGTCGACTGGTCCGGGGAGAACATACTGCGCATCAACGGTGTCATATCGCCTCGGGATTATCTCTCCCCAGTTGGAATGGTTGCTTGAGACAAGATTTCCGATCTGGACGGATCCAGTTCTACATTGTTGCGAATCGGTCCGATCGACAGCCTCGAGGTGACTCTCGTGCTCGATACCGGCGTCGTTCCGGGAAGGCATTGTGGTGTCAGGCGACCGTGTAGTCGCTTCCACCACTCGTCCTGAATGGGTGGCCTGGGTCGCTTCCGATTGCTCCGGAGAATCCGCACAGGCTCCGTTGTGTGCTGCTGTGTTCCGTAGGTACTGGTCCAAGGCCGGATCTTCTGCTCATCTGTAAGATGCTTTGGTTCTCAATGCTTTGCCTGACTAGTGGCGCATTCAACCACTCACCCGCTGCGGTCACCGCCATGTTTCCAATACTGAGCAGTTTCTGTCTCAGACGTAGCAGTGTATCCTCCAGTTCCTTTTTCTCCTCCATCAGCTGCAGATGCACCTTCAAAAGTCTTGAATACTTGCTGTCGTCGGCCTCGTTAGACTTGATGGTGACGGCCTCGACGAGAGCCTCCAGATTCCGAATGTACGCATTCTGCCTGTCTCGTGAACCCTGCTGCGCGATACGATTCTGCTTGCGCTTCTTGTCCACGTCACCAGCAGCTACCTTGTTCTTAGGTTTGCCCATTAGTGTCGATCGCTGCTGCATCTGGAGAAACGGCAAAGTACCGGCTTTTCCAGCGTCAAAACATGCCCTGAGAGATAGATGATGCGCCAGGACATACAATCACGCGGATGTATGATGTGTCAAAGAATGCTAGGTCGCGAGTGGGGTTTGGATGAATCACATATCCTTGTAACCAGGAAAGGAGCTACAGGGGTTCCAATCTAGAAGAGAAGAGACACAGACCAATCGCACTAGGCCAGTCTCATTACTGTATAGCCCACACTTTCCGTGCGGAAATGATGAATTCCAGATCTAGGAACGACAACAGAAGCAGTGGATAGATGTGACGTACCGCAGCGAGGTGCCGAGGCTGGAATCGCCCACACATTGCAACGTCGTGGTTGTGGGTGGCTGGGTAGACTGTGGGTTCACCGAGGCAGTTGTCTGCGAGGTATCTGCGCTCGTCATGCATGAGTTGCGCTAATGGTCTATTCACGTATCGCATGGCCATGCCAAGGTCGAATCGCTGGCGGGGTGCGGATACTCGCCTCTGAGATACTACGGAATGAGCAATTTGTCCATTCGGGCAAAAGGCTTGAAACCCTGTGATCCGCATGGGCCGGTCCGGAAAATGCAACCGCTATGGCGTCTTTCAGCGCAAATCAGCATACTGCCGAGTAGTGCACTGTAGTTGACAGACGCAGGGATGGTTTTCTTCTATTGTGCTAGCGCATTGCCATATCTATGCAAAGAGAAACTATTTGCTGTTGGTTAATATGATTCTAGCGTGAAACGCATCATGATCTGGTGTCGTTCCTATTGTCATTGCACGTTTAAAGTCATACCTCCACTTGATGCTTGCTGGAAATTCAAATATCACTTTGCACGTTGTAAACGCACCCCACACATGCCCCGCACACGAGGTCTTACACGCCCTGCAGGGTTTCCCCAGAAAATCCCCCCTCCTTTAACCTCCTGTCGGGATCTTGCCTCAAGTTTACCACGCACTGGGTACCCAAGGGGCGACATGTAGACCAGTCTTATACCGTCAGTAAATCAGTGATGTCTTGGGGGAATTCATCCAGACGTTGGCCTTCAACTGCCGCAGCCTAAATGCTGCCATTGCATGCACTGGCCTTCCCTCCTTCTCTCTGCCCTCTTCAACTTCTTCGCCTCCTAGAGCTTTTCATTGACGTCGCCGCCGCGCCTTGAACCACATGCCCGGTGAGGTGGTTGTAAACCTGGGGGAGCCAGCCCCTTCGTCCTCAACGACACGGCCACGGCGTCCTAATACAGGCCGTAGTGGTCCCAGAGCGTCGGTCGCTTGTGTGAGCTGCCGCCAAAAGAAAACCAAGGTCCGTGCCATTTTTCAGACTTGCTTACATTTCGTTGAACTAAAGAAATGTACACGCATAGTGCGATGCGCAAAATTCCCGGTCCGGAACGCGGTGTACTGCATGTCGAACTTCAAATATTGAGTGTGTGCTCATTAGGAACGATGACCGCAGAAAGTGAGTTGGTTCCTCATGACATATCACTAGCTCAGGCATTGATCACCACATCAGGTACGGATCTAGGCAGCATATCGCGTCTCTGCAGAGCCGCATCCGCTCAATAGAAGCTCTGATCAGGTCCGACTGCCACATCTCTATGGTCAGGTCAAGCACTCATCTGTATTGGTTGTAGTGACTGCCAGAAAGGGTCTCAAGAAGAGCAACAGGGGCGCCGTTCCGACCGTATGAATTCAGCAGACCCTTCGGAACCATTTGAAGAATCCGAAAGCGAGGAGACATCCATCACAAATCAAGCGACAGCATTAGGCAATCTTGGGGATGCTGAAAGGTGAACGAGAGTCTCCTTTCGTGGTGTAGAAGCGGTACTAACTCCTCAGTAGAGCACAGACGCCTGTATCGTTGAATGAGGTAACAGAAAACATGGGATCCCACGGAGAAGAAATTGGTGCAGTCCTGTATGATCAGGACCACAATGAGTTCACAGGGGTTACTATTGGCTCCGATCCACTCCACTCGTTGGATCAAGATGTCCAGTCCCCACAAGACGTAGGAGGCTTGTCCATATACCTCACCCTCGAGGATGAAACACCAAGTTTGGATGCAAATTCCAGTCCTGGAGAGGTGCATTACTATGGACCGACAACCCAGCTTCACATCAAATCCCCGTCTGCGAATAAGGTTCCGTCTAAGCCTGCCTCAAAGTTCGACCCGGATTTTGTCGTGGACATGGACTCACAACAATTACGCCGTCTTTTGCTGCAGTCCTGTTGGGCGTATTATTCTTGGTCTGTCCCAGTTGTCGACGAAGAATTATTCACATCTCATCGAAAGCTTGGGACGCGGTCGCAGTATTACTCCACATTTCTTGAAAATTGCCTTCTAGCTTGTGCGACAAGAATCAGCACATCTCTGGGCGTCAGAAAGC
Source organism: Diaporthe humulicola (assembly GCA_038088545.1). NCBI lineage: Eukaryota > Fungi > Ascomycota > Sordariomycetes > Diaporthales > Diaporthaceae > Diaporthe > Diaporthe humulicola. The sequence goes on along the minus strand of JBBWSL010000037.1, from coordinate 321,401 downwards.
TGGGCCGCGCCTACGCAAACAGGGCTAAAGAAGAGGTTGTCTTTGAGCTGGAGCATCCGACATTGGCCTCGCTTGCTGGGTTTCTACTCCTGAGTGATTTCGAGGCAACTAATGCCCAAGATCGTGCGGGCTGGATATACTGCGGTAAGAATATGTTTCACATAAAAGAATTGTGTTCTTTTCTCTAACAGTCGGAAGGAATCGCTTGTCGACTCCTGTACGATTTAGGCGCCCATGAAGACTGCAGTGCTCTTGTCAGTCAGGGTGTTCTATCTCAATCGGATCTTAGAATGCGATCTTTGTTGTTGTTAAGCGCCTTCGTATACGATAAGGCCTGGGCCTTGTACCTTGGCCGCCCGAGCTGTATTCCAGTTGGAATTCTGGACATATCCGCACAACGGTCCATCGGAACTGCCTTTGACAATATGACTCTCTCGTCATGGGTAGATCTCAGCCGTCGAATTTCCGAAATCACCGAGTGTCTAAACGGACCTGGTTCTTTCATCAACAGACACAGGGTAGAAGAGCTGTTGCAGGTGGATACGAAGGTTGTCAACTCGTACGATTTAATTCCTCGAGAAACTTCATCACAGCACTGTCAGATTTCCGAACTGGATCAGACTGCCTACGGGCTTAACATTCAGTTCCTGGGAATCCGGATAGTCCTTCACAGAGCCATAATCAGGATCTTAAGCAGAGAGAAGCCTCCGGTCTCAAGCGATTGCCTTCGCGTGGAAAAGTCTCGCGCGATCATGCACGAAAACGCCATCAGTATTTGTCGCCTCATCCTGGCGTATCGCGAGATCTTTGGCACAGAGAATTTCATCACAATCATGCTAGACAATATGTACATTGCGGCTAGCACCATAATATCGCACATTGTCCAACCTCCGACGACACGTCCAAGCACATCGACATCGGACGACATGTCACTTTTGCGAGTGCTGGCGGAGTCGATGGAATCGGCCCAGAGACACTACCCAGTCGCAGAGAAGATGAGGAGGACCCTGTCAAGAATCACCAGAAATAACGAGCTAAGAGGGTTGTTCGGACAGCCTCAGCCAGACGATGCGCCGGCCTTCGCAACCAAGCCGTCGACAAATCTAGAACAGACATCATGCGTACCTAATCCGGGTTCGTGGGGCTCAATGGAAGCTCTTCTAAGTAACGACGTGATTCTTGGGCACAATGATATGTTCTTAGGCGATACATCTGCTTCTCATGATCCACTCAGCGCCAATTTTCCAAGTGGTAATTACTGATCGAGGTTCATTTCAATAGCATAATTTCTCTTTAAATTGAGGTCATGCAATTCTAAATCATGTCCGTGGTTAAACCAATAATACATAGAGATGATAGTCTGTCTCCTCGCTCGCAGTGTGCTCACCCGCTTGATGAAGGTTGCCCCAATAGTCTCGATAAAAGTATTCAAAGATCCTATCACCGCTTTCATACCGGTACATGCGATTCACAGAAACTATGGAAGCCCTTTAAACGGCTTCGGTGGCATTTGAACCAAGGCAAGATGCAGCGACGAGCGCCTGCAACTTTCACTCTTCCCGGGGCCGTCATTTAAGGGGCAAGCATCATATCTGCAGATATACTACATTCAATATCGACGAACCAATTCCAATTTCAGGGCCTAACATCCTAGAAGGATGGAGTGTCTCAGCCTCCTCGCATTTCCTTGGGCGAGCCATGATACTGGCTCTAGTCAGGGAACTCCAATGCACGAAGTCGTCGATTATGCACCGATCATTCCTATCCCTGAGTCAGCGCATGGTTATCAAGTCAGAAAATCATGAAGTGATTGGACTTGCCTCCATTGGGTGTCATATGGCCAGCGATGATGAGACTGGCTCGCCCACTGGTCACCCATACAATGGCCTCAGCAACCTCTTCGGGGAGTCCCAACCTTCCTACAGCCATCTCGTTCGTTATATTATCGGCGTCTAGATTGCCACTGACCTCCTTGTCGTGGACAAGATCCAACATGGGTGTTTTGGTTAGACCAGGACAAATGGCATTGACGCGGATACCGGTTTTCGCATACCGCATGCCATCTGCTCGACTAAAGCCGAGAATGGCGTGTTTACTGGCACAATAAGCTGGTAGGTGGTCGTAAACCATCAATGCGCACATTGAAGCCACATTGGCAATCGACCCTCGACTAGGGAAGTACCCATCATCCGCCTTGAGCGGGTCCTGCTTCAACATCTGGATGATCTCAGCTCTCTGGCATAACCAGGTCCCGTGGACGTTGACATCAATCTGCTTTGTCCACGCAGATACCGATAATGTGTCTGTTGGTCCAGGGATCAATACTCCTGCTGCGTTGCATGCATAATCAATTCTGCCAAAGTCGCGGACCACAGAGGTTATCAAATTGTTCACCGATTGCTCCGATACGATATCTGTTTCATTCGTCAAGACTTGTCTCTTGATGGTGTAGTCAAGTGTGATAGCCTACCGACTTGGACTGATACAACGGACGTGTTTGAGTATTGTTTCTCAATCTCTCTCTTTGTCTCATCCGCTTGGTTCTTGTTCACGTCCGCAACTGCGATTCGGGAACAGCCTTCTTTGGCGTAGAGGAACGCGGTTGCGCGGCCAATACCTATGTAGTATCAGCACTATATCTGCATGGTTATAACACCGCTGGTCTGCTTCACCTGACCCAGCACCAATTATGAGTGCGACCCCTGGAAAATGCATTCTTCTGGTCGAATAGAAAAGAGGAAAAAAATCGGTTGATGAGGTGAGTTTCACGCGGCACAAAGCTCTTCCTTCAAGTGAGATCGATGCACTCTGGGATGAAGTTTCTCTTCGCAAATTTCGTGCTTGATTTAAAGTATTCAATACGCACGAAGTAAATTCTATGGGATGACTTTTACTTTGTGTGTCCGGTAAGCTTTTCCGTCTTTACTACCCAGATAACATGGGCAGCAATACCCCTTAGGTACCACGGTATGCATTTGTCCAGTCTGATGCCTTTATCGCAAAGAGTTGAAACTGCCCCCAAGGGTGCGTATAGTCTCGGACTTGGCCCTCCCATTGACTATGGCGAAACCCATCTGTCATGAAATTCTCGGTCAGCAGCGGGGAAACACAGTCATGAATTTCTCGGTCATCCAACCGAAGAGACCCCACCAATCCCGTCAACCCCTGTTGCCTGTCGGGACCCTCTTGTTTGTCATGAGCACGGCAGGCATGGCTAAAGCTGCTGACCTGCTGTATATCTTGGAAGTCATTATAGAAAGGCAGCCTCAAGCAAAAGTATTGTAGATGACACGCATTTGCTTTCCTGCCCACTCTCTTCACAAAATCATCTCGGGACCGAATTAGGCACAATGGCGACTGGTACAACCTGCAACTCCTATGGCTACAAGTTCAAGGTGACGGAACACCATCTTGCAGCGGAAGAGCTGCATCCTTTGTTGCAGAAATATGACACCGTTGGCTCAGATGCCCTCGATACTTTGGATGCGATGTTTCCCCCACCACCGCCTCGAGCTGGCTGGTATGCCAAAACCAAAGAACAAGACCCACAGCCGGATCGTGACACATACGCCCTGTTGAGGGACAACAAAGACAAGGATGTGCGATTGCAAGAGCTGTGGGACGCGGTCAATACCGTCCCGGACTGGGTTGATTGGGAGCAGATCAAACGCGGACAAGATGTTTTCTATCGCTACGCGCCTGCTGCGATCGCCGGGTTTGCATTTCAAGGGCTTCTAGCAACGACGGTAGGCCGTTCTATATGAGAGTACCTTAGGGTTTACCCACATCTGATAGCATCAAAGGGATCCGCTTTCCGTCCAGCCGAGACACTGGTGCGCACCGGCGGACATTCCGTCAAGGTTGCAAAGAACCGACTGTTCGAGACATTCCAGCTCATGCTTCAGATCACCAGATCACTGCATGCTGTGAAGCCTGGAGGGGAAGGCTTTGCCTCTGCTGTCAGAGTCCGTCTCCTGCACGCGTCGGTTCGCAACCGAATCCTCAAGTTGAACGACCAGCGCCCGGGATACTTCGACGTCGAACAGTTCGGTGTTCCTATCAATGAGCTCGACTCCATGCAATCGGTCTGTGCCTTCTCCACGAACCTCGTGTGGCACGCCATGCCGCGGCAGGGGATCTACGTCCGTCACCAGGAAGCACTTGACTACCTTGCACTGTGGCGATGGGTGACTTATGTCATTGGCGCGCCATCGTATGTGCTAGATAGCCCCGAGAGGGCGTTAGCAACCATGGAGTCTATCATGTATGATTGCCTCAAGCCGACACCCAATTCTCGTGCGCTTGCCCAGAATCTAGTCAAGGCATTGGATGGTGTCGCACCTATCCATGTTCCAAAGGACTACTTCGAAGCTGGTACCAGATTCGTTAATGGCGATGAAATCTGTGACGCTGTTGGTATTGGAAACCCCAGCCTGTACTGGAAGGCAGTGGTACGTGGACAGGCGTGGTTGTTAATTGCCGTTACTTACATTGGGCGTTCCATCCCTTGGTGGGACCGCCGGCAGACAGAGGTAAGTTTTTCCGATTCCCCACCAAACGCCTTGACCGCTAATTATCGAAGTTCTTCCGAAACATGTTCTGGGACTACATAGTTGAGAGTAAGGATGGCTTGAACGGTGGATACAAGTACGAGTTCAAGTACGTCCCTCAACTTGGAGAGCAGACCACAGACGGGTCCAGCTCGGCCAAGCCACATGTGAGGAGAAGAACGGCAGCAGTTGAGAAGATTGGACTGGCAAGCTTCGCATCATTCATGCTTCTAGCGACTGTGCTCTTCAGCCTGGGCTTCCGCGTGTTACTAGGTGCTGTACAGAGGGACCCTCTCATTGCATTTAGTTTCTTGAAGCGTTGAAGAATCCAGCCCATGGTGGACACGTGAAATGTACCATTTCATTCATATTTCATCATGTATCTTTGCATTAAAAATAGTATGATCATGAACTATCCAGCTACCTTCAATGCCCATTGGTATGCATATCTTCTATCTAGACATGAACACCCAGATGGTAGCATCTGAAACATGTGTGCTCCTTCATTCTGACGAGATGGGCCGGCTGTAAGAGAAAAACGCAATCATTCCCGTAGCTACCCCCATCATGAAAACAAGGCCCTTGGATCACTTCACCGTATGCAACTTGGCCAGCTCTCGCGCTACTGCATCGTGATATCCTTCAATGCCAACCGTCTTCATGCAGACGACAAGCAAATCCTCAGGTATCTCCACGCCCCTTGGCAGTTCAGAACTGAAGGTTCTCTGGAAGAGTGTGCCCTTTTCCGTTTTGCCCTCAACAGTCATGTTGACCTCGTCGAAGAGGTACTCGATCTTAGTCGTCCCTGCTACCCCGCCCTCGAGGGCTTCGTTGATGGCGCCAATGCCGTTGACTTGCTCGAAGACAAATTTCGATGGCCGGATGGCAGTGATTAAAGTCCACTCAGAATAGTAAGTGTTCTTTGCTAAAGAGACCTTCTCAGTCCATTTGTCGCCGAGTTTTAAAGGTAGTTCCAGATGCTGTTGGATGCCGCCGCTTCCTTTGTAGGTTAGGGGCCAATTATGAGGGTTTGAGACAAAGTCGTAAACCTGCTCGCGCGAGTAAGGAAGCACAGTTGATGCGGATGCAGTATTTCTCCCCATTGTTGTTTGCGGCGGGGAGAACGGGTCTTCAGGAATTGGTGGTCCATGCGAGAGATAAACCATCAACGGTTCCAGAATGAACTGAATAGGCCACGAGAAAAAGATTGAAACGGGCACCACACAGCCTTCGTCACGTGCGGGGGTCGGGTACTCCGCTAGTAGCAAAGATGTGGATCAAATCGGAGGACCTCCCGGAAAATGTAGCCGAGCAGCGGGGGATGTTGCCGCGGGAAGCCACACCGTCTGACCAGCTCGATGGATGTTCCTCCACCACAAGAAGGTATGGTCCTGTGAGATCAGGGTACAATGAGCCTCTGTACACGAGAGCCTCCACGATCTTCCTGTGTAAACGGAGGTAAATTTGGAAGAGTAGGGCATGTTGCCGCCCGCTTAAGGTAGCGCATTTCAATGAAGACAGCTAGTACTTATAAAGATAGGATAGCCTTCGTGGGAAACGGGTTGGAGTCATAGTCCATATTTACCTGGCCTGAAAGTAAACAACAACTTCTTATGATTTAACATGCCTTCATCCACATCAGCCACAACTCTTTCTTTCACCCCTCTCCACAAGACTTTTGGAGCTGATGTGAATGGTATGCAATGGCAGACGCCAGTACAGCAATCTGTCATTGACGAAATCAGAGACGGTATTCACAAATACGGTGTGCTTGTGTTCCGTCGCGCTAATCTCGACAACGACCAACACATCCAGTTCTCTCGACAATTCGGAGATCTTGATGATGTCAAAGCTCACATCAAGGCTGGCAGGGCAATGCGGTTTCCTGATCAACCAGAAATCTTTGACGTCTCAAATTTGGACCAAAACGGAAATGTGGTAACCGATGCAGATCCCGTTCGAATGGCATCTTCCAAAGGAAACAATTTATGGCACGCCGATATGACCTACAATCCCCAGCGTTGTGCATACTCCCTTCTCCGTGCAGTGGAGTTGCCTCCTGCAGGGACCGGAGGGGAGACGGAATATTTGGACTCGCGCAAAGCTTACGAAGACCTTCCGGATGACAAGAAAAGCCAAATTGAGGCATTAGTGACCAACAACTCTCTCTTTCATAATCGCAAGCTTGCGGCTCCGGACATCTTCGCGAAAGTAGAGCCACTTGATTTTCCCATGTCTCGTCACAGGCTGGTAACACTTCACGAAGAATCCGGGAGGAGGAACTTATATATCACTACCTACGCCCATCACTTTGATGATCAAAGCATTGAAGAGAGCAAGGCGCTCATAGAAGAGCTCCTCGATTGGGTCTCAAAGCCTGAATACAAGCTGACGGTGAAGTACGAGAACAACGGGGACCTTGTGATGTGGGACAATAGAGCAGTCCTTCATAGGGCAACTGGTGCCGGAAGTTACGGTGGCAAATATAGACGAGATATGAGGCGGACTACAGTTAAGGATAACGGAACTTTCGGGTGGGGAGAAAATGGGGCCGGGTGTACCTGGCAAGCTGGCTTGGCAAATTAATGGGCAAGAGGCTCATGTCAGTCATTTATTCCTGTACATGTTTTCCGGCGACAAGCATTTACTCTTTCTCTGTACCAATTCCAAATATTAAAACGGTCTTTCCGCTTGCAACAAACAAGTGATTCTGAGTTATTAGTACATCTATATTACTTTGGAGAACTCATCTTGCGTCATATACGAACTACTTTATTGCCAAGAATCATGTACTCAGCTAAGCAGGAGCGTACTTCAGCCGACTACGACGAGCCGGATAGCCTCACCAATGCTATGAAGAAGCACAAAGGCCCCTTGTTGGGGGCCGCGCTGACTATTCCATCAACGGTTGTTGCACAAATCGTTGGAAGTGCAGGGCACGATTTCGTCTTCATTGACATGGAACACTCTCCACTAAGCCCTGAGATAACAACACAGATGGTCCACGCCATAGTGACCTCATCCAGGGGCTCGACTTTTCCAGTAATCCGAGTGCCCTCTCACGGCGTCGAATGGATCAAGTGGGCACTGGATAGTGGTGCAGCTGGTATCATAGTTCCGATGGTCAACGACAAAACAGGGGTCGACGAAATCATAAATAGGGCCACCTATCCACCTCAAGGGAGCAGGAGCTTTGGACCAGCTAGAGCGCCCTGGGGACTACCCACTGGCCCCCAAGGCGGTGTCGCGAAATATTTCCAAAGAGCAAGAAGAGGCGACATAGCGATCTTCCCAATGATCGAGTCAGAGGAGGGCCTTGCGAATGTTGAGGACATCATATCTTCGAGCGGTGTGTCCGGGATATTCGTGGGTCCGATGGATTTGAGGCTATCGCTTGGATTATCCGGTCTTGACGGCAGCGAACCAGAATATCTGGAGGCTATACAAAAGATATGTCGACTGGGACAGAAATATGGCAAGATGGTTGGCTCCCTGGCAATGAGTCCTGGGCAAGTTAAGAAAAGAACACAGGACGGGATGAAATTTCTAGTCATTTCGTCGGACGCAAGCACCTTGGCCGCCGGCCTAGCTATTAACCTGGAACAAGCCAGGCATCAGGCTTCAGGGGAAGAAAGACTCTCACTCTGATTTAGTCGTTCTGAACTTGAATAAGATGACGAAATGTTGCTTTTGGGAACTAAAGACTGCTATTTAACTAGTACGGTTCAAAAGTCACTCTACTTTCCACCTGTGGAGGTAAAACCTCGAACCCTATATCGCAGCCCTGGGAGCTCTCAACCCTAACTCGCCCTCCAAGCGCAATGCATTGATGTACGACGGACCCAGCTGCACAATGTCGGTTACGCCAAGGAGTCTGAGAGTGGTCTGAATCTCATCGCTCAAGACTTTCTTTCGGTCAGTAAGTAGTCTAGGCCAGCAGAAGCGGAGGACTCACTCTCAATGGCGCGCAGCACACCGTCAGTCCCGTAGGCACTCAGCGCGTACATGAATCCGCGCCCGACGCCAACTGCTCTTGCCCCTAGACAGAGAGCCTTGACGACATCACTGCCCCGGGAGACCCCGCCATCTACATATACGTCGAGTTTCTCAAACACTTGAGGATATCTTACCTTGATCTCGAGCAATGTTTGGACGGAAGTCGGGGCAAAGTCCAGCTGTCGACCTCCGTGATTGCTGAGGTAAATGCCGTCCATGCTGTGCTTGGTGGCCTCATATGCATCTTCCGCTGATTGGATACCTTTTAGGACGATGGGCTTTGGCCCCCAAAGCTTCCGGATCCACTCTAGGTCACTCCATTCCAGTGTGCTACAATGAACTCCTCTCAAAGTCTTTGCTTCCTCTCCAGGCAAGTGTCCTCCGGGAGATTGAGCTTTTATCCCAGCTTGGTGCTCGTTACTTGCCTTGAGACGGTCGTCATCATCTCGTTTTCCGATCACGGCAGAGTCGACTGTGATGATCAAGGCCTGAAAACCCAGGGACTTTGCTCGGTTGATGAGGAGTTCCGCGTCCTTCTTTATCTTAGGCACGTAAAGCTGGAAGAATAGTGCTCCCCCCTTTCTCAGGGGCTCGTTATTGAAGCAATTCATAATGTCCTCATTGGAGACGGAAGAATACGTGCATACGCATTGAGGAATGGCCATCCGCGCAGCGCCACGAGCCAGACAAAGCTCTCCTTCGGGGTGGCCGAGTTTCGCCGCAGCAGCTGGTGCGATGAAGATTGGCAGGCTGCTCGGAGATCCCATGACAAGGCAGCGCATGGATATAGTGCTGACATTCCGGAGAATTCGAGGATTGAAGTTGATAGCAGCCCAGTGTCGCCTATTGCGCTTCACGGAGGCCATGCTCTCGGCGCCGCTCTCAAAGTATTTCCGTGCTCTTGTGGGAAGCTTAGCTTCGGCCGTGATTCGAATGTCGTCTAGAGATTGGCAAACTCTCAATGGTATTGCGTCACCTATCTCTCTGCGCGCTTCATATTGTGTTTGCGTAGGAGTTTCTAAATGCGCTGCAGGGAAGGCATGACGTGGTTCAACCGGACCGAGGTGTTTATCTCTAGAATGTTGGCCAATGCTTCAGAAGGGAGAGAAAATCCGCTAACCTTTTGGAAGTTCTCTCGAAATAGTAGACGGCGCGTGGAACTTGTCATATTCTTCTGTAGCATCCTTCTGTACCGTCAATACAAAGGCCCTAGACCGAGCAATAGGACGGAACCTACCTGGCCTGCATATCGTAGTATGACTGCCGAGCCCCCAGGGTGAATGTCGACAAATTCAGTTACATCATATGCATTCCCGTTAATGATGATCCAACACGATTCTTTCGAATTGTGATTTGCGACCTCGGCGATAGACAACATCATCAATTGATTCTGGTCCTCGTCGTGGAGTGTCTATTCTGTAATCTGCTGTCCGGCTTGTAGGGTTTTGCTTCAGCACGAGCCTCAAGCAGCGAGCATTCCATTATTGACGGAGAGAATTGTATTTCGGGCTTGTACACCATATTAAAAAGTGAATCATGAGAGTACCCTTTCAATTCCTCCCCGGTTCTAGTGTCGACTTGCTCTAATACGAGCTTCGGCTATATTTTCCGGCATCATTTCACTGATAGTAGCTTACCATGTAAACCAGTACAGTAGTGGATATGTCCCTCATCCCCTCCATCATACATGACCATATGCACAATGTAATGGTATGACAGATTAGGGGTAATAATCTGTAGTAATCCGCAAGTCTGGGGCCCTCCTAGCTACATCAAGCCTCGCTCTGGGTGTTGGTTAATTGAGCGTGGTAAATTTTGGTCTGAATACTATGGGATCTAGATCATATCTGGCACGACTTGTCTACTGGCTCTGACTAGACATAGAGTCCCTCTAACAACATACTTTCGTTCTGTCACTCTTCAAGGCCCAGCGTTCCAGGAGACCACGTATATCAGGTCGGGCGATCACATCAGGATGACGAAATATGGGCCAGCTTACGGTCGGACGGTTCCTAGCTGTGGTAGGATCACGCTGGAGTCAATTGGTATAGCTCCCAAGCCGGCATCAATCATTTCAGGCTTGTTTTCAACAAGCATTAGAGCATGTGGAAGTTCAGTGTCAAGAAAGATGCTTGTATTCGGTGACTCGGCTGCTGTGACTCCACCTACAATGAACACAGTCTATGGGTAAGGCGGCGACTCATTGTGGCGCTGCGCCCTCAGACAGGGCCTACACTACGTACGCTGGAGGGCAAGCCGTGGAAGGCGGACACGCGCAAGATCGCCAAGATTGCACTCAACTCGCCCGAGGGCAGCAGCACCGCCGTCGACATTACGTTCGAGGACGGCAGCACGGCGACCGAGGCGTTCCTGGGCCACGCGCCCATGACGCAGGTGCGCGGGCCGTTCGCCGAGCAGCTGGGGCTCAAGATGGGCCAGACGCCTGGCGATTACGAGACGCACGGCTTGCTCCAGGAGACCAGCGTCAAGGGCGTCTACGCCGCCGGAGACACCATGCACATGTTCAAGGTCTAGCCGAACGCGATTGCAAGTGGAGCCCAGGCCGCCGCTGGCGTAGCCGTCAAGCTCCAGGAGGAAACGTGGAATCTCCCGCATATCTTCCCCTAGAGTCCCTTAGAGTAGCCGCTACATAGGTCTTGATGACACAGCTTTGAACATGATTCAGCTGACGATTGAGTGTAATGTCTTTCGTGCTGCTTGTGTGTACTCCATGTTATCAGCACTGAAGGCATCAAACTCCGAAATCTCAAGCGTCCCACATTTCTAGGGCTGAAGTAGCGCTCTAGACATTCTATGTAGATTTGACCGAGATCGTGTGTTGCTGTCAATTCATCATCGCCTCTCCACGTCTCATGGATTGAGGTATTTCACCCAAAGCCAATGCCAATCTTGGACAGGAGCGACCTTATTTGAATAGACTTGAGATGCTTCAAATTGTGCTTTTCTGTCATGATTGTCTATGCCGGCAAAGTGGATTATTGTATGAAGTAGATCGATCATCCAAGTTCTTTCCTCCCACTGCGAACAATCAGGATCAATGCTACTGCCTCAAAAATTGCTCAAGGGTATCAAGTATTGCCAACCTAGACGACCTCCTTGTCAGGCGGCTTTTGTTCCTCCTGCAATCCAAACTCAGTCTCCCCTAGGCTCTCCCGCAGCTTGAGCTGATTCTCGGCGGACACGAGCAGGAACCCCAGCAAGCGGAAGGCCAAGGCGACGTATCAAACGGTCTGCAGACTTGGGGCGTAGACCCGGTAGACCTGCGCCTGCGTCTCGCCGGTGAGCAAGTTGGGCAGGGGACTGTGGGCCTGAGAGAAAGCACCGCCACCGGCCACGGCCCCCTGGATCTCCGGGTCGGTGATGAGATACAGATTGCGGTTTACCTGGCTGTTGACGACAAAATAGGGTATGGTAAAGCCCCAGAGGAAGGTGAAGGAGCGGAGAAAAGCGTGCACTCCCGTGGAGCTGGCGACGTCGGCTTCAGGCAGCGACGCCTAGATGGTAGGCAGGATCGACATGACCAGACACCCGAGGCCGTGGGCGCCAAAGAACTGCCAGAAGGCCCACTCGGCCGTCGGCGTGTTCTCGTCCATCCGGGAGAACAGGCATGACGCCAGCGCGAAGAAGGCGAAGCCCAGCAAGTGCAGAACCTTGTACTTGATGCGCAAAGAATTCGATTTAAATATAGACGGGCGAAGGGTGAGCCAGCATTAAGCTTAGTGCCTCAGCTGATAAGTCAATTGGGGAGCCACGACATGCCTCAAGAGTGCGCTCCGCTTTATCCAATGGTTGTTACAACTCAACATCAGAGCGCGCATTTCAGGCGACTGACCGTCGATCAATGCCAGCGGCAACACTGTGTTACAGTTGTTAAATTGCCACCTTTATGATCAGTAATCCTTAGCCAGCCCCCAAGCATCCATGCGGTTCGGCACGCTAGGTTTCCTTGCTATTGCTAGTAGGATTAACGCACCGAGTTGGGTACTATCTCCTGTTTCAAGACTTATCTAAGGGCTGACCTGTCACCTTTCTGTGAGCCCGAGGTTGTCGTCCTACAACAAAGGGCCTATAATCATCTTTCCATGGAACGAATAAGAGAGAAATCCCGCCAAGTGGTTAGTTCTAGATGAAAGCAACGGATGATGTCGAATAAACGCCGGCAACATCAAAAGAGCACACTGGCTAGAAACGCAGCTCATGGTGGAATGTCTTTGAAGGAGCTTTAGGCTCTTCTACGACGTATCTTGCCAAGGGAAATGTCTTTTCCACCCTGGCACAATTATGCTTTCGGTTCAATGGTAGTGTTCAAAACGGCCTATACTCCGTATAAGCGTGAACCTTACGATTAAGTTTGGAGTCTAGACCCAGCAATGGATTTAGCCGTGCAAATGAAAGCACGCTATAACGGTCAGGGTTCACACCGACATCCGGCCAGCTTCCGGAAGTCCATGTTCGTTTGAGAAGTAGTTTACAGGAATTGATGCTAGTGATGATCAACATAGACTTTGGTGAAAGTCGTCCTCACTAGAACTTGGGGTCATGCTAAGCGAAGGTAAAACTGAATTCGGGAAGTTCTGCCCCTGGCTCTTCTTGTCCTACTCTGGCTCCAGCACGTGGGTTGTTCAGAGAGAAGAGTTGACGAAAAAATACAAATATCCCTCGCCATTCCCCCCATCAATAGCCAATTTTGCATGACCACTCAAGCCCATCTTCATCAGTGCCCTTAACATTGCTCCGCATTTTCTATTCCGTTAAACAATATGCAACTTTCAGTTGTTCTTATCGCCCTTTGTGGCATGGTTATGGCCACTCCTACACTTCAGAATGCCGGCCGTGACGAGGCGGAGGTCAATCCTCTGATGCCACGTCAAGCCAATTGTGGGACAGCGTGCTCATCCAACGCGGACTGCAATACCGCCGACATATCGGTCTGCAGGTCTTGCCAAGTGAGACGACCCCTTGTTGCGGCCATGACGACGCTTGACTGACCAATGGTTCGAACAGAGCGGTTTGTGCCGTTAGTAAAGCCACGGACTGCAATCGCTTACTCCAGAAGAAATTGGCATCCAGCTGTGAGTTGGCGTGCAATCTACTTGCCGGTGTGAAGCATTGAGTCGGTGCGAGGAGCATTTCACTCGCCTTAGTGCTGTGTTTGGTGGTGTTGGGGAAGGGTGCATTAGGCAATCTTAGAACTGCAATTTGAACGATCTGCCTACCTGTCTTCAATACGAGTCCAAGTGAGCTCTCCAGTTGAAAGCCAGCGCCAATGAATGGTTGTTCTAGCGAGACACTACTGTCCAGTCTCGTTACTTGGTGACACTGAATAGATCCATAAGCTCGCTTCTGGTCTTCAGTTTCTCGACGAAACAGCATAATCAATGCATCAGTATCCTTGTATATTCCCTTCATTAAATTAGGTTATTGAAAAGCCACTCTGTAACAGTAATCCCCGGAGCTCAGCTACGACTATTTAGAGTTTAATAGTTATTCAGGCGGCAACCGTTCCTCTTCTCCCGACGGATGACCGAGGAGGCGAGATTTGTTGTTCCGATTGCCTGGCCTTTCGCCGGCTGGCTCTCCCTCCTTCCCTCCTCTTCTTCAGGGACTGAGGGCACCACATCGAGAAGGAAAGCGAGAACGCGAGCAAGACAGTTCCCGAAGAACAGATCTAGAAACAGAAGTCTTTCTCAGAAAGACTAGCAATTAGCAGAAACCTCCTGAGAAAAAGTCCTAGTGAACACGGCCCCGGGGGGCGCGGTTGCCAACGGAGCTACTTTTACCCCTAGCTGAAATACCCCTGAGAGTCTTTGGAAAGAAGATTCAGCTAGTCGAAAACCATAATTCAGGAACTGACTCTCTGTGGGACCGTTGCTCCTGGTAGAGCGGTCAAGTTCCCAAATACCTGTTCAGACCCCTATGTACCCCCGCTACGGTCTACATAAATAGCCATCTTGTCCGCCTCTTCGAAACAACAACCCTCCAGCTCGGATTATTTCAAGACACAGAACATCACACCACGCAATCTCACTTTTATTATCATCTTCTTATCTCGTTCTATTGAATCATCTTCAGTACCACACAATGCAGTTCAAAGGAATTAACGACATTATGGCTCGTATCGCTGTGCTAGCGCTCCTTGGGGTTGCTTATGGTGTACAAGCATGTGGAGGTAATTTCGCTTCCACCTCCCCTCGAGATCGATGTAACAGGGACTCTAACACTAGACAATTTAGAGCCTGGAGCAGGATGCTCTAGTGACGCTGACTGTTGCAAGTATTGCTTTTCGGATGGGACTTGCCTCTGATATGGGCAAGAGAACTCCTGAATTCTGTAAGATCCAAACCTAACACTACGGTTCCTTTTGTCATTCTGACATGCGGAACTAGGAAGATCCCATTTTGAAAAGTGCGAAGAGACCCGTGGACCTGAAATATGTGAAAGTCTGGACCAGGGCAGAGCCGATAAGGCCGTCTGTTACATTAGCTCGGAATGTATAGTCGTGGTTTAGTCAATATTACCGCACTTTGTTGAAATGCCTCTGTTATGCTTCGGAAGTTTTGATGTAGTAGCTCATACATAGAGCATATTATGTAGATTCCTGGATTCTGAGAGAGTACATGTGTGGAAAGGGGTGTGCTGATTGCATTCGATGCGTCTGGCCCTCGTCCCGGACCCGCCAACGGAACTTAAGTAGAGACGAGGTTTCAGACAGCCGCTGGGTGGGGTTCCTATCACAGCCAGATTCATCTCAGCAGCGTCGTTATTTGCATCAAGCGCACTCTAGAGAAAAGCCGAACACTAATGAACAGTTCCTGTGGGGCTCATCCTGAGTGGGCCCCGATACTGTACAAGTTGGTTTCCTTAAGTTGGTTCTCCAAGTGAGTGTCGTCCGTTCCCTGCAGGAACGCTCCGTCCTGGTGCAGCCATACCTTGGATCTAAATCACATGCTGCACCTACTGATACTCCTTTTCCAATGAAAGTGGCTAGCTAATTTGTCACATTCTTTAAGAAGTTGTGCGATGTTGTTTCGGAACTAGACTTGAGGCCGCCAAAATAGAAACATACGACTCCCTATCCGAGCAACCCACAGCACTCGGCGACGTCTTGAAGTCCTCCTTCCAGCGAATTTATGGGTATTCGTTCGGGTTTTACGGTGTTGTTGCGCGTATATTCTCAGAAAGTGTAGCAGTACCGCTAAGTATGTCAATCACCCGACTCTGAACTATTTGGGATTGTGGAGGTTTCGGTCGCATGCTGGCAGCTGACTTTCTCCAAACACATACTTCGTGATCGATGCCGTCGACAAGTGATACCACAGCGATCGCCTAATTAGTCAAGTAATAGAGCAGCCGATACAACCGAGCTCTCCAGATGAATGGCGTCTCATTGCAGACTGATACTGTTGCATTTATGGTGAATTTGGATTGCCTTGAGTGTGATGCTTGTCAGTATGGTAAGTCGCGCCAGATGACTTTGCCTGAAGGACAAATGTCAAGCACAAAATCAGAATGAATTACAAATAGTCAGAAAGTATTTCAGCCAAATCTACTGATACAGTTTGGTGACTACTATGTGATATCAATTTAACATAATTGCTCTGCGATTACTTATGAGCAGACCTCCCATCTCGTCGCATTTATTTGTCCAGCACTTGTGTCTCGTTTTATTGTCTTCACCTCGTCACACCTGACGTGGGCCCTATCTATCCAAGAGATCAATACTTCGCAGTCTGCAAACTAAGCTATCATCACTAACGTACTGGCTTCGTAATATCTAGACTTATAAGGCAGCCAAGGCAAGTGGATGGGGAAATGAATAAACCCCCAGAGGATGGCCCTCAGCATCATCGTGAACCAGGCCTCTTGTATGATGTGGGCGGTAATTTCAGAGGCCTTTCCGTATTTAGTGCTGTAATGCTTCCTAAAGAGTCCGACAATAGTTACGCCAGAGCTCGCATCCTCTGGAGCCATGGCGCTGTCGATGTAGCGGTGGACGGTCTCCGTCTTCCGGGTCCACATCCCAGGGACGCCGGTCTCATCCCTGAATTTGAACCTGTCTCGCTCTGGCTTCCGCTCTTCCTTTTTGACCTCGGTGTGGCGGATCAAGGCCATTTCCACGTGAGCTGTCACCAGTGCCTCGTAGGCCCCGGTCTCGGTACCCTCGACTTGGAGGTGGTTCTTAAGCCACTGATCGGCCTCGTCGAGGGCCGTGCGAAGCTGCCGTAGAATCTCTTCCAAATCTTCACCTTCGGCGTTTGTGCCACTCTTGGCGTTTGTGCCGAATTTTGAGTGCAGGCTAGGGACAGAGTTCCAATTGTTGCGGTAAGTCCGCGCCAAGAAGTTCAGCACTGCGCCGACCCATTCCTTCTGGTTCTTCCAGGTCCCGTGAAATTTACCCCGTCTCGTTGGAGGGACCTGAGTTTCTCGCACGGTCAAACTTGTCTTTTCCTTTTCGGTTGGCTCGGGTTGATTCTGGTTTAGGTCCTCTACCCTCTGAGCGAGTCCTTCGTACATCTTGTTCAACCTAGTGCGCAGTACAATATAGGACTCACGGTAACGGAGTGTGCACTCTGCCCATCTCAGAGGGTAAGGCGGTACATACTTGACGATACCGAGACCATCCACGACAAGAGGAGGGCAGAGGAGCAACAAAGACTCACACAGAGCCTCCGAGGTGTTGTGCTTATCCTCGCTTTTATCCTCCCTCATCATACGTCGCGTTTCTTCCGAGACCCCTAATTCCTCAAAGTGCATCATGATGGACTCGATAAAGTTTAGTCCCCCGTTGACCTTCCAGCCTTTCCAGCCATCCCGCTTGATCTTGATCCCCAACGCGGGGTTTTCCGGGATAATCCCAAAGGCCAGTTTGTCACACGCCTCAGACGGCGCAAAATATCCATTCGCCGGGACGTCCTGATCAAAGTGGGACAACGAGGGATCGAATCGGTACTGAGCGACGGTACCAAGGCCTTGGACTCTGAGGCGGGAGAAGCTGTGCCCAGCTCCATCCGCACTCCACTCTTTATTCTCAGGGTGGACCTCGATGCGCAGGCGAAAGCACAGGGTTAAGAAGTCACCCATGTCGATCGATGCCAACGGTCGCACAACGTCGGGGGGCATCAGATCCCAAGACCTCTGCTCCAATTCCATCGCCGGGCGCTGCCACTTGTCTTCGTCAATTATGGCAATGGACGATCGGGTTGGGTTGGGCCCAGGTAGCAATCTTTTATGTATGTACTTGACACCCTCGGTGCCCTCGTCGGTGTGGTGCACTCGCTTTTCATGGATGAGAAGCCGTTCCAACAATAATAGCCACCCTGCCGCATAGGCTTTGCTGTCTCGCTCGATCAATTGGTATCTGCGAGTTTTGTTGTAGAGCATATCGACCCAATGCAGAAAACGCTGTAGCCTGCTGATCCTGCCGGCAACTGGATTCGTAATGAAGCTCTGAAGCTTCTCATCTTCATTAGAATAGGCTACGATATCGAGATCCGGCGTCTTTGCGTGTCCTTGAGTTTTATTCTTCTGCGAGCCCCCACTTTGAGATTTATAAGCTTCTTTGTTGGTGCTGAATTTGTTTTCGGACCAAGGGATAGGACCACTTTTGAATTTGAAGTGTGGTGTTCTGAATGTTGTCTCGTATCGAAGTTTGGTAATGTGGAAGACTCGATCTCTTGTTTGGGAAAATGATCCCATTATCTGCCGGTTGGTCCTCCGGAAGCCCTCCGCAGTGCCGAAAATGGCTTGGAGAAGCTGTGCAACCGATATGACCAGGGCCACCAACGCTACCACTAAGGCGATAGCTGAGATTGTATCTCCCTCCGACATAGTGTTCAGGCACGCGTGTTAATGGGATGTGAAAAGTGTGGAACTTTGAAGTTTCGGGTCCCAGTGATGAATAGAAACGGATGTCCCAGACCTATGAGGAGTTTGAAAATATAAATACTGTTAGCATTTCCCAGCGATGACGATATTGACTTGCACAGGAATCAGAGCTGAAACCCGAATATTGCTTTTCTGCTCCAAGTCGCCCCTGCTGTATGTAAGCTGACTGTGCATTTCAGTAGCCCCCCTCCTCGGTCCGAAATCAAAAATGCAACCATCTTTCAGATCATAAAGCTTGTTGCGTCCAGGATGTTCTTGCTAATTGTTTGTACCAAGCCCTAGTCGACCTTCAAGTTTGGCTATGTCGTCAAACACGGTATTTACCCCAAATGCTGTGAGCTGGAGCCTCGAGGACAGAAACAAATCAGGGAAGCAGGGCCACCGTAGCTAGTATAAGCAGACGCTTCGGATCAGTTGCCTTCGTGTGCCTTTCTATTATTAATTCTTGCAGTACTGTCTGCTTACCTATATACCTGGGTATTGACAGACTGAGAACCTTAATTACAAACAGGGCCACGAATTTGATTTTTTCTGTCTTACATTGCCTTGTTCGTGTTTCGGAAATTAGCCTCACCTTCCTATACAATTACATGCCCAAATAGAACCCACGGTAGATACCTTACACACCACTCGTAAGACTGATGCCTGGTCACAGCCCCGCTGCAAAACGCACTTAAGCAACCAACAAGGACAACGGGCGCTTATAGCCCCACTGTAGCGGAGAAGACACTTGATACCCATACCTAGATACCCGGGGGTCTTCCCTTCACTTGCCCTATACATTTGCCACCATGCCACTGTAGTAGGCGCCTAAAATACCTTATATCCAATATTGCCTTATATCTCAGCATTATTTCTTTGTAGTAAACCTTACTAAAACTACAATCCCTATATTATTTTAGTTATATCCTTATTAATTAACCACGACACCAAACTAAAATTAATTCATAAATTATACTATTTAGTGGCTTAGTGAAAAAGTAGCAGAATTGAGCGTCTAGTGATAGACTTTACCAAGTCTGACAATCGTTCACTGTGATATTTTCCATGGGTATTTCCTTCCCTGTGTAAGAAGGTTGGTTCTAGGCGTGGGCCCTAAGCACCGCGGAATACCAAGCTAGACCTTCTAGGTAGTATAGTACTCCGGGCGAACTCGGACAGGTCCACAGAAGGAAGTTCCATCGCCATAATCTAATCTAATCACGCACAGCACAGCTTGCCGCCAATCCAAATCCCCCGCCGGTTAACCTCCAATGCATCTTGTTTCTGTCAGGTGAAATAGGTATCGATACTACTTGCAATTGGATAAGAAACTTATTGCCCTAAGCGACAGCAGGAAATCACTTACTCGCTAAGATTGCTATCTTGTCTAGAGTCTTATTCTGAATCCATCGCGCAGAAATGGGACCTGAACGGGAGGTGAGGATATCCTCAATCGAGAGAGTCTTTGCAGCGACGCCAGCTTCAGAACGCCTTGTCGCACTGTCGCTCTTAGATGCCACGACAGCCAACTTTTCCTTTACCAGCGCCCTTTGGCTCCTGGAGCGCCCGGCAGGCAGGCTGGGTGATGAATTCAGCTTGTTACGCCATCTCCGCAGCTCACTGAGCACGGCACTCGATTTTTACCCATGGTGGTGTGGTCGGCTGAAGAGCATTACATCGCTTGATGGCACTGTCGAGGATGAAACGGCTCGGCATCTTCCTCGGCATACCCGGCGGTACGGTCGCGTGTACGCTCAATACGGCGTCCATGATCGAGATCCCGGGGTCGAGTTCATCGCGGCCACAAGCTCCACCACACTCGATGATCTATATCAGACCGCTCGCCCACAGGAGACGCCGCTGTGGGATCAGACTGGGCTATCACTCAACTCGTTCGGTCCCTCCACCAACATAGCCAGCGCTCTTGACGCAAACGAGCCCATCGCAGGCACACGGCGGCCCCTGATGGCTATACAGGTGACTGAGTTAGCCTGTGGAGGTATCGCCTTAGCTGTCAAAGGTGCACACCCATTGGCGGACATCACGTCTTTAGTACGTTTTGTCAAGGACTGGGCTATTCTCAGTCGCTCGGCTCTAAACTCGACCACGCTGAAGATTGAACCTGTCATTCTTGATCCCGAACTACTCGACTCCAAGGCTGCTGGTGACATCATTGCCGACGAAGCAGACGCCACTATCATCCGTCAGGCGGAGAGCCTACCTCTGCACCGCTACGACTGGTGGACGTCGCCGGGCGGGCCTGCGTGGGCTACCAAAAAACCTAGCGTCTTCCCAGAAGATCTGGCTCCGGCAGGACAGCCAATTCCTTGGTCCGAGTGGGATTTCGCTGCGCCCGTCTCCACCTATATCGTCCACTTTGATCGGGCTCAGATCGATGTTCTCTGGAAGGAGGCTGCCAAGAGCGCCGAGGGAACCAGCAGTATTCGGATCAGTAAGCACGACGCCATTCTGGCCCATATCTGGTCATGCATCATGCGTGCTCGCCAGCTGGAAAATGATCCTAACCCGGTACATTGCGATCTTGTGCTCGGAGTGCGCCCGGCGCTAGAGCTCAACGACGCGTTCATGGGATCTCCTATTATCATGGTCAACATCGAGATGGCCGGCTCAGACGTGGCAGCCAAAATTTCTGGGCCTGGGTCACGAGGTGCTGAGGGCAAAATCGCCCAACGCATTCGTGAGACTTTGACTAAGACCAGTAACCCCACGAACTTGGCAGCACATCTACACAGCGTGGCTTACGAGAAGTCGCCCCAACGCCTATGGCAGGCATTCTTGGGCCGACGCCACATTCTAGTAACAACCTGGGCACGTGCTGGTATCTATGATGTCGACTTTGGTCTGGGGTCTGGGACTCGATATGCTGACGCTGTACTCCCCGCTATGGACGGAGGCGTCTTGATTAAAGAGGGCCCATCGTCATCGGCTCATTCGTGGACAGACAATGGCGTGGACGTAACTGTACATCTTCGCCTTGAGGATATGGAGCGATTGGTGCTTGACCCGCAACTCTTACCTATATGTCCTTAGGCAGTTCTATTGGTAACACTATTTTGGTTCCTCAACCTCGATGAATGTCATACATTAGTATTCGTTCCTAATCTCAAACTGGGCTACAAGTCGATATCATGTCTTCAAGACAAGGATCAAGTAATGAGAAAGACAGGAGAATCTGCTAAGTTTATCTTAATCAAGCAGGTATAGCTAATTGAAGGTACACCTCATACGTCAATTCCCACCAAATACCTCACAGCCTCCTCATCTGCATCTAGAAAATCCATCTCATCATCAAACAAATTCACACTAATCTCAACACCCCCGTGGCTGCTATTGCGTGGGAGAACGTGACCAAGACGAACATGAGGTGCATACTGCCCATGAAGAACACGGACTGACTGAGGCGTGCCATTGTTTCCAAAATATCCATCGCCGAAATTAATGTCGCTCATCTGGAAAAATATCATGTTGGACACCAAAAAGTCCGCCGAGTCAAGCCGGTCGACAAAGCGACCTTGGACGCGGGACAGGTCTTCAGTAGACTGCAACAGCGAATATGCATCCTGTATGGCACGGGGGTTGACACGTGCCCCGGCCTCGCGCAGTACTTGGGCGATGCGGCCAAGGGAGGTTGACGGCGCTATGAGCTCCGCCAGCGGCATGCGGGCCGTGTTAAGAAGCCAGCAGTTCCCCGCGTACGCAGACGGGAAGTCGGGCCCAAATTCATTGCGGACGTCTACCGGGGACTCGAAGACGGACTCCGTGGCGGACAGATGAAACGAACGAGCTTCTGCTGCGGCGACGCGCGCTCTCATTTGAGTCCGCCACAGCAGGGCGTGAATGGCATCGCTGGCCGAGATGGGCGGTGTCCCTGCAGGTACGGGCTCCGCGGCGCAGGCTTCTTGCAGGGCTGTGAGGTCCACGCTGGACAAGAACATCACGCGGTTGAGCATAGCGCGTGAAGTGTCGCGGGATGGCAGACCGTGCTCGTGTCTATCGAGATCCGCTCTCGTCACCTCCCCACTTGCGTCGGCATCGTCTCCCGGATTTAGCGCGACCAGACCTCGCAACCAACTATCATTGCGACTGAAGCTGTTTTGATCGATCCTATCGCCCTGCTCTTTCTCGCATATCTGGTCCGGGATTGTGCGGTCCAGGTCTAAATGCGTAAATCTGAACTGCGGGAGACTGGACATTTCTGTGCTGCCACCGAGTTTTTGCAGCTCGCGCAAGTTTTGAGCCCATAGTTTCGTGATGTTCAGCATACCTGAACCGTCCGTGGCTGCATGGAATGTGGTCAGACCTAGAAGGAGACCCCCTGGGAGGAAATTGGCTTGAGCCAAAAACACGTCTGCGCCAGCCTCCTCTACATCGCCAACCATCGGCGCGTCGAGAAGGAGTTGTTCTTCCGGAAAGATATTGCTAGCGAAACCACTGTCTTTGAGATCGGCATACGTCCACTGCGTGTCCAACTGGTGGTACTTAAGCTGATGTGGCCGAGGTCCATCTAAGGGATACGGTCGATGGCGGATTTCGAGCTGGCCAGGACGCCAACCCGGACTTTGAGAAGAACAACGGAACACTTTTCCACTGACCCATGGTTCCTGCGAAAAAGTCTTTCTCAACGATTCATGGAGATTGTTGAACACGACTTCATTGCTGATCCCAGGTTTGATTTGAAGAGGGAAGATGAGACGGACATAATTGTGAGGAGGAATATAGTCCAGAAAGTTGAGGGGAGTGTGGATTGTGTCTGGCAGCATTGTGATGTCCTTGGCTGATACTAGTGTGCTGGAACTTGGAGGACAGTAGCAACTCTGATGATTTGGTGGATTTGTTGAAGTGTTGACAAAGAGACATCTATGTGGCGACTAACCCATAGGCGGATTTGGCAAGTGCTGTGCGCCAGACTGTGGACTTGAATTCTCCCTGAAACATGGGCCCGATTACTCTGAAAACAAAGCAAATACTGAGCTTTGTTTGTTTCGAGGAGGCTTCAAGGTATGATTGAGCCTACCTAAAAATCGGCATGGAATGCCGTCAAGCCGGTCAGGCTTGTCGATTAACATATCCACCGGCAAGAGGATTCGGAATTTGTTGGACGCACAGAGTTGAATGCCGAGTACGTCTTCCTGATTGAATCGCTCAGTGAGAAATGCTACTCAGAGTTACAGGATCGCGTCAGCTCTCCGAGTTGGCTGATTCCTTCAGAGTCACGGAGTCATCCGGAGTCAACGGAGCCACCATGTGGAAACGGATTGAAGTTGCGCCGTACACCGACAACAGTATCTCTATTAATTTCAGAGACATCAGCAGCAGGGTGGCACAGCAATTCACATGCACATTGTTTATGTTCAGCTTGCGAACCTGCGTAACGCCCACTGCATGCAGAACTTTTCCCGTTTCATGGCCGGCGTCACCGATTACCACCAACCTCACCTCGGAGGGCGGCTTGAGGACTACAAAAACGGCAAATTTGAACTACCTAGACATCTCCATTCAATTTGTAGCTCGGTTGAAGGTTGGCATGAACTCCTGTCTCGAGCTCGCAATCAACATCCACCACGGCTTCTCGACACAACTCGGGTCTGACATTGACCAAGCGCTATGACTGGATATTTACGAGTCTGCAATCCCACGTTTTGCAAAGGCACGATCATGGTCAGAATATTTTACAATTTGATTACAGGCAATTACGGAATCAACCCTCAACAAATGTAAGTCTTGCCGCTGCGGCCTAATACTCACACATCTATCCGCAACTTAATCGTCACATTATCATCCTCTGCTGTCCTCTCAGCGATTTCAGAAATACCAGCATCCATCAAGTGGTTTACAAAAGCCCTCACTTTACCTCGTCGGCAGGTGACTGAGTACTCCACCGCCGGCGGCGAGTCGGCGCGGCGACGGTCTCTCTTGCTGGTCTGCTCGACACGAGGTAAACCCACGCTTCTGAGCGACCTTCCACCTGTAACCTGGCCGTCGCTGGGTGGTCGTTCGCTGATCGCTTCTTCGCTTGGCTGGGGAGACATGGGCATACCTCCCCAGCCAAAGTCATTGCTGTTGTCGTCCATGTCTCCAGTCATCGGATCCACATCGGCTGATCCTGCCATTGATGCTGTCTGAAAGCTCTGCGGCCATGAGGAGAGATCATAGTCTCCCCATTCTGAGCGCGAGTTGCTACGTATCATCCTTGCGTTACTGCCGCCCTCTCC
This sequence comes from Diaporthe humulicola, assembly GCA_038088545.1. Classification (NCBI taxonomy): domain Eukaryota; kingdom Fungi; phylum Ascomycota; class Sordariomycetes; order Diaporthales; family Diaporthaceae; genus Diaporthe; species Diaporthe humulicola. The sequence continues at coordinate 296,734 of JBBWSL010000037.1, read as the reverse complement.
TCGGGCCGCATCAGCCGACGCATTGTCCCGGACTTGCATTGACCCCACTGCACCAGCCTTAGTAGCTGAAGGGGTCCCTGACATCCAGAGTGAGTGGAAGTTGTTGGCCGCAGAAACCGGCTGCTCGTATAATGTAGTACGTTGTTGGCGGTATGGCGCATTTTCACTGCCATTCGCGAAATTTGCCATGTCGGCGGCCTCAGCAGGTGATATCCCTGGAGACCTGGTCACACCAGACCCGTAAGACTGGCTTGCTACCCCTGAGATGTGCCGGTCTTGATCAAGGGTTGTCTGCATTTGTCGTTTGAGGACATCGACGCTGACCTGTTGCTGTAATCGGCCGCCACCCGTCGCCTGTCGTTTGAGACGCCGCATTAACAAAGAGTTTCTGTTCTTGAGGGATAATGGCGCACGCGACTGGAAGAAGTTCTGGGCGATGAACTTCCAATTGTGGCCACAGAGCCCCACTGAGTTCAGAAGACGTTCATCCTATCGCGAAAGTCAGATTAGAGACTTGGCCAGGGTAATAAGGTCTGAGCGCATGCATGAGTTCTACACAGCTTCGATCCGTTGTGTGAGATCTAGATACATAGGCTTCTGCACTCATCGCCGTTCAAAGCTACTTTGAACGGGGATGCGCTTGGGACGCAAGGACTAGGAGGCTATACGGAATATCTTGACGCGAGGCAATATAGTTCGCACTCACCTCTTCCGGCGACCATTGGCTGTGGTCGAGTTCTGGGTTTAGCCTGTCCTTCCAGCGCTTCGCACACTGGTCTCCGTTACGAGTGCCCACCTCTTCTGCGACGAGGACCCATCGGGGGCCGTGCTTCGAAATGGCCTGGCGGAGGCGGAGGTCTTCAGATGGCCCCCAATTCCCAGTCTTTGGCGACCTCCTATGCTTCGAAGGGTCTTTTGCGGATAGAACACTCGGGATTTCAGTAAGATCGTCGTCCGCCATTGGTGGACACCTTGAGAGCGAGAGATGGAGGCAGAGCTGGGGTTGGGGAGGTACCTTCCCGATGGGTAGGCCGATGAGAAGACACTACAAAAATCTCACAATGTCCAAGCGAATTAAGGGCATTTCTCCAGTAGAAAAAATTATTATGAAGTATTCCACACCATTCATCTGCTGGGCCTCGCAGAATTGCACGGATGGTGTACGTTGGATAAAGCGAAGGCTTAAGGATCTTTAATCCATGTCGAATCCCTGCAAAGATTAACGTTTTATCTTTCGCACTCGGGCATGTACCGCTACAGATTCTCATTAAGTTCAACACAGTGTGTCGCTTGACAACACAATATACATTCTTAAGTACTTGCGAAATATTAACTGTGGCCTTGTAGGTACCATTGCGAGATAATTTGGGATCAGTGGTGCCGATATTTTCCCATTCGGGCTAACCTGCTGACCAACGCAGTACGCTTATGCAAACCAACTGACTGTACATGCAAGTCAGCCTCGCTAGATGAGTCTGTTGGTCCTGTGTTACCGTGGTGGCTCCGCCTCACTGTATCCGCCAGTCCTTCCTTGGGTAGGCCACGGATCATCCTGCAAGATTCCTCGCCAAGTCCCTCAATCCTTTAGAATCCACACCTGCACAGATATGGAAATGCGACCCAGGCAACCTGATGATTGACACACAATTAATCTATTTGGAGGAAGGATGAGATAGCTTCCGGCTCAATGCTACGTTAGGGCTGACCATGCCTATTATACGAACAAAAGCCAGCACCGAGGAAAAGAGAGATGGAGAAATAGGGCAAAGCAGTTTTGGTCTTCTCATCCTCTAATTCTCAGTGTCGCCCCAAGTCGTCTGACTGTGCGCGCCACACTTCGACTCTTGCACTCCTCTAAATTCCTTGCGTGGCATCCCCCCGATAATCGACAGACTTGTACTCCAGCCCTCTTCAATACTCGCGGCCCTACAAGATCTAGTCTAATACCTTTCGTGGTGTCTGTACGATGGCAGAAGACACTCCTTACATTGGCTGGCGACTCGTCGTCTTTGTTTCCGTGGTCACGCCGCTCCTGGTCATTCTTACGGGACTCAGGTTCTATGCCCGCAGTCTGACATCACGACGTTTCGGACTCGACGACTGGCTTGTCCTGACAGCCCTACTCGGACAGTTTGGCGCAACTGGCCTCGCAGTGGGTGGGTTTATGACATCTGGCATTTGGTGGTTTCCCGAAAGACTTCTTACTAACTGAATTTCCCCAGCATGCTTAAAACACGCCGGTGTCGGGTACCACATCACATGGGTGGCGGAGAACCATCCCGAAGCCGCGGAAGCGTTCTTTAAATATCTTATCGCGATATCTTCGTGGTATTGGGCTACAATCAGTCTCTCCAAGCTGGCTATTTGCATCTTCTATCGCATTCTCTTCCCCCAACGAAGTGTTTTCATCATTCTTTGCCTCGTGGCGGGTATTTTGATATCCACAGCGATCATTTCCTTTGCAGTTGGCCTCGCAGCGTGTCGTCCTTTTGAAGCCCAGTGGGCTTCTCCAGCAGTTCAGGCCGAGAAGTGTATCGACAAGGAGAAACTGTACGTGTGGAGCACTTTTCCAAACATTGTCACGGACGTGGTCCTGCTTGTCCTACCATTGCCTATCATATGGAAACTGCATACTTCGAGGCAGCTGAAGATAGCGCTGTCGGGGACCTTTCTGCTTGGCGGCATGTGAGTTTTAGTCCATGAGGGTCTCCTTGATTATCCGTCATTCTGCGTGAGCTAACTCCAGCCAAACAGTGGCATTGTGGCCTCAATCCTACGATTCGTCTCCTTCAACAACACTAGTTCATTCATCGACGCGACTTGGAATGCTGTGGAGCTGTACATATGGACTCTCGCAGAGCCAAGCATCTACCTCATCGCCGCTTGTCTCATCACATATCGCCCTCTTCTTGAGAAATTCAACACAAAGTTCCGATCGCAAGTCAGCAGCAAGTGGCCCTCCAATAAGGGGCCTTCGGCACCAGGATCCTTTCCTTACCAGGAACCAACGAATCCCACCCCAACGGGTCCCGTGGACACCGAATACTTGCACGATAATGACCAGGGATTCCTGCTTTCAAAGTACGGAGCACGAGGGCAGGGTTTCAACCAGATTCCAGAGACGGGATATATTCAATCGACTGCTCCACAACTCCGATCTCCATCATCTGGCATTGTCAAGACAACGAACATTCAAATAACCAGGGGCATGACAAAGAGCAATGGATATGAGGGCCAAGATGGATATGTGCGCTAGAAATGGGTTTGAGGCCATGGCATGCCAGTCTGGGGAGTGTCTTCGCGTGGACGTATGCAGACTCGGAACGACCGTCAGCGAGTTCACATGATCATTGTTTTGATCCATGCAGGGCTAGCAATTCAAATGATCGAATACACCTGAATGAGCTCCAGCAAATGTGACAGATCTCGTTGAAAAGTCCACTGCACGAGGCATAGCTCCATAAGTTTCAGGGCCGTTTTCGCCCTGGGTTGGGCAAAGACTGCGAAGGATCTCGGGAAGGATGAAATCCGAGGCGCGTTCTCATGCTGGTCTGTAAATTGCAGGAATCCTGTACTGTGCTAAGTACCTTGGTATGAAGTATACCTCGGCGAAAGTACCACAGGGCTAGGAAGCACTGCCGACTAACCTGACGCTGGACCGATCCGTACAACAGCCGCGCCTAAAGTGGAAGGACGCTTGCGGTGACGACGGCTCACTCCGCAGGCAACTCATCATGTTGATCAAGCTGAGGAGGAACCATGTGATGGTTCTCATTTGCCCGTCACTGAGGACCCCTGGCGACGGATTCAGGATCACGCATGTTGGTCACGGAATGGTACGCGACAACATTTAGCCAGGGCTTCAAATAAAGCAACGACCCACTGTTAAACAGGTCCACTCTACGGCATTACACTAGAGCCTGCGGGCCAAGACAGGACAAGACCGAACAAGCTCACCAAGCTCACACCCGAGTGCTGCCCAGCCGGCCCAGCCGACTAGCCTGTACGATCGATGCCACAGCCAACTGTAACATTAGCAGGTCAGCAGACCAATAAAAAATCAGGATCGGTGGAAAGATGACGCCCGCTAATACGCCGCCCCGCTTTGCTTCCAGTGACAGGGAATGCCATCCTGCCTGCCTGTTGGTGCTTGCTAACCACTTTGTTTACAGTAAGCGCCTGCGGACTACAGCCACTCCGGGGCATCTCAGCCCAAACTTTACCCCATCGTTGTGTGCGGCTAGGATTCCTTAGCGCCGCAGATCACAGCCAGGTGCGCGCGCACTTGAGGAGCCTTGTGGACCCCATGCAGTGAAGTCAATGGAAGCCTTTTTTTGTATTTCGCCTCTTGAGGCGAAGCACATTGTCGGCTGTTGGTGGTATGATTAACGGGCGGTATACGCGTTTAGTGGAGCTGGCCTCAGCGCTGTGTGCCCTGTTCGCCCGGGTAGGGCTGAGAACTGATACACATGATGAGGTTCATCCGTCCGGAGTTGACTCCGCCGTCGGGTTACATTCGGGTCAGCCAAACGGCGCCCCGAGACTTCGGCTGAGGCAGTCTGACAGAGTTGGCCCGACCAACCTGCATGATACGCCTCCGAGGTTACGCCGGATACTGAATGGGCAGAACAACAAGTCATCTTCTTCAGACCTCCAAACGCATCCCGTCAGCAGTCTGACCTCTTGCCCTAGCACACATCACGTTACGCATCTGGCACGTCCCTAGTCCTCTCGAGTCAATCATGGATGCCGAACACATCTCAAAATGCCTGGGAGAGTTGTTACCACACACTGTGGACCGTCTTGCGCGCGAAAATCCCAGCGCACCGTATGGTCTATGGCCAGTCGCCCAGGCCTCTTACGAAGATGGCTTTCGCACCATTGATTATGCGCAACTGGCGAATTTGGTGAATGGTCTTGCGTGGTGGATCAAGGATAATATTGGGACGAGTCAGAATGGGGAGAAGGTGTTGGCCTACGTTGGCCCAAACGACGTCCGATTCACGGCGTTGCTCTTGGCTGCAGTAAAGGCTGGCTGTGTGGTGAGGAGCGAATTCGCCCGACTTGTGAGATTCGCAACTGGCTAACGCCGTTTTATCAGCTGTTTCTTACTTCGCCACGGAACAGTCCAGTGGCTCAGCAGTCACTGTTCGCGAAGCTGGGGTGTCAGACGCTGGTGACAAGCGGACCTACGCCACCAGCCGGCCTCGCTATCCTTGAGAGTGTCGAGCCGCGCCCAAGTCATTTCACCATTCCGAGCATTGATGAGCTTCTATCTGAGCAGCACCCGCTCTTCGCTTACGAAAAGTCTGTTGAAGCAGGGCGATGGGACCCGCTTTTCATCATGTATGTGCACCAGCAGGACACGACGGGCCACGATTCCGAGACTGACTTTTCTCAGTCACACATCTGGCTCTACGGGGATGCCCAAGCCCAAGGTCTTCACCCAAGAAACGGGGATGCGCCATATCGCCTGTAGCAACCAAGCCAAGTCGATTGAGCCAGGAGATGGCTCTGTGGAGGATTATCTTCAAGGAAGGCGACTGATGGTGACGATGCCACCATTCCACGTGAGAAAACACCTCACACCTGCTGCATGCACTACGAGCGATTATTGACAATTATCAGGGAGCCGGCCTCGCTTGCTACCTGTTTTGGGCAATCCCATTTGGGACGGTTCCTGTTGCGCCCGCAGCCGTCGGAATAGTCACGGCGCACGGTCTACTAGAGGCTCTCGAGAAGACACCCGCTGAGGTTGCATTCCTTGTACCGTCAGTCGTCGTGGAGCTTGCTCTGGACCCAGTGCTCTTGGCCCGCTGCGCTCAGTACCTCGAACTCATCCTCTATGCCGGTGGTGACTTGCCTCAGGCTCTCGGGGACCGCGTCGCAGCTGTCATTCCGCTAAGGTGCTGGTGGGGAGCGTCAGAATGCGGTTTGCCTCATCAGCTTATACCACCCAACCTTGGTCCCCACGACTGGCGCTACATACGGTTCCACCCGTCGGTTGGTACTGCCTTTGAGCAGGTTACCGATGATGAGTATGAACTCGTCATTAGGCGGGATGAGGGCGTCCAAAAGACACAGACATGTTTCAGCATTCGAGGCCACGAAGACCTTGACCATTATCGCACCAAGGATCTGTTCCACGCTCACCCCACGGTCCCAGACGCGTGGTGCTGGAGGGCCAGAGCTGATGATATTATCGTGTTTCTCAACGGTGAAAAGGCCAACCCTGTACCCATGGAACAGTACGTTGTAGCCCACAACCCGGAAGTCTCTGGTGCTCTGGTTGTCGGTACACGGCGCTTCCAAGCTGCTCTGCTTATCGAACTGGCCTCACCAGACGGCAGGACGTCTTTGAACACAGCTCAGCAGGCTGAACTCATAGAACGAATTTGGCCGAGCGTTGAGGAAGCCAACCGTTCTGCTCTAGCCCATGCCTGCATTGAAAAGGCTCTCATACTTATCCTACCAACCGACCGTCCTCTGATTCGGGCAGGAAAGGGCACCATCCAACGTCCTGCAAGCATAGCCCAATATGCTGATGAGATTGATGCCCTTTACGAGAATGCGGATGTCGTTGATGACAACCATGACAATAACGTCAATGCCACTGATCAGTCGGTCGACTTGGCTAATTCAGAGAGCGTCAGTCGCTTCATTACAGATAGCGTGGGTGGGATCAGGGGTTTGATCGATCCAGAAACAGAGTCCACGACCTTTTTCGAACGCGGGTTAGACTCGTTGATGGCACTCCAGCTGCTCCGTACTCTGAGGCGTGGCCTCCGTCGACCTGACCTGGCTCTATCCACGATCTACTCCAATCCCACGGTACCACAGCTGCATGAGGTTATAATGTCCGGCCGCCAGCCCAATTCCAGTGTCAAAGACGGATCATTGATGGAGCCGCTGTTGAAAACATATAGCGAACTCATCCGGCAGATCCCGAAGCCAGCGGCTGCTGCTTCTATGCACGGGTCCGAGAACGACCCAGTGACGGTCGTTCTAACGGGGTCTACTGGTACAGTAGGCACGTTCCTTCTGCGGTCCTTACTGGATAGCCCGAACATCGAGCACATTATTTGCCTGAATCGCAGTCGGGATGGCGGACGAGCGGTGCAGGAACAGCGTTTCGCCGCAGCAGGGCTAGAAACTGGGGATCTAGATCGGCGCGCCACGTTCCTTCAAGCGGATCTTTCGCAACCTCTCCTGGGGCTTAACAAGGAGACATACGACAACCTGCGCACTCGAGCTGGCCTCATTATCCACAATGGGTGGTCTGTCAATTTCAACCTCGGATTGGCTGATTTCCAGCCTCAATTAGCAGGGCTGGTGAATCTCTTCCGCCTCGCTGCTGACTCAACTCCGAGCCACGCCTTGCGGGTTGTGTTTATCTCCTCGGTCAGTGCAATAGGTGGGCTTGCTGGCAGGGATGAGAGTCAGGCTGAAAAGATATTCACCTCTTTGGACACCCCATCCCCGAACGGCTATGCACGCAGTAAGTTCCTGTCGGAAATACTGTGTAACACGGCGGTGGAATCCCTTCAGATTCCAGCCGTGGTGGTCCGTCTTGGTCAGGTTGCTGGCGCTGTTCGTCGGTCAGGTGGCCAATGGAACCAGAATGAATGGCTTCCCAGTCTTGTCGTCAGCTCTAGAGACGTGGGCTGTCTGCCGTCCAGCCTTGGGCCTCACTTCTCAGAGGTCGACTGGGTACCATCAGACTTGCTAGCTGATGTTTTAGTTGAGCTTGTCACAGGCCGCACCTGTGCTGAACCTGATCTGGGTGGGCGCACAAGTCCTCTCAGTCACGGTGCCCAAGTATTCAATGTCCGAAACCCTTGCACAACGTCGTGGGAATCACTGCTTCCCGACATCACTAATGTACTCCAAATACATCTTGGTCCCAATGGCAAACCTGCCGCCGTTGTGTCGCCATCGGCATGGCTAAACCGGTTGAAAGATACTGAGCGCAAAGCAACTGACCAGGGTAGCACAGGGTCATCAAGCCCGGCCATGAAACTGTTTGACTTCTATAGCAATGATCTATGGGGAAGCGAAAGTGCAGAAGAGTTGCAGAAGCTGAAGCCCATGGAAATTGAGCAGTCGCTTGCCAAAAGCGCAACGCTTCGTGGCATGCAGGCAATCAATGGTGAATGGATCCGGAAGTGGGTTGATGAATGGTTCACACCTGGTCCTCTCCAAGAATAGTTGAGAGTCTCTGAGGAAAAACGATCAATTCTCGATAGGGTTGTTGACGTGGATAGCTTAATTAAATCCCAAATCCACATATTCATCAGTCACGTCACGGTCTCTTATCCATGAATGTCAACTACAACTTTCCACATCTTGCCTTGCATGATTTAAGTCAAGTAAATCGCGCCTATCATCGAGAAAGAAGTACCACAATCATGAGGTATCCATATAAATGTACATTAGTGGTGCAATTGTGGCCAAAACTAAAGAAAAAAAGCAAAACGGGGCCAAGCTAAGACGCTAATGCAAAAATGAGTGCTTGAAGTGCTGCTTCAGGCCGCCGCCCTTGAGTCCAGTCAACATGGCCGTACCCGGCAGACCGCAAGGACTGTTCCCACGCCTGAGCGCTCTGCGTTGCGTGCTGGCGCCCATCCTGAAAACACCAGAAACCGGCAAGAAGGCCGAATATCACATCCGTCCAGAGCATCTGCGTGGTCATTTCACTAATCACCAGGAAGCCGTCTGGGCGCAGCAGAGTGCGCATATGCTTCAGGGACTGGGACACGTCCCGTGTGGCGTGGATGACGTTGGTCCCAAGGACAATATGTTGGGTGTTGCGTACAGCGGGCTCAGGCTCCTGCTCAATGTCCAAGACTTTGTAGCTGACGAACGGGAACTGTTTGAAGTTTGAGGCAAGCTCTTTGACAAAGACGGGTCCAATATCAGTGACCGTGTAGACAACGGGTATGTTCAAACGAGCCAGCATGGGAAGTAGCCAGGCGGTTGTGCCCCCGGTTCCAGCACCAACTTCGAGAATTCGAAGAGGTGCCTTCTTGTCCGGCCAGGAGCGGGCCGCCGACTCGAGGAAGTCAGCCAATTGCTTTAGGAGGACCGCATTGAGCTCAGAGGAGCTATAAGACCTGGCAAGAAGCTCGCGGGTGTCAGGGTCGCCGAACAGGAGCTGTACCGCATCCGACTTGCCAGCGAGGCAGCGACCATAGTTGGACCCCATGAGCCGCATAAGTTTAACCTCAGCTTCTTGTCCGGGTCTATCTTTGAGAAGTTGGTCAAGTGCGGCGTCAATATTCTGGCTCGGGCACGGAACATCCGTTCGGACGATGCAGCCGTCTACCATCCTGATCAGGTGTTTCTCTTCAAGTTGTTTGTACATGTGGCCCACTAATTTGTCGTGGGCTGCGAGGTGCGGGATCCGTGCGAGCTCTGAGCCGGACCCTATAGATCGAATTGGGCACCCGAGTTCTTCCAACGCATTGCAAAAAACTGCAATGGCGACCTCGTCTGACTTTGGCATCCATTTAGCCGAGTAGGTACTGAGCCTGCCATTGCTGATGTACCCATCGGTCGAGCTTCTCGCAACTTTGAAGGCCTCTAGGACAGAATCTCGATCCAGTGCTCCATGGCTTTCGAAATATTTCATGGAATTCAATAGAGTAACGGAAGAACCATCAAGTGACGCGGCCTGTATGACAGGTGTTTCGTCGAGAGGCGGTGCATCAGAGGCGGCCGTCACTGACATTCCCGTGGATCGTGCCACGATTCTCTCAGCCAACGCCCATACCGTCTGCTCGACGAGTATCTCGGAAGACTGCAATGGCGCATGGAACTGTTTCTTGACCCAGTTGCGCAACTCAACCGCAACCAGGGAGTCCAGGCCCAGGCCCATGATGGACCCCTGACGGACGTTGATGGTTGTCCCACTCACGTCGATCAGCCGTGCCAGCTGCGTAGCCACGGCCCGCGACACAAAGTCCACGATCTCACCGACCTCGCCCGTTTCGACGACCTGCTCAAAAGTCCGCTGATCCGCCCCGGCCACGTCCTCGTCGCCGCCGCCAGGCCCAGCTGCCACCTGTTCAGCCCTCTGCCGCGCCTCGCGGATGTGGCTAAACATGGCGGCGCGGACATTGCTGTTTGAGGAGGTTGCGCCCGCCAGCGACTCGGCGTCGGCACCGATGATGGCCTGGCGCAGCTGACGCGATGGGCTCTTCGCGCCCACAACGGCGCCTAAGACGTACTGGAAGAAGCGCTCCAGCTCCTCGGCGCGAATTGGCGTGAACCCCGCGCGGCGCAGTGCGCTCTGTCGCTTGTCATCGTTGTTGGTGTACGCGACATCATCAGTCCACCCGAAGTTCACAGTCAAGAAGCGGGTCGATCCTTCGTTGTGGACTGCTGGCATTGCACAAGGGTCGGCGTGGGCCAAGACGTCCTGTACGGTGTTGCCAGCGTTGTATGCTCCCAGCGCGCTGGCGCCGTTGATACCGGCAAATGACGAGAGACAGAGCACAAATTTGAGGTCTGAGGATTGGAATGCGTGGAGGAGATTCTTTGTGCCTTGGACCTTGGGCTGGGTAACGGTTGCAAAGTCTTCAAATGACATTAGCTCGAGTGGGCGTTCCTATTGGCACGCCGACATCAGTTAGTATTATCCCAAGGAGGTTATTGTCGAAGCTGATATTATACTTACAATTAATACAATAGCTGCCTGGATAATACCACGCACTGGAGGCGCTCCACTACTCGCAAGCTTGGCCGCTGCGTCCTGCATGCCGAGCTCAGATGTGATGTCGCCTTGCAGGTTGTACAGGCGGAAGCCGGGCCGCATCGCTTCCAACCTCTCCTGCAACTTACGTCGGGCCTCTGGCTCCAAAGCACGACGCGATATTGTGGCCACATGTTTTGCACCCCGCTCAGCCATGAGGCAAAGCAACCGTTGACCAATGTCGCCCAGACCGCCTGCGACGACATACGTGGCGTTTTCATCCGACCACTGCTTCATGTTCAGTCTCTCAGATTCCAGGAGGACCTGGACTTGAGAATGAGGACGGGCCTCAAGCACTACCTTGTTATGAACGCCCGTATTCACTAGCCGCAGGGCAGTCTCGGAATCTGAAATGTCGTGCACGGGGATTTCAAGCCCTGACAGAGGGAAATTCTTAAGTGCAGCCGTGGACCCGGCTATGAGTGTAGCCATTAAGTCTGGGCGAGCCTGCAACAAGCTCTTTACGTCGATGGAGTGGATGGCAACATTAGGTGGGAGCTTCAGAGTTGCCATTCCCGTCGCTTTGACGAGAGGCAAGTCCCCGATTGCCACGACGCTGCCAAACGGCTTGACGAGGCTCAGTGCATCGGATAGCAAGGTCAAGCAACCATCTCCAGTCCGAATCACGGCGTCGAGTCCCGCGGGGAAAATATCGCGTGCCAGAGGTCGATGTAGCGACGGGCGTGTAATCAGGACATCAGCCCAGTCGATTCCGAGCTGGGCCTTCAGCAGGCGGGCCTCGGCAACATCAGCCGCTGTGGCCGTGACACGGGCGCCAATGGACCGGCCGACGGCGACGACGGCGCGCCCAGCGGCTGTGCGAGCTCCGTGGACGAGAATCGTCCTCGTGCTGGAGAGGACTCGCGCGACGGTGCGTACAGCATACGTGGCTGCGATGGTGTCAAGCAGAAGCGCAGCTGCAGTGTTGTGAGGCATCATGTTTGTGTCCATCTCGGGCTGGAAGCGGTAGGCTTGTGTGTGCGGTATGCGTATTCGACTGGCACCGAGTGCGGGAGCCAGAGCAACGACGATGTCACCCGGGGCAAGGGACGTGACGCCGGCGCCGGCTCGTGCGACGACACCTGCGTATTGGCCCAGGGCCGGGAGACGAGTTCCGTCAGATTTCGAGCACACAAAGGCTCGGGTCTCGATCTCGATCTCATCCTCAGCCAGGTGTGGGCGGTAGACCTGATCATCAGCAATGAAGAAACCCGAGTCGTCAGGCGACAGCTTCAAGGGTCTTTGGCTTTGCGCGAAAAGACAGCTTTCCTTCTGCAGGCCGACAGTCGAGTCGTCATTTTTGGCAATGGCTTGGTTGAGTCGGTCACTGCGGTGCAGGCGCGGAATAGCCACCAGACTGCTCTCCATGACCCGATACTCGCGCTCCGTATGAGCCATGTCCGGATTTAGCAGTGTGTTGACCACTGAGGTGATGACATTCATCAGGCGACCGTCGACTTCGTTATTCATGAGTATGCCTGGTGCGGCATGAATCGTCGTCATACGCAAGCTATCATTCTCGGCGTGTGCTGTTCGAGCGACGCCCTCGATCTGATGGAAGGCAGATGGATCATCTGGACTGAGCCACAGCACCCGTGATGAACTCGTCAACAAGGTCATCGCAGCTGGAAAAGTATGACCATCGGAGAGTATAGGTGATTCCTGATCGTCCATCACAATGAAAACCTTGCTCCCCCTGTCTTCTGAAGCAGCCGTGCCGTGTCTTCCCTCGCTGCTCAACAGGGGTTGCAGGTTCTCGGAGCTAAGCGTGTCAAGAGTCACTTCAGCGCCGCCAACACGTAGTCCCTCACGGACTGATGTGACCCAAGAAGGGCACGATGCGATACACGAATGGGTGAGGAGGTGGATCTTGTGAGGGAGCTGTGAATCAGATTGTCGAGCCTTGGCCACCACAACCAACCTGTCCTGGCTCTCTCGAAGGGCTGCTTGTTCCTCCAGCGCTATATGAGGATTCCGGAGAACCCTGCGCCAGTCATCCCCATCCACCGTAGGGTTTTTCAACACAAGCAAGACAGTACCGCCTGGTTTGACAAGTTCCGCGGCCTGTTCCAGCCATCTGGCCGACGCTGCCAACACGAGATCGTAAGACCCTGTTTCGAAGCCGCGAGGGCCGGGTCTCATCCCGGGACGGAGCATACGGTACTGCACGGGAAATGGCTTAAGGCGAGCAGCGGCATCCTCAAAGCGACCCGGTGTCGCGTCGACAAAATCATGACGCGCCACCTCATTATCATCGTGGCTTTGGACGGCGTTGAGGACTTCATGGGAGAGGTCCACGCTGGCGCCGAGCCCAATGGTCGACAAGCCGTGGCGTTTTAAACTGACGTGCGCAACTATTTCAGATAAGGAAGGATTTTCACCTAGGTCCTGGGCACGTATGTGCTCGATATCGGCGTGCCAGTCCATTTCGTAGCAGATCTCGCGCGGATTGGGTATCGGCGCTTGACTGTGTCTCTCGTCTTGGCGTGCTGCGAGACTCTTTAATTCGATCCCTATTGCAGACAGAACCCGATGCCCGCTTCCGACGACAATCACCTCGGAAAGCGCGGTGCGGTAGTGGGTTGATATAATCTGGGTCGAAACGTCTAAAGAAGAACCGGGTTTCTCAAGCGATGGGGTGACGTTGAGGAGCAACTCCCCTATTCGGACCGGCATAATAGATCCTGCACCTAGACGGCGGCCTGCGAGAGGTAGTGAGGTGTGTAAGATTGTATCGAGGGTAGAGGGATGGACCACGTGCGGACGCTGGTGATTTGCCGGCATTGATGTTCGGATGTCCTGGACCTTGAGCGACGATACAGCCTGTGCCGCATCTGCAGCTATGGTGATCGATCCGAGGCCGGCAAACGCCGGACCGTATGTATTGCCCACGGAATTCAGCTGGCCATACAACTCATCATGAAGTACGTGCTCGGCTCCGAGTGGACTTTGAATCTCGGGGGGTTGTTCCGACGGTGCGGATTCGGTTTCTTCTTTCAACCAATCCTTAGCCCATAGGCCTTCTACAACACCGTCGGCGTGATCATACCACTTTCCATCGTCAGAGATTGCTGCAACTGTAAAGTGGAAGCCGAATTCCAAGCCCATCTGCGGCCTCAGGCTCAGCTGCAGCTCGACTCTTTGTGTTTCCGGGACGACCAGTGCTCGCTGGAACGAAACATCCCGGAGGACTAATGTTTCCATTGAATGCCGGGGATGCCTTAGACGGGCCAATTGCATCACACTCTCGATGGCCATGCAGAGGTATCCCGAACCTGGAAAGATAATCAGGCCATCCACAATGTGATCCGCTAGCCACGGTAAAGTGGCCAGGCTGATAAAATGTCGCCAGCGGGGCTCAATATCCGTTGCTTCTGGAACAAGCACCCCGAGGAGGTCATGATAAGGCTCCTTGCGATGGAGGTATGCCCGTGTCACTCGTGATTCGTGCCAGTGCTTGACCGAGTGGTCCCATTTATAGGCTGGAAGATCGTGTCGCACTGAGGCTGTGTCCATGCCCTGTGCGAGGGTCGCTACTGCGTCCCAGGTGATCGGGACCCCATTCTCAAAGAGCTTGCCAGCCAGTGACAGCGTGCTACTAATCGCGTCCATCTTGCGTTGCAGAGGTGCCAGGTACTCCATCGAGCTCTTTTGCATGTCTCCATCCTTTTCATTGAAAAGGTTTGACTGTCGAATGGGCCCTGGGAGCGAGGGATGAGGGCCAATCTCAACAAAAAGAGACTTGGCACCGGCTCTCCGATGTTTCTTGCCGATTGTCTGCACGGCGTCGGCGAAATTGACTGGAGAGATCAAATTAGACACCCAATATTCTGAGTCAAAGCTGGATTTCTTGTCGCCTGTGACAGATGAGATAAAGGCAACTTCATCTTCGCCATCCTCCATCACCATGCCCCGAGACGCCTCTGATATGCGACCTCTGTACTCATCAGCAACGGCACGCATATGGTGAGAGTGATAAGCGGTGTCAACAAGAAGTTTCCGGTGGAATATACCGTCGTCGGCCGCAGCAATCCGCTCGGCCACCTCTTCCACGGCGTCTGCATCACCCGAGACCGTAACACTCCGAGGGCTGTTGACACACGCGATCACGGCCTTACCCCTCGTGAGGTTGTCCAAGAAGCGCGCCTTGACTTCTCGCGCACCAAGACCTACAGACAACATAGCGCCGCGACCCAGGCCTTTGGCCTTTACGGCCGCCGCCATAAAGCCACGGTGGTAGGCGACACTAATGGCTGTTTCCGCTGAGAGGTAGCCTGCCGTATACGCAGCCGCTATCTCTCCGCTGGAGTGGCCTACCACTGCCCGCGGCCGGACTCCTTGTGCGCGGAGCAGGTCGACCAGTGCAATCTGGATGGCTGTCGTTGCCGGTTGGGCGACTTCGGCCTCACCCAATCGGGACTCGGGCCCTGGGCGGAGGAGCTCTGTTTCGAGATCCCACGTTGAGCCGAGGGATTTAAGGGTATCTCGAGACCTTCGAATCGAGTTGCGGAAGATTGAGGACGGTGTCATTGTGTCCAGAAGCAATTCACGTCCCATACCTGCCCACTGCGCACCTTGCCCAGTGAAGACAAAGAAGATGTCGGTATCCTTCGGTGGTGTTTTGCTCACAGGCTCTTCTAAGCCTTGACGTAGTCGGCCAAGCAGTGAGGCGCGATCGTATGCCACCGCACTAAATCTGTGTGGAAAGGCGGTCCGGCGGTGCACCAGAGTGTAGGAAAGGTCGGCCAGAGGTAAGTTATCTTCTTGCCATTGAGACACCCAGTCGGTATGAGCCTGAATCATGTCCCTGAGCGACGCCGTGCTGTTTGCGGACAAGGTAAAAAGGCGAGGGGAAGCGGCATCTTGTTTTGCACACTGGGGCGAATCCAGGGCATAGTGCTCCGCAATAACATGTGCGTTGGCACCGCCGAACCCAAAGCTATTGATAGATACGCGTGGGGCGACTCCAGGTGTCTGAGGCCATGGGATGGTTTTGGTCGGGATGGATATGCCATCGAGAGGCAGACCGGGTTTCGGGTTGGCGAAGCCGGCGACAGGCGGGATCATACCGTGCTCAAACATGGCTGTTGCCTTGAGCAGGCTTGCTAGTCCGGAGACACACTCGGTGTGGCCGATGGCACCCTTCGCGGAACCAACATACAACGACCCGGATCGGCCTGTGTAAGAAGTTCCCACAAAGGCTTCTGTGATTCCGCTCAGCTCCTCTGTGTCACCGGCTACGGTTCCGGTCCCGTGAGCCTCGACGTAGGGAGTGTCTTCCGGCCTCAGGCCGCAACGGTCATATGTAGACCGGATCAAGGCTGCTTGAGCCTGACCGTTGGGATATGTAATGTTCTGTGGTGTGAAGCCGTCCTGGCCGGCGGCGGAGGCGCGGATGACAGCGCGCACATTGTCTCGATCGCGGATCGCATCATCCAGACGTTTCAATACCAGAACCACGGCCCCTTCCCCACGTCCGTACCCTTCACCCCGGTCGTCGAATGGGTAACTTCGACCAGTACTGCTGATCATCCGGAGGTTGCTCAGACCGATGGCTTGGTCCGGTCCCAAGATTAGATTGACTGCCGCTACGATGGCTGTATTGGACTCTCCCGACCGGAGATCCTGACATGCTTGATGCAGACCTATAAGACCACCTGAGCACGCTGTATCGAGCGTCATCGATGGCCCTCGGAGATCTAGCATGTGCGAAATTCGGTTCGACAATAATGCTCTTCCTGTGCCGGTAGCGTAGTAAGTCGGCACGTCGAGCGGGTCCTTGTCGAGTTGCCGCTCATAATCTGCGGTGAAGGAAGCCGTGTAAACAGATGTCGCTGTGGCCGCTAAGCTTTCGCACGTAATTCCGCCATTCTCGAGCGCTTCGTAAGTAAGCTCCATCACGAGCCGCTGTTGGGGGTCTGTTGCAGCAGCTTGCCCTTTGGAAAATCGAAAGAACCCATGGTCGAAATCTCTTATGTCCCCTGAGATGAAATGGCCCCCCGGATGACTGTTTGTTCCATTAGGGTCGCCAGCGTCGGGATGATAGAAAGCCTGAAATTTGCGTTAGTAAGGCCCTATGTGTAAATGAGAGTACATATGCATGCCACCACCCCCACCGTCCCTACGAGCATCGTCAACTTACTCCTTCATTATAGCGATCTGCTGGCACCGACTGCCACGATGATTCGCCGCTTTCCAAAAGCTCCCAAAGCTCTTCGATATCATTGGCGCCCCCTGGGAGCCTGAATGATAAGCCGACCACGGCGATAGGCTCTATGGAAGCTGGGTCCCTCATATTGATCTCATCGATGGCTGCAACGTGGTTGTGCTTAGGTCATGCCCGGTCCTAATGGCGTTCCAAGGAATTCCTGGCGTATGGAAAAATACAAAGCACAATGCTGCCCTCTAAATCAAATCCAGTCAACACGTGTGAAAAGAAGGCTAATAATCTGCCTGTTGCATTGAGAGTCACTTGGGTGAGAATTGGAAACCTCACTGAAAGGAGATATTCTACAACCTTGCTCTAAACATAATCTACCTAACAGGGATGTGGCGACTTAGTACACAGGTAGGGCCCGCATTATCAGCTAACCCAAGTAGATGCGGGAGGAACGACTTGTGGATCTCGCAGGCGCTTCCCATAGGGCTGAATCCTAAAAGGCTGAAAATAGTACGGAGTCAAGCAGAGTTAGCTAGAGTCAGCCAGAGTCAGCCAGAGTAAGGCGAAGTCCACTTTGTAAGCATTTCCAATTTTCAGCTTTGCATTTTCTCTTGAACCCGCAACTTTGTGACTTGCTGGTCTTGAAGCAGACTTGGCCATCTAGCGCTAATTTTTTGCCAGGGTAAGAAACTGTCGCGGTACGCCGACCTGCGGGCACTCGGATGATGCTGTCGGTAAAAATAGGACTAGACCCATCAAATCGGACCAACGTCAGTTGATCAAGTGGCCTTAGAAATAGAGGCGAAACGAATGCAACCTTTGTTCACAAGACAGCCCTTATAGACGAGGGTCGTACGCTTAGCTATAGCATAACTCGTCACACAGAAGTTGAACAAGCGAAAACAACAAGATGGGCTTTGCATCAGTGTATTCGGAGGTGTACTTGATTTTTGGTGAAGTTTCCTTTCTCTTTCACAATAACCAGTGATGATGACTAACAGTCAAAACTAGGCAACGGTTGGATTGCCAACCAACTCCAAGACATCATGGTTGCACAAGCGAAAATGGTTATCATGTCCCGTGCAAGAATAGAGAACCGAGAAGATGTCTTGAGGTATGATGACCAGCTTAAAAAGGAGATGAGTTTTCACTAATCGCCAGGCAACATCCAGCGAACTCGTCAATCACAGGCCGACACGGGTCATCAACTGCGCCGGGGTACGCGGCTATCCCAATGCCGACTGGTGCGAGGACCACAAGGTCGAAACAATGCGAACAAATGTCATTGGTGTGCTCAACGTGGTCGACTTATGCTTCCAGCTTGGAATTCACGTCACACATATCGGTTCAGCCTGCATTTATACGTCATCGGAGGAAGAAATCAGAACCCGCCCAGCATTCAAGGAGTCAGACGAGCCATTCTTTGCGGGCTGCTGGTACGGTCGGAGCCGTCTGCTTAGCGAGCTGTCGATCCGCCATTATCCCAATCTTTTGTTGCTGCGCATTAGGCTGCCCATTGCTGCTGACTTCCACGAAAACAACCATATTACAAGATTGTTGAATTTTGGAAAGATTGTAGATCTAACAGGGGTGAGTATATGAAAAGCAACACTTCTCAGATGGCAACACGACCTGCTCATATGAGATTCCGACTGAAATGAGAACAGTCCGGCAGCGTCCTGCCCAATCTACTCCCCGGTGCTGTCATTCTAAGCGAAAATGCCGAGACAGGCATCTACAACTTCGTACGTTAATCTTTTGTAGAAAGCACTCCCAAAAGAGTCATGCAATCCTCACTCTTCTTACGTCACGACCAGAATATACTGAAAGTCATTAGGTAACGCCGGGGGAAATAAGCAACGTCGAGATTATGGAGCTTGCCAAACAGTACATTCTTCCGGATCTTGAGTGGCAGACATTTGGGCTCGACGCGATGCTGAAGACTTTAAAGGCCTCCCGGGCCAACTGTATTGTGGACGCAGACAAACTTGAGAAGAAGCTTCTTGAGTATGACTACAAGGTGAAAAATCGCCGAGAAGCCTTAGTAGAAGTTTTTCATATTATGAAGGAGAAAAGGCTACAATATTATGGATAGATACCAGGGGGGGTGTCATCTAGGCATTGAATGCCGTTGTTACTTCGCCGTTGTTACTTCGCGACGCAACACACAAAGTGTTACGATCGGCAGGTTTCTATACTCTGAGGACGGCCATAGAAGTCCGTGATCCATTAAACAATGTTCACGTTGCCGCTGCTGACTACCTGAAGGACGTGGTCCCCGGAGACTGTTAACCTTGATTGCGAAGCTTCACACAGAGGCTTTTGCAGCTACGAAATCTTGTGTTCGGGACACGCATTTCGCAGTGACTCATTGAAAGCATCATTTGCAAGCGGCGCGTAACTTGTCATTCCCGTGTCTGAGTTCCATTGCACAAAAGCATTCACTTGCCCAGCGACATTGCGTACTCGAAACCTTCCAAACCATGATTCACTAACACCTGGACAATCTTTTGTCGCCCACGGACTAGTTATAGTGATTCTTCACCTTTAATCCTTTGAACTCGAATGACGTTCCGGCTCGCTTTTCGACTACGGTCTTGTAGTGCACGTCCTTCACCCTCGCACGAACATAGTCAGTGCCCGATGGCACTGGCGTATTGGCATTGAGATCTGCTTCAGTGAAGAGACCAAGCCTCTTAAGAAGCGGAGACGGGACGGTCCTCATGACCGTATGGTCTCCGGGTCGGCTGAAATAGAGCAATCCCAGGCGAGCAATGTCGATCTGATCTTGCGGTGGTTTCACAACCCGATGGACCGTGGACTTAATGAAGCCTTTTTGTGATTTAAGTGTTAGTCGCTACGAAATAAGTACAGAATTCATGCAATGCTTACCATTGGTGAGGAACGTCAACGTGTCTGCTGTATTGCAAGTAATTCCACCATCGACCGGGCGCACGTATTTCCACTGGCCCTCCGGAGTCCGGATCTGAAGTCCGGCAACGTGCTGTGACCACAGAAGCGTGAGGCTACCAAAGTCCGTATGCCCGCCTTTGGAGTATGCCTGTGCCTTGTCCCAATCATCGTTGGTCCGGACGTTGTAGATCATGTACCTGAGGTGGTCGTCCGACCGGTCGTCGTAGTTGTGTGCCTCCGCGAGATAGTTCTCCGGCAGCTCTAAGACGATGGAGATGAGGACAAAGAGCTTGCGGACGACCTTGTCCCAGACGTCCCTGTGGAATGACGCGATCTCCTCCCAGTTGTCTTGCACAATCTTGTGGCGACCGATGTGGTCCCAAGCCGGGATGGCCTTGGGAATGTTTAGCTAGCGGATTGTCAGTAATAGAGAACGAGAAATCAATGTTGTGCAGAGAGCACCGTCTTTTGATTACCATTTCGATGTTCTCCTTGACACCGGTGTCGCCCACCCAGCGGGAATTCTCGCGATAGCCGAAGTATTCGCCCTCGGCGAAGTTGCAGGGGTGTCTCCGCTTTTCCTCTAGCGGCTCCTTAAAGAATGTGTTGCCGATGCTGAACTGCCGCAACACTCGCTCGTCGTCGAGGCCAGTGTTGACGACAGACCAGAATCCAAGCCTCGTAATGGCGTCTTGAAGCTGATTGGCCAGCTCTTGCTTTCCTCCCGGCTCGTCGAAACGCGACAGATCAAGCTTTGGTAGTTCGGCCCAGTCGAGCTCTTCGCTCGTCTGTCTTGGGCGGCTCCATGGTTTGATGAGTGTTTCCTTGGTGTTGGTATTCTGAGAAGACGGGATCTCAAATGCAATCGGAGCCATGTTTGGTAAGGTAATGGGGACTGAACTTGCAGCGTACCTACTGATTCTGGCTTTCACTGTCGCAAAAGCCCTTTGGAAATGCAGGAGGCCGCTTGTATATAGGGACACGAAGAACCGTATCATATCATCTCATGGCTTCGTGACTGTCCCGGCCACCCGGCATTGTGTGCATGGCGGCAGTATGCATTGGTGTCGCAATGATGCAGCTTCACGTTGATCATGCTCTTCTCCTCCTGTGAGACTTGCGCATTCAATGCTCCCATCCACGCTATGAAATGCGTGCTGGCAATTGCAACGATGTGATTGGGATGGCGGGTATAAGTATCTTCAGCTTGCGGCAATTCACCCCCACGTCCCCGATTGTCGCAGTCTCTCCCCTCTTGTTCCCGCGAAGCGAATCCCAACCGTCCCCACATCCAAATGGTAAGGTACGGGTTGTCGCCGGATGAGAGGTCGTCGCCATTTCTTCTATCATGTCGTGATATTACTAAGGAGTCGTCCATTTTCCACGAGTGCCCTGGGTGTCAATCTACATGGCAATTCTCCAAAGTATTTCGAAACACGAGCGCCCGCTTTGGAACACAATTTCAAAAGTCCTCAGGACATATAAAAACCGTCGGGGGTGCTTATCTTTGCAGTGCACATTATGTGGCCGGGACTGTTGTACGCCCTTGTCAGTTTTGCAGCAATTCTCACTCAGGAATTTCACTGATACCACTGGAAGAATTGACGCTCGGCAGCTCAAGATGGGTTCTCAGCAGACGCAAGCCGTGGCCACGCCACACAAAGCATTCCGTGCAGCCACACCGGATGCGCTGCCAGATCACGAAGAGCCAGAGATCCAAGTAGACGCTGCACTAGAGAAGCTATATCTCCGAAAAGTTGACACCTGGCTCGTGGGTTTCTACTCGCTTGTCTACATCTTTCGGGTGATAGACTCTGCCAACTACTCCAACGCAGCAATCATCAACCTGGAGAACGGCACCGGCATCAAGAAGCAGCTCGGCTTCACCCCCTCCCAGTGGAGCTGGACGCTCTCCATATTCTCATACAGCTACATGATCTTCGAGCCCAGCAACACCATTCTGCTCAAGACCTTCAAGCCTTCGGTCTGGATGTTCGTCCTGATCCTGCTTTGGGGTGTCTCGGCCTGCTCGTCGGCAGCAGCACAGGACTTTGCTGGGATGATGTGTGTGCGCTTCGCCATCGGCGCCGCTGAGGCGGGCTTCTTTCCGGCTGTGTTGTATCATATGGCTTTCTGGTACAAGCCGAGCGAGCTACCGCAGCGGATTGCCATCTTCTACTCTGTCGGTCAGCTATCCAGTGCACTCAGCGGCTTGCTGGCCTACGCCATCAGCTTCATGGACGGTCTTGGCGGCCTTCCTGGCTGGCGGTGGCTGTTTATCATCGAGGGCCTACCTGCCATCATCCTGGCGTTTGTGGCGTTGTTTCGGCTACCTGACTACCCCGAAACTTCCAAGCTGCTCACCGAGACGGAGAGAGGATATGCAAGGGCTCGATTGGATGCGACAGCGCCGACAGGGAAAAAAGGGCACTGGGATTGGAATTCGCTAAGGCTCTTGGTTCGAGACCCGACGTTTTATACATTCAGCATATTTTGGATTTGTCACGGTATTGGTGGGTTTGGGATTGGGTATGCTCTGCCGACTGTGATCTATGAGCTGGGATTCACCACGACGGCCAAGTCGCAGCTAATGAATATCGTGAGTCTTTTTGCCTGAGAATTGCCTCCTGAAAACGCTAACGTCTATTCGAGCCCCCTTATGTCTCAGCCTTCTTGTACTTGAACACCGTCGGCTACTTTCTGCACAATAAGACGATACGCCCCTGGACTACAGCTGTTGCCAGTAAGCTGGATTCGTCTTGAGCCTTGCGCGTGTGTCTCCGCTTGCTGACCAATATTTTCAACAGCCGAAGTGGCCATCGCGGTCTCCTACATTGTTCTCTTCACCGTCTCCAACCCGGTCGTCAAGTATATCTTCCTAATTGTCGCAGTCGCTTGCGCAGGTTCCGCCTATCCGATCATCTGGCCGGAGAGAATCAGGGCGTTGGAGGGCACCGTGGCCTCAGGTGTCGGCATCGGTTTCACAAATGCCATGGCGCAGTTCAGCGGTATCGTAGGACCACACGTGTATAATACTGTGTTTGGTCCGACTTACCATGTTTCGTATGGGATCTGCCTTGCATTTCTTGTGGGCTCTATCTCGGCAATACTGGCGTCTTGGCTATTGGTTTCGAGGCTGGATAATAAGAGGGCCATGGAACAAGAGAATAGTGAGGAGACTGACTATACGCGATAACAACACTGCATGCTACAGATCAGTATCGGAAGACATGAAGTGTCTTATGGAATATCCTTACGCGGCCTAGTGTTAACATGAGACAAGAAAACCTGTCCGAGGGGACCAGAGGAGGGCCTCTAGGGGGAAAGTAAGAGAACGTACAGCGCCTTGAAGGCTGGTCTGATTTCCCCACCAGATTGGCTATGGCCCAGCTTCGTATTTATCTCCTTCCTTCTCGAAAAGTGACAGTGGTTTCAAAATGATCAATGCATATCCCTTGTGATTCAGATAACATCCGGCATGTTTACCAAGCGTATCAGTAGTAGTTTACCCTCCCAGCGATGAGGATCCGGTCTTACCTGGCC
This sequence comes from Diaporthe humulicola, assembly GCA_038088545.1. NCBI lineage: Eukaryota > Fungi > Ascomycota > Sordariomycetes > Diaporthales > Diaporthaceae > Diaporthe > Diaporthe humulicola. Next base: position 273,365 of record JBBWSL010000037.1, on the reverse strand, counting down.
GTCGTCGTGTGCCCGCAGCTCCCATCTATAAATCTTAGCATTGAAATTCTACGATATGGCGTCGAGTATAACGGACAAGGGATAGGAACTGTTTCGGATTCTCGATTACCCTCACGAATAAGATCTTCATCACTTGGAAAGAAACCTAGACCAAGACTGGTCGCTACAAACGAAGTTTCAAATCATTCCTTCTCATTATATAAAATACAACAATGATACTACTTAATGAAGGCTGTATTTAATAGACTCCTAAGGCTTGCACTTCGCATCGAAGCCACTGCAGTAGCTCCTGTAATCGCACAGCCCGGCGACCGGGCAGTTGCCGCACTCGCCATTCTCGTAGACGTGCTCGTACTCGTCTCCTTTCAAGGTGCCGCACGTCGTACCCGTGGAGTGGCCATCAACCCGTCGTGGCTTGATGCTCCAGCCATCGCCCGCTTTGTACTCCTTGAACTCGCGACCGAAGTTTGTGATGGCTACGTAGCCGCCGCCGTTGCAGTCGTATTCGAGCACGGTCTTGTCCGACATCAATTCGATGGCCCGCCTGCCCTTACAATTCAGCTCGACACCGTTCTCCCAGGCTTTCAGGGGATACGAGTCGAGGAAGGTGCATGTCTGTATGTAGAGATGAGCGGTGAAGCAACGCGGCTTGGACTGCGGCGGCGGCGGCTCCTGCGTCGGGGTCGGGGCCGCGGGAGTCGACCACCTGTCGCAGCTGCTCTTGGTTATGGTGGCTTCAAACTGGGGCCCTCCTAGCTCCGTCCACGTGGTACTGTGGAGGCAGGAGCCGCCTGGTGGGCTGAAGGGCGCCTCGGTAGTCAGGGTCGGGAGGTCGGGTCGGCCCCAGCTCGCGCACGAGGTCGTCGTGATGCAGGCCTGCCCTCGCGGACCGCCGTTACATTGCCTAAATGTCGAGGTGGAGAGGCAGCCTTCGCAAGACCCAGACTGACATCCAGTCCCGCAAAAGTCATCTCCAGTGCCGCACATTCCGCCTGAAGAGCAGCAGCTCCCCTCGGGGCAGGTTCTCCATGCATTCTGTGCGCCGCATGACCCGTCCGTGGTCGCTGGAGGCTCATCACCACCCCCAGAGGCACTAGCCTGGAAGTCGATGGACCAAACCATGGTGCCGCCAAAGCACTGCCCATCTGCCCAGGTCTTCTTCATCGCAATCGTTTCGTCGTCGTCGTAGCCAATCCACTGGTCACCCCATACAAGAGCCTTCATCATTGCTGTTGACGGCCGGATGTCAGCACTTGTCTGGTGTTGATGAGCCTCTCTGTGTAATGCTCAAAAGAAACATAAAGGTATCAACTCACATTCCTTCAATAACTTAGGCGTCAAGCCATCAGAGTTGATCTTTTGCTGAATCTCTCTCAAAGACATTACTCCGGGGAAGTTTGTGCATGCTGCAGGCTTGCTGGGACCTGAGAAGGGGCATAGGAGGTCGGAACAGCTTGGGTCCGCCAGCGTGTAGCCCCGGCCGTAGTAGGCAGTGCCGAAATTTATCTTCTTGGGGTCGAGGCCATCGAACCACAGCGGCGCCGTGTTGTTGCCGATCTCACGAATATCCGTCTGGCCTCGGACCAGTGAGCCGAGAGTGTCGACGTCGGCATCCCACGACCCGTGCAGGTCATACGACATAAAGCCGAAAAAGTCGACGCTCGACTCCATAGACTTTGCGTCGAAATAGCGCAGGTACCAGTAGTCTGGTGCTAGGGCCATGGAGATGCCGTACTCGGTGCCAAAACTGGCACGCGCTTCTTGGACCAGCGAGACGAGGTTGGCGGTATCTTCACGTTTCCCACCCCTCTCTGGAGTTCCGGGGTATTCCCAGTCTATGTCGACTCCTTGAAAGCCATACCTTGCAAGATAGTCCTTAAGCGACGAGATAAATGCGGCACGGCTCTCTTTGGTCGAAGCCATGTCGCTCCACGCCGTCCTGGTCGGGCCTGGGTCTGAAAAGTCATAACCACCAACAGCGAGCCAGGTCTCTAGGCCGCTCTTCTTGAGACTGGTGAACTCCTCCATCAATGATTCGTCTGCCGGATCACTAGGCATGATAGCAAATGAGACAGGGTCGAACTGTAATATCATGTTGGCTGCTGTGATCCAGGGTATGAACGGGATTCGAGTTGATTATACTCACCTTTGCAAATGCAAAGTACAAATGTGTGAACCCGCGAGTATTCAACTGGCTTGGCCGGACCTTGTTGCACAACCTGCTCCTTGTATTTGCTGCCTGGTAGTATCCAATGGTGCGCCCAGAGGTAGAGCCGCTGCCTACATCGCAAGATGGAGGAGGCACAATCTCGCATAGGCCATACCCAGCCTGACAAGGAGCGATTCCGTTGGAATCTGGATTTCCACAGTGGTTCAGAGTCGTCTGGAAATATGGTCTCGTGTCAGAGTTGAACTTGCGACAGATAGGAAGGTCAGACACTTACACCACACCAACCATAGTAGGAACAACAGATATTCATGCCACACGCAATATCTCCTCCGTCGCTGAAAACTCCACACATTGCTATACAGTTCCTCAGTCAATGAACTGGCGCGCCTGTGGAGACATCCACATACCTGTAGCGTTGCAATTCGACGCGCAGTTTCCCGGTCCGCAGAACTCCGGTCCATAACCACACACCCCGCCATTGCCACAGCAGCTAGAAAATCTGTGAATAACTTTTTCTTGCTTAGACCGAGAAAAACGCTCACCTTTTGTCAGCGCAAGGCTGGGATGGGCTGCACGTTAGTGGACCATCTCGTCTCTGTAGCGCAGATGAGTTACCATGTGGTGCTTCTTGTGATGCATCAATGAATGGCTCTGGTACGTTAATTATGGGGAAGGGAGGAGATATTCTCGGGTCTTGATGCGTTGGTGGAAGCTGTTTGACCAATACGCTGACGTTGCGGCTGGCGACTATGTACAAGTAGGTCATTATTAGTGCCATTCTTCCACATACAACATATGAAGTCCTTATATCAGGAAGCTCAAAAACCTCGTACTGTTCACAAAGTCATTTAATCTCTGAACAAGATTTGGCAAGGAACTAGTGGGATGGCGGCGAGAAAATGTGAGAGAAAGGACAGACAGGGCACATAGTAGCGCAATCCCGGGTGCCCAAAAAGAAAGGGGTTTCTTCAATCGAGCCATTTCGTTTGTGGATTTCGATCGGTGGTCCGGTTTTGGGCAATGGGAGAGGATATTTTCAAGGTGCTTCTGGGCTGCACCGTGACGTGTACTGGTATAACCCTTGGGAGACAGGATCAAGAGCATGGGTCACAGTCTGCAAGGAGTGGGTTATATAGGGACTGAAAGGATACCTGAATGAACTACTGTCTTGTCTCATGGAAGCCACAGCTGAATCCTCGAATTCTCTGAGACACGTAAGACTCGACATAGGAAAGAAGGCGACGACCGTACTCCGTCATCACTCGACTATGATATGCTTTTGGTCATCCCCAGGATATCTCCTGAGACAATCAGCGACTACTGAATCCTGCTGCACTTGTGCCTTACCTAGCACGTGCCTAGGCATGAGTAAGACAACCAGGTCATTGGCACGCCCTTGCAGCCTTACCATTCCAGCCCGGCCGCACATAGCCTTTGATGACTCAACCGAGACATGGTAGTGGCTGGCAACATCGCCTGGTTGTTTGTGGTACGGCGGAACGAAGATGGGTGGGTATATGGAACTCCGACGAAAAAGCTTCTTGGGTCAGGCTTTCTTTGGAAAAGGCAAGGGCGTCGTGATTCGGACGCCATACAGTGAAATTGTATGGATTCTGCAACCCACCCATTTGAGCCTTTCGCCTCCCGTGAAAGACTCTTTCGATTTCCAAAAGTAGTCATTCCTTTCATATTTACCTATCTCTCCTGGAACTTTTCATATCCCACCATGAGAGGTACGATGTCGAGTTGAAGGAGCTTCGTAGCTCTCCTGAGCTCTTTCATTCCCCATGTTCAGCACAATACCCCATCACATAATGCTACGATCGGAGAGCGTGCTATTAATGACTTCAACTTTGCCACAGGTAATGGCAACTGTGGAAGTTATATGAAGAAGCTAGGGCAATAGATGCTCAATATCCCCATGCTAGCTGATTCGGCCATTAAGGCGCTCGACTCCTTGGCCGACTCCAGTGACCCCTATCGCGATGGTATCAGGTACACGCCGGGCAGCGTCCTCGGCATCGATTATCGCGACGCCACTGGCGTTTCAGAGGCCAAAAGTATGTATGGTCATATTTATCTGTCTTTCCGTAGCAAATCTACTTCTAGTTAAGCTCACGTTTCACCCCATCCAGAGTGGTTTTCAGATGTCAAATCATACAGTTGGGGGAACTTCGGAGCCTTTGGCTACAGAAAAGCGTTCATATTCTGTGGTGACAACTACCAAGAGCTGAAGTTGGGGACGGAATTGGCACAAGATTATGAAGGACAACCAGACCTGCGCCGTTATTGCCGGTCTGTTTAAGATCAGTGTCAGCGACTTCGTCAAGTGGAACTCTGCGGCAGGGAGTGATTGCAGGGGGCTTTGGTCACTAACATATGCGTGTGTGGGTCTCCTGTGAGATTGAATGGAGATCCGGCGAATTCTAGGCGGGGTGTCGTGACACGCAGTTACTATCAAGTTGTAATTTCTTCTCAAACTTCTTTACATATTATAAATTATGCAGCGAGGTTTACTATTTATTCTATCAAGCTAACGTATTAGCAATGGTCAAATCTTGTTGAATCATGAGATAAACCCTTCAAGCAGGGTTGTGTGGTCTGATAAAACGGGACTAGCTATATCCGACTGCATGGCTAGGCAGCCATCTGATTCCCAAGCCCACCTGTCCTTAACAACAGAACGAACACCATTGCATGATAAGTCCCAATCTAAAACACTATAATATGGAATGAAGACCCTGGGTTGACTTGAATACAAGACTTTGACATTACCCTTTGATGCTTGAGACCTACGAAGCTCGGAATTTCGGTTGCCGCCGACTAGCAGAACGATAACATGAAACCCATCTCCCTCTTGGCAGGACTTCTTCTCCTTACGGGCAGTTCATCTGCTTGGAGTCCTTATTCTGTCACACAGCGTGTCCTTCAAAGCTTTTGTTCACTCGGGAAGTCATCATCCTCCCCAATTCCCCAATTCATCCTGGACACAAATCACCCCTGGCTTGCAACGAACAAGGACTGGCTATCCCACTACCCACACGTTGGTGAAGAACTTTGTTCCCTAGGCTCCAGCCTCTGGAGATCCCCTCGCTCTCCTGACCATGTGCTTCCCGCGGATCTCTTCACGAAGCTCCTCATCAAAAGCAACAATTGGGAACGTGGAACCTGTAAGGAGGTACTAGGATGGTCCAATGTCAGCGACCGGCTGCGGGAAATGGCGGCCTGTGAGGCCAGTCTGACGGCCGTGCGCCACTTGCACGTCGACGTTCATGTCCGCGGCGAAGACTCCGGCACTGGAGAGAACGTGACGCCACCAATCGGACTTCCGGAGTTATTCGCAGATGTCCTCGAACAGATGAGTAATCTGGAGAGGCTCGACTGGGGAATCAGCAGGGATGAAACTCGGGGTTTCGAGCCTGCTTTTTTGTCGAAGGGCTTAATGCTTCCGAGCGTCAAGTATCTCAAGCCGGGCCCCGGGAGTGACTACCTTGTCTCCCGATGTCCTAATGTGGAGGTGCTGGATGCGGAAGACGAGTCTTTAAACTGGAGCTGGAGCTACCTCGGCATTAATCACCTCCAGCTAATCGAAGCAGCAACCGGATTGAAGAATCTTAAAGAGTGGCGTATTTCAAAACATTACCCGGGCTGGACATTGAAAATGGTTAAGGGTGAGTTGTATTCTCAATGTCAACCTCTTTGTTCTCTCTTCCAGTGACACTGATTGGCAGGTATCCTTGACGCAACGCCAAACATCACGAGCCTGCGTATGGACGGCAATCTGGACGATGAAACAGAGCCTAGAAGTTACTTCTCCAGAGGTCCTCTTGGGCAAACACTAAAGGTGATACGACTTGCCTCCGCAACCATTACAGATCTTTCGTATGCTGACTTCTGGCAATCAGAGATATCTCCAACTCCTCGCCCTGTTTCCGAACCTGGAGAGTTTGCGCCTCCCTGCATCCCGCGAGCTAGACCTGGGTTTCGATGGAGGGCATTGGTGTGGGAATGCATATTTCGGGCCGGAGGGCATAGCCTATGGGCGAAGTGTCACACAGGAAGGCGCGGAGACAACTGAGCTTGCAGCCAATATCACCTTGGGTGCACTACCTCATCTCAAGAGCTTGAGCATTGGCTCCGAGTTTGCCAACCTCACAATCAACGATCGCGGGCAACCAGATATGAATTGGCCATGGACGGGGAGGATGGAGCAATACACTCACGAGATTTGGGGAGATTGGGATGAAGAGGAAGAGTGGTGATGAATCTGTTAAGCATGCGTCGAGGAGATATCAACAAGGACAATCACTAAGACTGGCCAGATTTGTTCTGCACGATACAAGGTAGATAATTGCCTAGGCACTGCAAATACCTACAAATTACAGCTCTACTACCCTAGGGTAGTAAGTATTTGACAACGCGTTCCACTAGTTGCCATGAATGACAAGTTGACAGATCACATAGTACTTTGGAACACAGATTCACACCCTTACGTCACAACCCGCTTATCATGGTTATGTAAGGCAGTTCAGTGACTTCATAGCAACAAAAATTTGAACGAGAATGCCAATTCTTGGTGGTCTTGGCTAGGCTGGCATTGCCCCGCCCCACCCATCGCTTCAGTCAGGCCACCCTCCCTACCGAATACAGTGGCAATCCTCTATCATTTTGAATATCTTGCTGATTTGTTAAAAACACATTAAAAGTACACCTATTTAGGAAAACTACAAGGTAAATAAATTGTATTCTATTTCAACAGGATGTAGGTAGGTAGGTGGATCCAAAATCATGGGTCGGCCGATGCTGGATGTGGTGGACCTGGCGGCAGCGCGGGTCGGCCGATGCTGCTAAGGTCTTGGCAGGCGGTGAACAAAAACGCCAACATGTCTCCCATCCCTAACTTATCTGCAAAAGGTTCTTTTTGTTCCTCCTCACCACACTTCTTGGCCAACCTATCTGATTAGACTTCACGCTGTCGATACCGGCCTTCAATCAATCAGCACTGCTGTTTGCCTTCAATCATCGTCATTGCTGAGGTTCTCACACGTCCCTCTCCCTCCGTCTAACAGCAGATCCGCCGCAGAGGCACACTTCTACCGATTGGACTGCACCCGCCTGCTACATGGAGTTTGCTACTGTTCAGGACCTGCTCCGCGTTGTCGTCTGTGCTTCCGCATACATGCGACAGCTCACCACTACTCCCAGATAGATTGAGAAGACCGACGTCAACGGCTGTTCAGCCCACGACATAAGTATTTCCCTCCAGCTCCCAACACTGTGCCCAAGATTTCCGCGGCCAGCCCGTCAGTCCAAGGTTTGTTCTCAATCTTGTCATGGGTTCGGAGAAGGCCAAGCGAGTTGATTCTGAAGGGCACGTCAGCGGGCAGTCTAACCGCCCTATGACGAAGCCCGCCCACTGTCTCACCTTGGCTGAAGTGGTCAACGAATTGGAAACGGACCCATCCAATGGCCTTTCCAACGATGAAGCACACAGACGACTCGCGGAGTACGGTAAGAACGACCTTGGGGCGGCCCAGAAGGTTTCCCCTTTACGCATCCTCGTCGCACAGGTTGCCAATGCTATGACTCTCGTCCTCATTTTGGCCATGGCTGTCAGTTTCGGCATCAAGTCTTGGATCGAGGGCGGCGTCGTTGCCGGCGTCATCCTCCTCAACATCGTTGTCGGCTTCTTCCAAGAGTATTCCGCTGAGAAGACTATGGATTCTCTTCGGTCACTGAGCTCTCCCACTGCCAGTGTCATGCGGGAGGGACAGTCTCTGACAGTGGCTTCTTCCGATTTGGTCCCCGGAGATCTTGTTGAGCTCAAGACGGGCGATACCATCCCAGCCGATGTTCGGTGAGTCTCAGCGCGTGGTTATTCATAGAGATGCTCGCTGACAAGTTCCATGCAGCGTCTTCGAGGCAGTCAATTTCGAGACAGACGAAGCTCTTCTGACTGGGGAATCTCTTCCTGTTCGCAAGAAGGAAGATGTTACCTTTGATGTAGCAACTGGCCCGGGCGATCGTCTAAACGTGGCTTACAGCTCCTCCAACGTCACCAAGGGTCGGGCCAAAGGCATCGTCTTCTCTACTGGGTCATATACCGAGATCGGGGCCATTGCTTCTCAGCTCCGGCAAAAGGAGACCATTATCCGTGAACCCAAGAAGACCTGTCAAGACCCAAACGCGCGCGCCAAACCCCATCGTTACCTCGAGGCTTACTTGTTAACCGTCACCGATGCAATCGGCCGCTTCCTAGGTCTCAACACTGGAACACCCCTCCAGAGGAAGCTGTCCAAGCTTGCCGTTCTGCTTTTCTTCATTGCTGTCATCTGTGCCATCATCGTCTTGGGTGCCAACGAATTCACCGCCACCCAGGATGTTATCATCTACGCTGTAGCTACGGGCCTCTCCATGATCCCAGCTAGCTTGGTAGTTGTCCTGACGATCACTATGGCTGCTGGCACTAAGCGAATGGTCAAAAGAAATGTCGTTGTTCGTAACCTGAAGTCTCTTGAGGCTTTAGGTGCCGTTACCGACATCTGCTCCGACAAAACTGGCACTCTTACCCAAGGAAAGATGGTCGCGAGGGGCGCCTGGATACCATCAAAGGGAACTTTTACTGTCGAAAATTCGGCCTCGCCATTCGACCCCACCGCTGGAGATGTTCGCTTTCACGAGTCGGCACCTCGCGCTATCAACTTCAAGAACGGTGGGGAGACTTGTGGCTCCATCATCCAAGCCAAGGAATTCGCTTCTGGGCCTGATGCTGGCTCTTGTGTCTCAGAGTTCCTGAATGTCGCCTGCCTTGCCAACCTCGCTACCGTCAAGAAGAATAATGAAGACGTTTGGGAGGCCCGTGGCGACCCCACCGAAATCGCCATCCAGGTTCTGGCTAGTCGCTTCGGCTGGGACCGTGGTGCCCTGACCGGTGACGAAGACTCCGAGTGGATGGACGTTGCTGAGCTCCCCTTCGACTCGGACGTCAAGCGCATGTCAGTACTCATGAGGAACAAATCCGGCTCTCATCAAGCCTTCACCAAAGGCGCTGTGGAGCGGGTCGTTGAAAGCTGCACTACATACGCCGCTGATAGTTCCGGCAAGCTTGTCGATATTCGAGATTTTCACGACGAGATTTTGCAGAACATGCAAGCCTTGGCCAGTCTCGGCCTTCGTGTCCTCGCTCTCGCTAGCAAGCCAATAGCCGGCGAGGTCAACGTTGACGCCGAGAATGGAGTCGACAGATCTTCCATCGAGTGTGACCTTGTCTTCCGCGGCCTCGTCGGACTCTATGACCCGCCGCGTTCCGAATCGGCCCCTGCTGTCAGACAGTGCCACGCGGCTGGTATTCAGGTTCACATGCTGACCGGTGACCATCCGGAAACCGCCAAAGCCATCGCCATCGAAGTTGGGATTCTACCCTCTAAGATGCACCTCATTGCAGGAGACGTTGCAAAGTCGATGGTGATGACTGCTATGCAGTTCGACGCCCTCAGCGACGATGATGTTGACGACCTCCCTGTGTTGCCTCTTGTTATCGCAAGGTGTGCTCCTAGCACGAAGGTCCGCATGATTGAAGCTCTTCACCGACGCGGACGCTTTTGTGCAATGGTAAGCGCCCCTTGGACACCCCATGCCATTCCTGAATGTGGCTAATTTAGCGTATCCTCCATAGACCGGTGATGGTGTCAACGACTCTCCTTCTCTCCGCCGTGCTGATGTCGGTATCGCGATGGGTATTGCTGGTTCCGATGTTGCCAAGGTATAAAGTTTTCGATGCTCAGAAAAGCGCGCTCTTGGGGATTTTGCTAACGTCTTTCAGGATGCGTCCGATATTGTGCTTTCTGACGATAATTTCGCGTCTATCCTGGCGGCTATCGAAGAAGGACGTCGCATTTTCGATAACATTCAAAAGTTCGTCCTCCATGTTCTGGCCGAAAACGTTGCGCAGGCTGGTACCCTCCTTGTCGGTCTCGCGTTCAAAGACAGAACTGGACTGTCTGTTTTCCCCCTTGCCCCTGTGCAGGTCGTTTGGATCATCATGGCAACATCTGGTCTACCTGACATGGGTCTCGGCTTCGAGCGCGCAGTCCCTGATATTCTCCAGCGGCCTCCACGCTCGCTGAAAGCTGGCATCTTCACTACCGAGTTCCTTATAGATATGGTAGTCTACGGACTTTGGATTACTCTTCTCTGCCTAGCGAGTTTCGTGCTCGTCATGTATGGGTTTGGCAACGGTGAACTTGGCGAACAGTGTAACGAGAGGTACTCTGAGTCGTGCGACCTAGTCTTTCGCGCGAGAGCTACTACGTTTGCCTGTTTGACATGGTTCGCTCTCTTCCTTGCCTGGGAGATGATCGATACCAGACGATCGTTCTTCCGTATGCAGCCTGGGTCCACGCGGTACCTCACGCAGTGGATGATAGACGTTTGGAGGAACCAGTTCCTCTTCTGGGCTATCATATTCGGCTTCGTTACCCTCTTCCCTTTGATATACATCCCCACCCTGAACACCGTCGTCTTCAAGCATAAACCAATCAGTTGGGAATGGGCGATTGTCTTTATCGCCGCCGGTCTATTCTTCGCTGGAGTTGAGACTTGGAAGCTCGCCAAACGAGTGTATTTCCGCAGGCTGGACAGCAAGCGTCTGGGCAAGTCTTGGAAGCAGACAGATATCGAGGAGCGAGTCTTTGGACGGTACTTCATTGGAAGTCTCTCCGAGGATGTGACTACCGACGAGAGGACGATTGAAAAATCCCAGTGAAAGATGGCTCCGGAGCCAGCGATTGCCAAGATTTGAGACTGTTCGCCGTGCAGATCAATTGCCTACTGGCAGTACTCAGTCAGTCGCTGGAGGGAACCCTGATCGAAGGACCTAAAAATTGCGTTGCTTTTAAAACTCACAGTCTTTACCGTACTTAATCCAACTAACCTACATTCTTTTAACTCTGGTGTGTAACACTTATTAATACGTGATCACCATGCTCTGATGAGATAACGAACCCATCTCATGGGTCGTCCTTGCTTGTTCTCGCTCTCGATGTGAATACAATGCACTTCTTAGTAACAAGTATAAATAGCTTCCACTACACAACAACTCAAGTCTTTGAATCCACAATATGAAGTCATTAAAGTTAGAGATTCATTGAGGTAGCGGGTTCAAGAATAACCTATGCATCTACAGCTTTGATGGTGTGGCCAGATTTACATGAATGGCTTTGATGTTCGAATAGGCAACAAGACCGGCCTCACCTAATTCTCTGCCAATGCCGCTTTGCTTCACTCCACCAAAGGGGATCCGCCAGTCGCTATCGTTGCTTGAGTTAATCCAAACCATGCCAGCCTGTATCTTCTTGGCGACCGTGTGTGCACGTGTCAGGTTTGTTGTGAAAAGTGCGCTTCCCAGCCCGTACTGGGTGTCGTTAGCCAAGGCTATGGCCTCCTCCTGAGTCCCAAATCGGCAAATAACAACAAATGGGCCGAAAACTTCCTCCTGAAAGATTCTCATCTTTGGGGACACACTAGTGAAGACAGTGGGTTCGACGAAGTAGCCGCTGCCGTCGGAGGGGAAAGGCTGGCCCCCGAGCTCAAGCTTGGCGCCCTCTTGCTTCCCGATCTGGACGTAGGCCAGGATCTTCTCGAGCTGGGCCTTTGAGACCTGAGGGCCTTGGAACGTACTCTCGTCGAAGGGGTCGCCGACTTTGGAGATCTTCACCACTTGTTCTCGGAATTTAGCCAGAAACTCATCGTACACGGCGTCCTGAACCAGGATCCTCGACGTCGCAGTGCAAATCTGGCCCTGGTTTGACATGATGCCTGCGTGAGCCCAGTGGACTGTTAGGTCCAGATCGGCATCTTCAAACACGATCAACGGGCTCTTGCCGCCTGATTCAAGGGTGATGTTCTTCAGATTGTGGCTCGCCATCTTCATTATATGTCTCGCCGTACTTGTAGAGCCGGTGAACGCGATCTTGTCGACGTCCGAGTGGGAAGCCAGAGCTGCACCTGCGACGTGCCCGAGGCCGTTGACGATGTTTACAACTCCGGGCGGGAAGCCAGCCTCTGCTACAAGATTGGCAACGTACAGGATGGATAGCGGGGTCTGCTCTGCCGGTTTGAGTATTACTGTGTTACCGCATGCCAAAGCTGGGCCAAGCTTCCACGCCGCCATTGCCAAGGGGTAGTTCCATCTAGTTTGTTGCTATCAGTATCAGGATTTTATCTCGTATGACTGTGTTTCTTGGGGCACGACGCTGGTGGAAGAGAAATGAGACTGACGGGATAATCTGGCCGCACACTCCGATCGGCTCACGAATCGTGTAGGCCAACTTTTCGGGTGTTGTCTCGATCACCTGGCCAAACACCTTATCTGCATAGCCAGCATAGTATCTCAATGTCTCGATGGCTTCGGTGAGATCTTCGTTGAGTGACACTGAGTATGGCTTGCCGTTATCCCAGGTTTCGATCGTAGCCAGCGTCTCTCGGTGCTGCTCCATGAGCTCAGCGAGGCGACACATGAGCTTACCACGATCCGTGGCAGACAAGTCTCGCCAGCTCGTGTGGTCCAGGGCTCCTCTTGCTGCTCGCACCGCCTTGTCGACATCGTGGCTAGTGGCCGCTTCGACCGAGACCACTCCTTGCCCGTTGCTGTGCCATTGCTGTCTTAGCAGCGGACTCTTTGCACTCGAGGAATGATGATATCTTACGTGGGGTTGATGCTTGTTATCTTGCCTCCATCTGAGGACTTTACCCATTCGTTGTTAATGAACAGTCCTGTTGGCTGTAGGTACGTGCGCCCGTTAGGCGCAGTGAGCTCGACCGTGGCCATGACGAGGAAAGCTTGACAGTGTGATGAGACGGGGGAAGTAGCCTATTCACTTAGATAGGACAGATTAAAAAGTGTCATTTGAAGAAAAGAAATGTCCTTCAGCGGGGATGAGTGAACCGGTGCATTCCCTCGATTATCAAGTACAATCCCATGACCTCTCAGTAGCCAACCATACGGTTCCCGGAGTCTTCGCTGCCAATACCCTTCAATCAAGCTCGGCCGTAGACTGCATCGACCAAGATATTACCCAATTCCCTCGCATCATTAACAAGGCCGATCGTGATGAGGTCCAAACCCTGGGGCCGGCGCCTCCTTAGCCCAGCATTAACTATTTGGCACATGCGAGGGCATCACGAGGCAGCTCGGGCAATACTAAACAGGAAAGAAAATTGACCAAGCTACTATCGTCCTCACCCACCCACGTCGCATGAGAAAGCTGCTCTGACTCGTTGATTGGCACTCGGAGACTCCACCCACCAGGCGTCGACCCTGGCTAACTGGAGCTAGACTGGGATTGTGCCAGTCCGTTACAACGCTCCCGCTGTTACGAGTCTCAGGAGCTGAAAAGGGAAAGAAATTAGGCCAAATCCAAAATTGGTGGGCACTCAATCCTGGACGATTTAAGACGCGGCGTTGTGGATTCTACCCCGCGATTCGGATCTTTGATTCACACCCACTCGTACGTAATGAGATCTTTCGTGTTAGTATCTGACATCGGAGGTCCACCGGCGTCAGCCAGCAATGCCGTAATTACGGTCAATGAATCGTTGCTGATAGTGATCGTAACTTGGAGATAGACAAGGCAGGGTTGGTCTGATGAAGACGGGATTCGGACAGGTCTTCCAATTGGGTCGTCAACTAATTAGAGAGGAAAAAAAATGCTCATCAGCATGCTCTTGCGTCAAGCTCCTTAGGCATCAAATTAGTGACCTTCTCCTAGTATGGTTTATTATATGGTTGATAAAGTCCTCTGAAACCCTACCCATTGACAAAAAGTCAGCCGGAGGACCTATCTGTTTCTTTTTTGTTCGCCGAGACTGTCCAATATTCATCAACAGCAAAAGCCGATTCCCTATCTCGACTACCCACCTCCAATAAAATCGATGGCGAAAGACTCCGAATCGAACGCACCACCGGACCTGGTTGAGGCCAGCGACCAGGCCCTTCAAGATGCGCGAGAGCTCACATATCTCGGCCATGAGCAGGCCCTCTCGCGAAAGTTCAGCACGACGAGCATGCTCTTCCTGGCTATATCCGTCCTGGGCACCTGGTCGACGTTCGCACAAGGGCTTTCGAGCGGGCTGACGAGCGGCGGGCCCATCTCGATCCTCTGGGGCCTCGTACTCGTGATGGCCTGTAATATTTGCGTGGCTGTATCGCTGGGCGAACTCTGCAGCAGTATGCCGACGGCCTTGGGACAGGCGTACTGGGTGTACCGGCTGTGCCCTGGCCCGGTCGGTCGCTTCACGTCTTATCTCTGCGCATGGATCAATACATTTGGCTGGTGGACGCTTTCAGCCTCGCAGCTTGCGTTCATGACAAACTTCATCCTCAGCATGAAGGTTCTCTTTGTTCAAGACTGGGCTGCGGCTGGTGTTGGCTGGGTCAACTTTTTGCTTTATCTTGGCATCACTCTTGTGGTGACCGTGGTCAATCTGGTGGCTTGCCGTCGAGACGCTATCCTCCCGGCCTTCAACAACTTTGTGGGCATCTGCTTCATCGGGCTCTTTTTTGTCTTTTGCCTGGCGCTACTCATATCGGTCGGCGTAAGGGACGACTTGGACTTTCAGCCTGCGTCGTTCGTCTTTGGGCGGTGGATCAATCAGACGGGCTGGGGAGACGGCGTCGCCTGGTTCACGGGCCTGGTTCAGGCTGCGTACGGCCTCACTGCCTTTGACTCGGCTGTACATCTCGCAGAGGAGATCCCCGCGCCGCGCAAGAACATCCCGCGCGTCATATGGCTCTCAGTCGTTCTGGGGGCCGTGACTGGGTTTATCTTCATGGTGGCCTGCCTCTTCAGCATCCAGGATCTCGACACCGTCCTCGACCCCCCAACCGGCCTCCCATTTATGGACCTTGTCCGCGGAGCCGTCGGGCTGCAGGGCGCTGCAGTGCTTCTGTCCCTGTTCATTTTCAATGGAATGGGCCAGGCCGTGAGCATCGTTACAACGTCCTCCCGCCTGACTTGGGGATTCGCTCGAGACGGCGGTCTACCTTGGAGCGCCTTCTTTTCCAAAGTCAATGACACCTGGAAGGTCCCAGTGCGCGCCTTGTGGCTGCAGGGAGGGATCATTGGGCTTGTCAGCATACTTTACATTTTCGCCAACACGGTGCTCGAGGCAATCCTGAGCGTCAGCACCGTTGCCCTCACTATTTCCTATGGGATGCCTATCCTGACCCTACTCCTTGTCGGACGCGAGAAGCTCCCGCCTGGGGAGTTTACTCTCGGCCGATTTGGCCCTGCGATTAACTGGATCTCCATCATATATTGCACGATTACCAGCGTCTTCTTCTTCTTCCCCCTGGAGCCTAATCCGGCACCTGCCGACATGAACTACGCTGTTGCTGTTTTTGGTGTCATGCTGGTTGTCACTTTAGCGTTTTGGGTGCTCAAGGGACGTCACACGTATCTGGCCACGCACGATGCAGCGGAGCGCATCATTGAGGCGCAGCATGCAGAGCTCGTTGTCTCACCAGCGTTACCTCAGAAACAATGATCTGTACAAATAGCCTTTAGATTACATCTCAGTTTTGCTTGTCTAGATTTTCTTGCAATTCGAACAGCAATTTCTTGCCAGATTCCTCGCAACAACTTAAGCCCAGCCAGAGAGAGGTTGGCGTTTGGCTGTGGAGGTCATTCCATGTGTTGGTCCCAGCCCTGGAGTGCGTTAATTACTGGTTACGACCTCGGGATCCGTTTCAAGTCAAGGGCGCTCCCTGCCAGCCATCATGTCTAGCGTGTGGGGAAGTCTTGGCTTGACCAGGTCCGCCCCACCGGAAGCGCGTCGAGCTACACTAAATGATGGAGGTTGCACTTATCGACGGCGTGGTCATGCGGCGCTGCGTGGTCGATTTTCTTGCCTAATTCAGTAAAGCAAGTGTCCCCCCCTTGTGCGAGTCAAGCGGCCCAGCGGTGCCGGCCGTCTCCGGTTCCATCCCGAGCCTACGACCCAAGCCCTGACTCCAAGGGGCGATAGAGAGGCTAGACCCATTTCCTCAACGGGTCCCACCTGACGGTATCAACGTTGATTGGAGAATGGGTACAGAAATGCTTATTTGCTTGTTGAAGGGGCCAGTGTTGGTAAGCGATGGGATCCCCCGGCGAGCCGCGATGTGGACCACGGCTACATGAAATCAACTGCGTAGCTGAGCCTGTCTTACGATTAATGTTGCCATCGGGATTATTTTCAACATCCGGCAGTAGTTCGGCTTGGTGTGATTCTGAGTTCCATGGGAAAGCTGACGGTGGTCCCTCGCCTATAAGTACGCGATTACATGGTGCTGGATTCTGTCGTGCACTCTCTTCTTCCTCCCACAGGTTCAAGCTACGATCCCTGCCACAAGTTGCTCAGCATACTCAAGCACTGCTTCAGTTTACCAAGCAACAGCATCGAGCCTTCCGGCATCACTGAAAGCCCCTCTCAAGAATCGACCTTGGTCGAACCAGAAAGACCCCCGTATGGCACAGTCGCTCAGTCCAGACAGCCCTCACCATGATTGCAGACACCTCTTCTATAGCCGGCTACACCATCTTGCGGGAAGAGCCCAGCGACGTCGCTCCAGATCTGTCCACTCAGCGTCCAGCACATCCTCTCGGTAAGTAGAGCTATAACGTCGCAACGACAGGTGTAAAGTCGTTGGACATCCCCACTTCTGAACCTTCCGAGACTGACCTTCTCTGCGTGCAGATCAGCTATCGATTGAAGAGATCCAGCGGGCTGCCAAGCTCATCAAGGAGCATGCCAGCCCCAGGACGCTCAAATTCAACTGCCTCACTCTTCGCGAACCGAAGAAGAATGAGTACGCGGCCTTTAAGGCGGGCTGCGGCCCTCGCCCGGATCGCCGCGCGTTTGCAATCGTCATTGAGAAAGGCTCCTCACTGGTCTCCGAGGTTGTCGTCAACCTGAAGAGCTCCCAGGTTGAGATCTGGAAGGACGTCGCGGATGTCAGTCCAACCCTCACCTTGGAGGACCTCGATGTCTGCGAGAATGTCACGCGAAAGGACCCACGTGTGATCGAGGCGTGCCGCGAAATCGGCATCCACGACATGTCAAAGGTCTTCATCGATGCCTGGGCAATTGGCTTTGACCACCGTTGGGGCACCGATCGCCGCTTGCAGCAGGGAATTGTGTACTACCGCAACTCCCCTGGCGACAACCAGTACGCCCACCCGCTCGACTTCTCTGTCGTTGTCGACACAGAAAAGGAGGAAGTCCTGTCCGTTGACATTCGCCATGTCAACGGCGAGCGCACCAAGGTGCCTCTGGCGGAGCATAACTACATGCCCGCCTTCATCGGCAATGACTATCAGCCAGGCAGGCTTAAGCCAATCGACGTCACCCAGCCACAGGGCGTCTCGTTCCGCATGTCTGGCAACGAGATCTTCTGGGCAGGACTGAAGATGCACATTGGCTTCAACTACCGTGAGGGCATCGTCCTATCTGATGTCCGCATCGACGACCAGGCTGAGGGGCGCGAGCGCCGCCTCTTCAACCGCATCAGTGTGGTCGAGATGGTGGTGCCGTACGGTAATCCGGATCCCCCTCACCACCGAAAGCACGCCTTTGATGTTGGCGAGTACGGCACCGGTCTCATGACCAACTCTCTCAAGCTTGGCTGCGATTGCAAGGGTGTCATCCACTACATTGATGCTGTCATGGCTGTCAGCTCAGGCGAGGCGGCGGTGCTTAAGAATGCCATTTGTATTCATGAAGAAGACAACGGTCTCCTCTACAAGCATACGGATTACCGTGATGGCACCGTTATTTCGGCCCGCGACCGGAAGCTGATTATCTCCCAGATAATTACGGCTGCCAACTATGAGTATTGTTTCTACCACACCTTTACCCTGGACGGCACCTACAAGCTCGAGATCAAGCTCACGGGCATGTTGAATACCTACTGTATGCATCCCACCGAGATAGCTGCACCGTACGGCACAGAGGTCGCGCCCTCCATCAACGCCCACAACCACCAGCACATTTTCTCCCTGCGCGTGGACCCAGAGGTTGACGGCTCCAACAACACGGTCGTGCAAAACGACGCTGTTCTCTCCGATGATCCCCTCGGGTCAGCAGGTAATCCGCACGGAAACGGCTTCTACTGCAAGAAGACGCCTCTTCGGACATCGCTCGAGGGTGCTGCGGATTATTGCTACGAGACGGGCCGATCCTGGGATATAATCAACCCCAACAGCATCAACAGCGTGGCCAAGAAGCCCGTTGCCTACAAGATCCTGAACAACAACTGCCCGACCATCCTCGCCAAGGCGGGGAGCACGGTCTGGAAGCGGGCCGGGTTCGCGCGCAAGGCGTTGTGGGTCACCCCGTACAGGGACTACGAGCTGTTCCCCGCGGGCGACTACGTGTGTCAGTCGAGCGGCGAGGACGGCCATCCTTTCAACGAGACGGTGGTGGACTGGGCCGCCAGGGACGAGCCGATAGAGAACACGGACATCGTCTGCTACATCCAGTTCGGCCTAACGCACTTCCCGCGCACCGAGGACTTCCCCGTCATGCCGGCCGAGCCCGTCGGCGTTATGATCCGGGCTTCCAACTTCTTCAAGAAGAACCCGGCGCTCTGGGTCGTCCCATCCGTTGTCGATGCTGACAAGACCTCCAAGAATGCTTTCCCTACGGTCAATGAATCTGCTGCGTCATGCTGCGGCAACAGGGACAGCAAGCTTTAGTGGGTATTGCGTTAGGGTGCGATGTGTCTTGGCAACGTCACAGGCAGAGTGGAGATGGGAACGGGACGAAATAAAGCTATCTACTATGCAGTGTCCAGTCTGATGCCGTTCTCACTTCCCGTGTGTAGTTTAGCCCTCCCTACGTACAGAGTGACTGAATGTGCGATGCATTTAGCTGACATGGATTCCGTTCACCGTCTCCGCGGGCCACTTGATTTGCAAAAGTCCATCAATAATCTTCATTATCATAGGATTGTATGCTATCGTGCTATCGTGAATCATGAACAGAACCCCTGCCTATCTTATCTTAGTCTTTGTTGTAACTCAATAGATATCCCGAAGATCCGTGTCAACAGCCGCGGCTAATCCGGATGTGGCATTTACATCCGACTCCACACCCAGTGCATATAATGCCAGTGCCTGACAGGTCGTGGCGTTTAAATCATTACCCCACCGATATCCTGTCCTCTCGTCTCAAGTCTCTGCCAACACACAAAGGTTGCCATCTTCGCTCAGCTTAGGCGGTACAGATTGTGATCAGTCACAAGCTCCATTGAAAGCCTCCCGGAGATCCAATCTCTCATTGCAGCACTTCATACTCATTGATAGATACAGCTCTTTAGTCTACACCAAGTAAAGCTGCCGCATGCGAGCACCCGCTGGGATTCCGAATGAAATACCACATATCATCGTCATTTGACTCGTTGAGAGTTTATACGATAGTTATGGACAATGTGAGACGATGCTTTTCTTAACCTTTGAGGTATGCGTCTGCGACTGTGTCTGGACATCATGTTGACCGAGACGCACCTACTACAGACGTATTCCATTATCGACGCCAGACGCAACCTTGAATCTCACGGAGAAATCACCCTCTCGCTCCATTTTGGCATCAAACGCAAGTCTCTGTTCAATCACTGAGCAATTAGAAGACTTAAAAACAGAGGAAAAAGTAATCCGTGCCAAAACGCCATGCCAGCAAACAGGGTCAGGATTGCCAAAGGCTCCTGCTGGCCCTGCAAGAAACGGCGCGTCAAATGCGACCTTTCCAAGCCAGTCTGTCGGCGATGTGCCTCAGCCGGGGCGACGTGCGACTACAACAGCCGCCTGATAAGGTGGAGCACTCGGCAACCCGCCCACGTGCCACCCGCGTACGGAGGCATCGCCCGAAGTGATGTGCACCTCACCGTGTCCCTTGACGTGTGCGAGCGACGGGCCCTCGACTATTTCCACCGGCGCGTCTGGCCCCTCCTCTCCACGTCCAAGGAGCCATGCGCCGCGCCGACGCCTGTCGCCCTGGAACACCGCGTTGTGCTGCTCGCGGCCTGTGTGCTGTCCGACTCTCACAGGCGGTTGCAGGACGGCGGCCTCCGTGGCAACAATGCCCCCAGCGAGAGGCGCCTCGAGTGTCTGGCTGCTGTGCGGACCGAGATCGCCGGCTGCTGCGTCGACGTGCAGGGCACTGGCCCTCTAGTGGTGCTGCTGTTCGCAGTCGTCTTGCTATATTTCGACGACGGGTACGTGGGTTGCACCCTGAGGGCCGCCTCGACGTCCAGCCACTATAGCGGTGTTCTGGCCATTCTCCAGCGCCTCGGTGGCATCCGTATTGTGCTGGAGACGGCGCCTGAGCCTCTGCATATGCTGATCTCGGAATTTGCTACCACGGACCTCACGACTTCCATCATCCGGGGACGGCCTCCGTTCTTCCAGCCAGAGGTTTGGGACCTCATTGACCAGGGCCCGGTTTGGTGGGGTCGAGACCCCTTGGGCAGGGTTTCACTGGCATCTGTCTTCCGCGAGATGGCGAGCATGAGCCTGTATCTACACGCCACCACCAACATGACTCAAGACTTTTCCATCGAGCGCGTCCGCCGCTTCGAGGCTGCCCTCCGTCCTGTGTACGCGCCCCTGACCATGGAGGACTGCGACTGTCAGAGCACATCGTCGGAGGAATATGGCACCCCTTCAGCCATAGAGATGGAAGCGGTGCATGCCTTTACACTCATTCGCGCATTTCAACACGCCGCCTTGCTGTATCTCTACAGGGCCGTCTGTGGTCTCCCAACGCGACACGCGCTCGTACAGCAGCATGTCAAGTCATGCCTTGCATGCATCTTTGAGATCCCACGGCAGGCAAAGGTCCTAAACTGCGTCATCTTCCCTCTCTTCCTTGCTGGAGCTCACTCCGTATCGGCAGAAGAGCAAGTGGCGATAATGAACATGGCTGACTTCCTCTATGATGACATGCGCTTCGCTTCGATTGAGGCTGTTAGGTCTGTTTTCAAGGCAACCTGGTTTTCCAAGCGAGCAAATCTTTCCTGGTTTGAAGTCTTCAAAGACCTGAGTCCTCATGTTTTGGTGCTATAAAATCATGCACCGACGGCAACAACTACAGCACCCCTCCCCTCTCTTCCCGATAGGGCATCGTCTGGCAGTACGTCTGTTATTTGAGTTCGGAAAAAGTTAATCTACCTTTCGAGGGAGTAGGGCCTTGCTAAGTCGCGCATCCGTAACCATGAATCTTTCCGGAATCCATAGCTTGTCTTCCAAATCATGTTTCTCCGCATGCAACTGCTTCCCATGAGATACAATCATAGCTGCCAATGCCTTCCCGCAGAGCCAAGCGTGCACCATGCCTTCGCCTGAATATCCTGCAGCAACCCACTCATTGCAGGCTGTAGATGTCACTGCCCGGCTCGTAATATACGGTGGAAGCCTTCCCACCCAGGGATGCCCATCTGAGCTGAAGCCCATGATACCAGTCCACATGTGTGACACACTAGGACCGCGCACAGCGCCCCAGTTCTCCCTGCCAAAAACAGCACTGAGAGCACCAGAAAGGTGCACATCGATCTCTGCATTGAGCTCTGAATCATCAGAAACCCCGATTTCCTGGACACCCGCTTTAGTGGCAGGGTTGATGCCACCCCCGAGCATCATCTCTCCACTAGAGGCCGGCTCGTCCGCAGGTAATTGCACCAGATAGTCGAAGCCTTGCTGGTAGTGGAATGTCCATGACCTGTTCTCGCCGCCTCCGTGGAAATTCTCCCCTGCGTTCTGAGCACTCATTTGACCCCGTAGGGGAACGATAATGCCGCGGAGCCCTGGAACAAGGTGCGATACGTGTCCATTGGTACAGTGGACGACCTTGGCAGCTCGAATGACCCCTCGAGGAGTGACAAGTCTGTAAGGGTGGTCGGTATCTCCGTCCTCGACCACGCTGAGATCAGTAACCGGAGTGTTGGTCTCCAAACTAAGCGCTCGCGGGTTATCCTGCAGCAGCAGCTCGAGGATTCCCGTAGTCAGTTTATACGGCCAAATAGCCCCAGCAGGACTGGAGACAACACCACGAGCGTGTTGAGACAAATGAAAAAGCTGTACGAGTGTGGAAACATCCAAATCAGCTTAACACTTGGCGCGATGGAGTGACGGGTCTGACGTAAAAACCTACTTTTCTCGCTTCCTTTGCCTCATGAAAGGTATAACCCTCTGCTTCAACTGGCATGTCCCTTTTAAATTCGGCTAGATTATTCAACGCCTGGCGATACGATGTGTCGTCCAAATAGACGGACAGGGACTGCACCTCTCTCCCTTGAGACTTGGAGCGCAAGGAGAGTTTGTCGGCGAGTGACAGCAACGCATCAACATGAAGAAGTCTGAATCGAATGATCTCTGCAGCAGCCTCCTGTCCAAGCTCAGCCTTGAGTTCGCTGTAGTCATCAATGACGGGCAGAATATGTCCACCATTGCGTCCAGTAGCTCCACTGCTTGCATCACGAGCCTCCAGAATAACTACAGCGGGCTCTGAATCTGAGTGTTGCTTGGGCTGCTGCCCGTCATGTTCGAGAAGCGCGTGGGCGACCGCCACGCCGGTGATGCCAGAGCCGATGATGACTGTCTCGGTCCTCTCAGGGAGCGTGGCAGAGCGAGCTTTTGCAACTCCGGCATGTGGATGTTTGAGCCAAAATGACGACGAGCTTTGCTTCTGGTTGGGGACACCCGGATCAGCGTGGGCACGATCCAGAGCCGCCTGTCGACCCACCGCGGTAGAGTCGTCCGATGTGAACAAACAATCGAGAAGTGACATTTTCGATCAGTTTTGCGAGGAGAAATTGCAAATGTAGAGTGTAGAGGTCGGGGCTGGGAATACTGTCACAATCCGAAGACGCAGTGGAACGAGGCGTTTGAGGGCGGGTGTTAACTGCTTGAGGCACTCGGTAGAGCAGGCTGTCCATTCTCGATGCCTTTTGAAATTCGGCAGTGCACTACGATTCCTACACCCTCCACCGTCGGCTGGGTGAGAGAGGCTTGGGGTCGACCTTCCAATTGCGGAAACATGCACAAGTGCAGTCTCGGTGCTAGATAGGTTTGGCTTGAAGCCAGTTGATAGGCCGCTGCGTACCTCTCTGTTCGAGCCTTGAGACGCCAAGATATCCGGGCCTCGATCGTTGGAGCTGATCCAATTAGGAAGGTGGACGCGCTATAACGCGCTTAAGAGGCTTGTCAATGCAAAGACTAGAAAAGGACGAGTGTAACAAGCTCAGAACCTAGATACCTTCAAGGCACCAGTATATCTTGAGTTTTCTTACCACACACGAAATCTCGCCCATTCACACTCGAATTGGAATTACTCGTCCCTGCCGATGAAGATGGATGCTACTAGCAGTAGTGAGAGCTTTGCCCAATCCCCCGGGAATGCCTTTTACCCATCCCATCCTCCCATGCGTCTCCCATCGCTCTCCTTTCTTTATCGCCTGGAATGCCTCATAGCAAAGGAAGAATTTGAGATCGGTGCTCCTCATGGCGGCGGAATGAGGAGGGATGTGGTCAACATCCTTGGGGGGTCACTCCGGGGGCCCAGACTCGAAGGCCAGGTACTGCCAGGCGGTGCTGACTGGGCTCAGACAGTCCAAGGAACTCAAGTATATATTTACCATGCCGTCAAATGAGTATATCAACACTAAGAGTATGCAGTCTTCCACGCTTGATGCACGATACGTGGTCAGGACGGACGATGGGCACCATTTGTACATACAGGCCAAAGGCCTTTATCGCCCTGGCCCCGGAACTGCGTACTCAGAAAACGTCTCCTCGTGTCCACAACAGCCACCGCCAACTACGGTTACTCAAGCAGATGTGGAGTTCTTCTCGCATGTGACGATTGAGGCGGGCGAAGGCAGGTACAATTGGCTAAATCAGCTGGTGGTGATTGGTGTTTTGGAATGCGTTGATGATAAAATCATCTACGATGCATATTACCTTACAAATTTTCCTGAATTCAGACCTAAAGATATTGTGGCTGTAGGATCAAAGAGCCTTGGGAAGCAATAGCAAGTAGTACTTAAGCGAGTTGACAATGTATGGTCTCGGGACTTCCTGGTCGGCAGGGATGAAATCCAATGGTTGGAGAAGGGTAACAATTGCTTAATTCAGCACAGATATGATTTTCATGTCGGTCAAGTTCATACTGGTTTATTTCGAGTTACTGCGTTTAGAGCCTTGCTCTCTCTTTGCCCATGCGCAGCTGTATCTATCCAAAAAGGGCTCACGCGAATTTCTGTTGGCGATAACTGAATTGGAACGAGGCCGTCCACACAGTACCAGCTGATATTTACTAAAGAATGTCTGAAGGCGACTGAAGATCTTTCTTGCACAGTCTCTGAGTGTGCGACAGCTATGAAAAGAAGACTATAAATAGAAACAGATACCATATCCACACGAAAATACTATGTGGTAAGGTTACTGATAGACCAAAATCGACAGTGGGCAGTAACTGGAAACGTGAAGTGAACGGGACCAGAAAATCAACCTAAACAAAATTCGAGTCTGCGAGAATCGTGATGTCATTGGGCGTCAGTTCTAGAGGGATATCCAGACCTCCAGATGATGGTAAAGCTGATAAGAGGATCAATGTCGCTCTTAGAAGGCGCAAAACCACCCACCCCCCTATTACTCACTGAGATGAAAGTACCTAGGTACAGAATCAGAGAGACTTCTGCTGTCTGAGCATCTCGTGATACTTGCCCGCCGTGGCAACTCTCACGCGCTTTCCCCAAATCAGGAGTGGAACGAAGAGAAGGCTGATAAGGAAAGAAACGACGGCGCATATGATGAACATATTCGTCAGAGTCATGGCCCGCATCCAAGGATCAATTGCAAACGGAATCACGACGGCCACTGCGTTGCGTACGAACGTAATACCGGTAAAAGCTTCGCCCACCATCTGGAGGAACTGTCAGTAAAATGTACCGGAATGGCTCCAAACACCAACAAGCACGTACTTCTTTGTATGCGTCAATCACAACTGTGATGGCAATATCGCCGATGCTGCCCAGGCCAAAAGCCATGAGAGCGCCCCCGATGGATGGATATATAAAATGCATTCCCTTTGTCAAGTCAGCATGTGCATACACGCACCCATGCCTGTCTCGTTTGGAATAGTAGCTCTTACCTTGTCCGTTGTGACCCCGTAAACAGCAAGGCCTACTGACATGCTTATTGCTGGCAGGAGTAGGATGTACAAACGCATTTCGGGCTCGAAGATGCCATTGTTGCGTCTGGATGCAAAGACGACGATCCAATCTCCTAGCACGCCACCATATATGGAGCCAATGACATTTCCAGCGAAAGGGCCTAGTCCCATATACCCAATCCCGTCAGGGCCAAAGTTATACGGAGGGGCCGCAAACACAATGGCAGTGACGTTGGAGATAAGAGTCAGCCAGGCCAGACCAGACGCGTACTGCACGGCGCAAAACAGCACGATGGGAAATTGGAACAGGACGATGAACGGTTGGTAGAATAGTTTTGAGAGTGACTCGGATGTCTTTGTTGTCCATCGTAGTCTTGTCCGCCATGGGTCAGCCGAGATGTTCGGGTCGAACTGGATCGTCTCGGTTGAGCTGGTCACTTGTTTCAATATTGCCTCATCATCGACATCGTCCTTGGGCTTCAACGACACTTGGGGCGCCAGACGCTGGACTGGAACCCCCTGGTACGGAGGGATGAACTTGGTTTCCTCGTAGAAAAAGGCGAAGAGGACAAAGATGAAAGTGTTGATGCTGGCAAGGGTCCAGTATGCTGATCGCCAGCCCTGGACAGTAGCTTGGACCGAGAATCCCACCGGGGTCAGGAAGCTCTGTGAAGTTTGTTCAGCCATTTGACCTCAATAAGGATGAAAGACAAGGGCTCACCCCAGCCATGACCATCGTCATATACCATGTGTTAGCCTTGGCGCGCTGATGAACGAAGAATAAATCTGCAACCTAATGACTAGATATTCAGCATGTATCCATGCATCACTTCGTGTTGGGATATTGATCTTACTGTCATTTGCACAATGACCTCGTTCGTAGCCCCGGCCAAACCTTGTATGAGGTTGGTTAGGTAGAGCTCAGCCAGTGTTTTCATTCCCGCAGACCAGAACGACGACGCGGCCATAGCAGCGG
Organism: Diaporthe humulicola; assembly: GCA_038088545.1. Taxonomy (NCBI): domain Eukaryota; kingdom Fungi; phylum Ascomycota; class Sordariomycetes; order Diaporthales; family Diaporthaceae; genus Diaporthe; species Diaporthe humulicola. The sequence goes on along the minus strand of JBBWSL010000037.1, from coordinate 247,011 downwards.
AAGAGATGACGTATGTTGATCTCCGACCATATTTCTTGGTGAAAGGTACGAAGAATACACATCCGAGTGCAAGCCCTATAAGGTTGACGGACACGGCGCGATTGAGGTCGGGCACGCTTACACCCATATCTATGGACATCGGGGTCCACAAAGATGTCTGGATCGACAGCCTAAACAGATTTCCAGTCACACATTTCTTCTCCGTGGATTTGGGGCAGGGCCACTCACGCTGTGAAAACAACCAGAGTATAGATTAAGGTAATGGAAAAGTTGAAGGTCTTTCGAGCAGCGGACCAGTTCTAGGAAACATCAACAACCTTGGCAGATCCCACTTGACATGCTTGAGAAAGCTGGACTTACCAAGGGATCATTAGGGTTATCTGTGGGATTCGGTTCTAATCGAAGGCTCGCATCCCCTTCTAAGTCACCGTCGTCTGTCAGAAACCTAGAGTGAAGTCTGGAATCGAAGGAAAAGGTAGAAGGGGCCATTACCGCGAAGCAACAGAGTTGTTCCCGGAGGAAAGGGCGTCTCATCAGCTTCCAGAGCTTGCGAGGGGTGTCCACGGTCCATACTGAGCGCATAAGAGACGGCACAATGAAGCAAGAGGCGATTCGAATAAGTGTGTTTGTCGGCGAACGCCAGAAGTCCAGACTAAGCGGTCGAGGCCGGCGTCGTCAGGTTTTCAATCATTCTGACAGCAACCAGTGATCTTCGACATGTAGTGGGAAAAGATAACAGAGAGCGGTGCCCAGTTAGAGTCCTGTTGCGCTGTAGCACATTTTGGGTTATTCTCACGCATTTGAAACCTTGAAGCGTCAGGGTAATGCAATGCCACATGCTGGGGATACCAAAGGCCGAGTAGCGCGCACTCTGATCAGATCTGTTAGCGACGCGCAGACGCCAGTGCTCGGATTTAGTTCGGTGGAGAAACGTGGCAGGTACACGCGAATCAGAGCTCTGTATAGACTGGTAACAATCGCGGCAAATTCATATGGAAGGCTACTACACAGTACATCTGAGTATGTAGGGTCGACCTGCTCAAATAGGCAAAGACTGACAGGGCGCATGGGTGTTTGCTGGTCGCCGGCATGGATATACCTACCGTTTTGTCGGGGTGCAAGGTTGGAGTGCGAAGGACTGCATAGACATCGCTCTCCATTGATCAGCCCAACCGAGTACAGTACATAGCGATATCCTAATCAGCTGTGGACATTCAAGGGGGTCCACGGGTACCACCAAATCAGCTCCAAACGTTATTTAGCCACGGGGCTTTCTTGCGCCGTTGTAAGAAAACTTGGATTTCCCCCAATAACCACCACTACGCCGCCTGTAGTCTCAGCATGTTTGAGCCATCAACGATAAAGAGAATCAATAACAGTAAGGCCACCCCTCCATTATTGAAGCTGGGGTTATTAGGCAACGGGTTGCTAACCAGAGGTCATAAGATGCGCGGGCTATATCCGCAGCTGCTCGGTGTATATCGCTAGCCTTCTCCACAGACCCTTTGGTCTGCTGGCTACGCCCCGGTGCTGTGCCCTGGGGTCGGCTAGATGCAGAAACCATCAAATGGCAACAGCGTCGGGTGAGACGAGCACTTGCAGATGGCTATGTACTGGCATGTGGTGGTGCCTCACCACCATCAAAAGGTGAGATATTATCAAGCCCATGAGATGGACTGTTGCTAATGGATGCAGGCCATGCATCGGACACGGAGTTTCTGGAAGAGAGCTGCGCCGCAGTGGCCACAATTCAACCTGTCCGGCCCTCATGGCACTGGACTTTGAGAGCGTTGCTGCCAAAGCTTTGGCTATGGTTGGAAGAGTGGATCGACCCAGTCCGCGACGCAGGAGCCGATGAAGACGTGAGTGGGAAGATCCCTGGCTTTGACTTCGTCTTACTAGTTGCATCTCGCGCCGTCTTATAATTCTCAAAATTGCTACTCCTCAGAATTCATATTGCTCGTTAGATCTGAAGTTTGGCTAACTAACACATTAAAAGCGCATTAACGTCATGATGCAAAGTCATGATGAACTTCTCGCCTCCATGGCCTCCAAGGTCGCAAAGCCTCTTTGGTACATAGAGTTGATAGCGGTCAACCCCTCTTACCAGGGGCGCGGGCTGGGAAACACCATGATGAAGCGCTTGCTAGCCGAAGTCGATAATCCGATTGTGCTCGAATGCACATCTGAGCAGAACACCTCGTTTTATGAAAAGCATGGTTTCAAGCTTATCAAAAGGTCTCAGTTGAGAGATCCCAAGGGCAGTGATGGAGATGGGGTGACGTTATTCATATTCTTGCGGGAGTGAAGTGTGGACAATCTTTATTCAGGCTAGACTAATTTCCAATCCTCTATAATCCGGCAGGTTGCAGATATTCTCGTCTCGCTCGTGTGTCGCTGAGAATTCCTGCAAGAACGCCCACGCATTCCTCGAGCTGTGATCATGATATCTCTGTTGAACATCGTGAAAGTATTGCCGGTGTCTATCCGCCCAGTGGGGGTTCGCTTTCAGAAAGTCCACCTCCAAGCCACTTACAAATACGGGATAGAGAAAGGCATTCATAACCAATGAGCCACCAGTGTGTGCTTGGGCGAACCCCAACCAAACTGCTTCGAGAGCACTGAACAGCCTGTGAACGAATGCATGTGTATTTGAAACCGCGGCGTTGCTCTTGGTGCCATCAGTTGTGTTCAGGCAAGCCTCACCCAGCCGCAGCCTGTTGGCCATCAGGATGCCAGCAAGACGATAAGCCTCCCAGAGCTGACACTGCAGAAACTCACCGGTCTCTCCGGGCCATAGCTGAAAATCTATTTCGATGTTTGGCTCCTCGATACGGGAGAAGAGATCGAGGAGAGATCTTGGCAGTCCGCTTACCGGCTCGATGCCCCCTTTGCGTTCTTGTTGAAACACGGGTTGGCATTGCCGGTATCTCCGCCAAATTCCTCGGCTAAGAGGCTGGCGGCCAATGACAAAAGTCGGGAGGTCCATAAACCCCAGGACTTCAACAGCATGGTGTCCGTAAGGCGTCAAAGAACAAAAGTGCTCCTTCTCGACACTTTTTACGAACAGTTCATCAATGAATTTCAAGTGCATCGACCAGGGCACGCCTTGTAACATCTACCGGTCATGTCAGGACTGCTATTATATACTTCTCGCTGAGGAGTCGCGGCAACTTACCCCGAGAGTGCAGAGCAGGAGGCCGGCAGCGATAGTGCTGTCCTTGAATTCCTCGCCGCTGCTTTCCAGCTCCATCCGGAACTTTGTCAAGGCCGAGTCGTAACGCTGATAGAGCATTTGCGTCCGCCCCGAAAGAAAACATTGCACAGCCACGCACAAAGTGCAAAGGGCCTCGGATCTTTCCGAAAGCCTGGTCAGAGCAGGACTGATAGGGTTTTCCGCGATCTTCGTACTGTATAGCAGCTGGTGCCCGGACTCCAAAACTGTTGATGATTGTCAGCAAAACTGTCTTGTCGCGGTCTGGAAGTGAACCTCATAAATCTTACATTCGTGGAGAAGGGTTTCATCGTCAGTGCACTCGTTGCCAGTCACAGGGTCTATGGCTGTGCCGCTCAATGGGCTCAGGCATTCGCAGCTGTCCTGCTCACCAGCGCTCGCGTTCGATGTTTCGGTGGGATAATCTTCCGTGTCAACTACGGCGAATCAGTATCCACGCGCACCTGTAGACAGCCCAGCAATGAGGAAAATGTTTCCACCGGGCATTGATGCAAGAGCCTTACCTGTTGCTCCTGTGTGGATGGGTGACACATCGGACGCCTGTCCAAGTGTCGCCTCGCGCCGCGCTTTCAAAATGTCTCTCCGTCTGCCCTTGGGCCGTTGTGGAATCGCATCCTCAAGTGGGGCGGATGCGCCGATGAACTGGCCGCGGGAAGCAATGCCTGTCCCCCACCGAAGCTGTCTCGTACCCGCCACACACGACTGCTCTGGAACGACAGGCCAGACACGCCGGGTGAGTTTCGTCACATTTCCTTCGCCGTGACCTGCATGTCGCGCAGGCGCCTCTCGAGCGTTGTAGGGGTGGAGTAGCCATCCGGCCGAGACTATAGACGTCGTGCGTCGCGGTCACTTGGCGGGGTCGATGATTCAGGCCAAGTACAGCCAAACATGAGTCGAAGGTTGATGCGCGGCAGCACTGTACCCCACGGCGGGCAGGACATATGTAGTAGGTCGACCCGCAACCAGGGACAAGGATGCTGCATAAGCATCACGCCAAGTGCCGTTATCTGTAAACTCTAAGGGTGTGATCGGCTTGTTCGAAGCCCCCCACCCCTTATTCGATAAAAGGGTCCCCCGTTACGCCGTTTGCCGGAGCGGGTCCACCTACCTAATACGGACACTTATACTGTAATGCAAGCGGATAGAAAGCTTATCTACGTGTGCCTGGTTTATTACAAACAGCATAACACCTATTGTAGTACTTGAGCATATGGTAGATAGCACGATGAAGGAGGCAATAGGTTCAAAAACACAGGCTAGTTTATGTTGTGGCTTGTCTTTGACTAATTCTTGTGTGCAGCGGCACTGGTGGGCGGAGGCGACACGATGGGCAGGAAACATCGCTTTCCCCCAGCAGTCCACAACATCTCACATGCGGAGGGCATACCGTTGCGGGTCTACCTCCTTTAACAAGGATAGTACGAGCACTGGTAGGAATGCAGCGAATTTTCATGCCTTGGTGCCCCCTAAACGTTTCCACTGGCCGTGCTGTGCGGATGAATACACACACGCACACACACACATAAATATATATATACATCGTTGAAGCGAATGAATCAGTCTAGAATTATTTAGAAGACTCATGGTCCAGATTCATGTGGTCACATGCCAACCAAATATCAATCACTCAACCTGCACCGTTCCCCACGATTTGTAGCTTAACGTATTCATCATGTCGTTCCAAACCCCTCGATCGAAGTGCACCATCCATGTCGAGGGCTTGGGCAATTTAGACGGCTGGGAGTATTCCAACGGAGTTCAGCAGTTCTGCGGCATCCCTTATGCGTCATTATCCAAGAGATGGACCCGGGCTCAGCTGCAGACTGCGTGGCCATCGAGCTATCATGATGGGACCAGGCTAGGGTAGGCCCCGTTGCCCCGTTACACTTCCAGATCTTGTGGCTTTGTTGACATTTTTGACCAGGAATTCGTGTCCCAATCCAATACTGGATGGCCCAGATCTAACACCTGTGCCGCCTAATCCTCTATTCAATGAGCCGGGGGTTGATGAACACACTGCGCTGAACATCAATATCGTAAGACCTCCGCCATCTGTCACAAATTCTCCCGTGCTTGGATACGTCCACGGCGGATCTCTCCTATTTGGAGGGGCGAATCTCTCCGTGTTCGACGCGGTGAATCTCGTGTCCATCAGTGTGATGATCGGTAAGCCTATCGTTGTGGCGACTTTCAATTATCGAGTTGGGCTAGGTGGCTTCCTCGCAAGCGCTGCGATCAAGGAGGAACTCCGTAGAGACGGATATGCTGGGTGCGGCAACTTCGGCCTCACGGATCAGCAAGTAGCTTTCGAGTGGATCAATCGCTACATATCGTTGCTCGGAGGCGACCCTGAGAACGTGACAGCCGTGGGGGAGTCGGCTGGAGGGATATCTATCAGCCATCAGTTACTGGCGGCGAATCGACCCAAATTCCACAGGGCGGTATGTATGTCGGGCCTCTCGGCATCGATACCCTCTTGGACCATGGAGGAGCACGAGCGACTCTTCCAGGCAGTTTGTCAGTGCTTCGATATTGCCGCCGACGACCCGCAGGTGCTGGAGCTTCTGCGTGCAATCCCGCAGCAGGCTTTGGCCAACGCGACGGCTCTGGTTCACGGCGTTCCAGCCAGCACAGGAAATCCATGCCTTGACGGACGGTTTCACAGTGGTGATCCTCTGGAGCCCCATGAGCCCCCAGTTTGGCTGAAGTCATACATGCTGGGCGACGTCTACCACGAAGGGATCATATTTCACGAAAATCTTCTGGAGGACGACTATGACTTTATACATTCAACGCTACTCGACAGCATCGGAGATGAGACACATGTCAATGAAATACTCGGGTTCTACGAAATTTCCCCCGATATTCCCCAACATCTCCTGCTCGAGCGATTCGAACACATGGCTGGGGATGCTATCTTTAAGATACCAAACTTCGTCACGGCCAAACTCTCCACGCGACTACAAGCAGAGGGTTCGATGTTCAAATATCATTTCGACCAACGCACTCGGATGGAGGGTCCTCTTGAAGGCACAGCCTACCACGCTTACGAACTCCTATATTTGTTCCGAAACCTGGACAATGAGCTGAACAAAGAGGAGTTGAGCCTCGCGGACAGCTTTGCCAAGGCTTGGATCGCATTCTGTCACGGAGACAGACCTTGGGAGACTGGAACAGATAGGTGGATGGTGTGGGGCCCAGATGGGAGACATCAAGTTAAGAGTGAGGCTGAGGATGACACGACGCGTGACTATACCAGATTGACGAGGGTGCTCAATATGGGTGAGGGCAACTCTGTGCAAAAGAAGTGGCTTCGAGGAATTGACACGATTGTGAACAAGAGAATGCGGATAGGGACTTTACGTGGCTAAACCTCGTGGACACTCTGAAGTACATCCAGTTAGAGGAGGAAGAGTTATGCAATAATAAGCACCTGTTACCGATCATCTTGGCTTGATTATATATTTCTTTCCTAAATTTACTCAACCTAATCCTTGAACGGTCGAAGTTCAAAGATCATGCACCTCCAATCGAAATTTCACTTCCTGTTACCTATGCGCATCGATCATTGGTATTGGTCTGGCAGTTCCTGGGCATTCCGAGCTGATGCAACCCTTCCCTGCCCGGAAAGCTCGCCAAAGATTGAATGCTGTAACGGCTGCTGATCCCGTGTGTTCAAACCATAGTCTATCTGGCCATTGCTCGGCTGCATCGCGAGAAAATCCAACTGTGCAGTGATATCTCCCTGCTTCGAGCCATATTTGGGCTCGGTGTTTCGAAGCTGTCGAGCTCGGCGCATCAGAAGTCCAGTCGAGACCAGTGCTAGAACGAGGGGGAACCCCAGACCAACCCCCAAGCCGATGGAAATTTCCCTTGACTTGCAACTTCCACCAGCTGCCATGGCGCCTGTTCCTGTTTGTGTTGACATTTGTGACGTTGTTGTTGTTGCAATCAAGCCCGTCGAGCTGGTCCCAAACGACGTCGCTCGAGCCAAACCTGGTGGCTTACTTATAGCGGTAAAGACAGCAAGGTCGTAAACGCCAGTTTCGTCGCAACAAGTATAGTCTGGTCCGCAGCAGACCTTTGAGGACCCGTCCTTGGATGAGCACAGTTGTATCGGGATATACCAGTCGGAAGCTACAACAGCCGTCAGCTGATGAACACATTCAATCTCTCACCCACAGTTACAAGGGAAGAAAGATTGTAGGACAAGAGGCATACTCATGCCGGGACATATTGGATTACAAGCGCCAAGCCAGGTTGAATTGGTACACCCTTGAATTGAGAGCCCGTTGTCCGCGCTGGTATCCATGCACATGACATTGCCTAGGCAATAGTCTGATACGCCGCAACATATACTGACTTCCGAACCCGGGTTGCAAGGCCATTGCTCGTCAATTGAAGCCGAGCCATTGGGCATGTAACAGCCTGTTGCCGCGGCAAAGGCGAAGAGACAGGCAAGCAAGGCCTCGACAAGAAGCGTTTGAAGCATCAACATGCTGGACATTGACGGTTGAGGTGATGCTAGAATGTATAAGTCTGAATACTGGGGATATTTCTGGGGATCGGGGCAATGAAAACACGGGCGTGAAAGAAGACGCCATCCTGCTCTGGCAACGCTACAAAAGGGGTGTGGAGGACATTCTTATATGTGGTGCGATCAGTTAGAGCGAGCCTCGCACCTTCATGAAAGTGCACAATATGGCCACACATAACTAATTATGTAGGGGGCCAGTGGCGCAGTGTTGCAAGAAGATGATCAGCTCTCTCCCGGCCAGGTCCAGCTCCATTACATCACTGCTGTACGCTGAACAGCAATATGTTTACATTCGTGGGAATAAGTAAGTGTTCTAAGGTTCAATGCTTGAGAAGATGGAGTCTCTATGTTAAAAGGCCTCTGGAGAACATATAGAAGCTTCGAAAGACACAGGTATTAATTGCAACGAGAGCTGCCGAGCAATGGTTGACAGGACGGGCAAGAATGAAGGCATAGTCTCGTTATGCAAATGTGCTTGAAAAGAAAGAGTTCAGGGTGAGAAGTGCGATTTCAACCACCGTGCTGAATGGGACTCCATTTACTGTCGTCTTCTCTTTTTCTTTTTTGGGGGTTGAAAAGGAGGGTGGCACACGGCTGAGGTTGCTTTGATACTACCCTAGGGTACGTCTTCCGATTTTAGAATTCACGCATTCGCTTCTTCTGTAGATGGAGTTGGCCCAAATGCAGCTCAACAAGTGCGAACGTAGATACTACTGTCGGTAGGTGTCAAGAACCGGTAGTCAGTGCATGTCATGTCAGTGGTCTGGGTTTCCTGGTGCCGATCCCGGGCCCGGCAGCATTCGGCCCCGGCCGTACCGGAGCTCAAGTGCGGCATGGGTCCTGGCGCTGATATGATGCAACGAACCCCTCTCGGTTCTTGATAAACCTGACAGCCCAGCCCTCCCCACGACAGACAGTATCGGACAGGAACGAGCTCCCCAGACGCCCTGGGGCAGTATGGCTTCTGAAGCTGGAGAAGACACCGCGATGGCCAAAGCACGACTCCAGACCGCCCTGAGAAGCTTCCAGTCATCTGGGCGGTCCTTCCAGCTGATTCAACAACACGCGCCGACGCCCAACCCCAGCACCGCTACAGCTGCTCGAAAGTGCCGAACGCTGGTCGTCCTTGACTCGAGCTTCAACCCTCCTACACTGGCACACATGCAGATGGCGACGTCCGCCTTGCAGGATCTACGGACTCAGCAGAGCATCGCGGCGTCGCTGAGAGGCGGGTCTGGCGGACAGAGGCACGGTCTGGCGGACGATGTGCGGCTCTTGCTGCTGCTGGCGGTCAACAACGCCGACAAGGCCCCCAAGCCAGCGACGTTTGAGGAGCGGCTGTTGATGATGGAGGCGTTCGCACGAGACATACAGCGAACATGGCGCGCCATGGGAACACAGACAGCGGCACAGGAGGAGGACAAGCAGGCACGCGAGGACGAGGCGACGCTCCCAGTCGACATTGGCTTGACGACGCATCCCTACTTCCACGACAAATCTGCCGCCATCGCCGCATCGCCCGAGTATGACGGTCCATCCTCACAGACGAGCAACGAGGGCGAGCCGCACACGAGGCAGATCTTCCTCGCCGGCTACGACACCCTGATCCGCATCTTCACGCCCAAGTATTACACGTCACCGGTTCCCGAAGCCGGGGTTGACCCACCGCAACCTGACAAGACGCCTATGCAGATGGCGTTGGACCCGTTCTTTGCGCGGGCCCAGCTGCGGGTCGCGATGCGGACGGACGACGACTGGGGCGGGCGGGAGGACCAGCTGGGCTACATAGAACGCATCATGCACGGCGAGGAGCTGGAGGAGGTCGGAGGGAGGAGGGAGTGGGCGAGTCGGGTCGAGCTGGTCGAGGGGACGTCGGGAGGCGCGGAGGGGCAAGTCGTGAGCAGCACGCTGGCGAGGGAGGCCGTCAAGGCGAAGAAATGGGATCGGTTGAGGGAGTTGGTGCCCAGCGACGTTGCCAGGCTGATCGAGGAGGATGCGGTGGCATGGTGATGCAGTTGCCGTTGTCATGCAGTGTCGCATTCGTAATCGTCGTAGCAGCTCAGATCGGAGCGCTGTCCTGTACTCCTACATGTGTGAATGTCAGCCTGTGGGTGCGTGCGACTAGACACCGCCACGAAGGTCGCCAGCGTGGCCGTCGAAGCGACTGGACGGCGGCTACGGGACGTTTACTTGGACTTGTACCCTCAGCTGAACACCAGCGTGGGCGAACCTGCGCGAAAGCTTTCCACATGCAAACCGTCGCAGAGTCGAATAAATGGCTGCGCGACCAAGACGATGGCGTGGGCTGGCGGCAAAATTTGCACTCGCCCATCGCCGCCTAAAATTGGGCAGCGTGGCATCGCGCCGCACAAATTTCTTCCTCACGTCGTGGGCAAGCCCGCGACCGTAATGAAAAAAGAAAAGAAACCGCCAGTCAGACGTCCGTCATCAGCCACCCCGCCCGAGCGCCCAAAGGCAAGACCTCGAGGAAGATCGGGGTAGAGATCATCACCACTCCCTATACAGCTGCAAGCAGCCGCCACCTTTGCAGGCGGGTCGGGAGTAAAGGTTGGTGTGTTCACTCTAGGGCATGATGAGGATTTGAAGTCATCAACCTGGGTGGGATCTGTAGCTATGTTGGGAAACATAGAAGATGGGACAAAAACTATAGAAATGATTCTATGGAGTATTGTCGATAATTTTTCTAGAATCAGAGGAAAGAGGGAAAGGCGGGAGGATGGCGAGATTTAAATAGTAAAATGGCAGTGGTCTGTGCACCGTCCTCTCGACGCGGCCGACAATTGACCGCCTTCCGTTCGGGGCTAGAGGTGTTTGGCCGGCTTGGCGTTCTGCCGTTTTCTGCCGCTGCTGTGGAGCAGCGAAAACTTCTCTGCAAACTTCTCAGCAAACTTCTCAGCTTTCACCACCAAAGAACGGTCCAGGCCCAGCGACAAGAAATCTCTGCCAAAGAGACTTCGCATCTGACATAATGCTACCCTTCTATTTGCTATATTCCTGCTTGTTGACCCTCTTTTTCGGCGTCGGCCCGACGTGGTGACTCGCCGCGGCTGCGTGGCCAACCCTTCTTCGACGTCGCACCCAATCACTGCTCGGTCTATTGCCGACTGCAAGACATTCACTCGCTCACTTGCTCTCTGACTGACTCAACCACTCGACCAGGTATGTTCCATGCCTACTGTGAGGTAGGGAGGTACGGAGTACATGGCACCGTCAAGAGCCCTTACTGCCAGAAACCCCAGAGTTGCATTTTGCCTCAGCGGGTCTACACTACCTCACCAAGTTGAGAATGGGCTATCGGTAGGTGAAGGAGGTTATACCATCAGTGTCTATACCATAGGACAAAGGAGGCCATCCCTTGGGAGGTTACTGTGCGGGAGACCATCCCATAGAAGGCCATCCCACAGGAGGTTGTCTCAAAGGAGGTCAACCCATGAGACACAAGACAATGAGCCTGTACCAGTAGAGGTGAAGTCCGTGTTTTCGGGCAATGTGCACTCTGAACCTGCTTATGGGATCTCAATCTTTTCTCAGGCCTGTCATCCCTTCTCCCAATGATCAAAGCTGGTGAGCATGGACCGCGGTGCACAATAGACATGCCAAGGCAGCCACATCCTCAAGAACCAATGGTGGCAACTGTATTGTACTGTGCACTGTGTGATTCAAGTCATTGAAAGTTTTCCAATCTCTGTGGGTGGGTCCCTGCACCCCAGCCCGCCCATCCATGTCCTCTCACCAAGCCCTCTCCCGGTGCACACGACGATATCAACCACCCGTCCCGTCCCACCACCATCCCCTCATCGTCCACAACGATTCGGTCCGGTGGTGTAGTTGGTTCATCACGTTAGTCTAACATTAAATAACTCATTCTAGAGTGATTAATGTGAGCACTAAAGGTCCCCGGTTCAAGCCCGGGCCAGATCAATGAGTTGTGCTTCTTCTTTTGCTTCGGGTGGGAACTCCCTCCCTTCCCGGGCACATTTTTGCTTCTTGAGACTGCGGCCAGGAAGCTGCATAATGGGATGTAGTAGCTAGGAGTGTTTGGATGTCCCATGTGCATGGAATGCCAGAATGTGTTACATGCTCCTGGACCAACGCATGGCCATGATACTTGCGGCTCTCCTTTCTTTCTTAGCCTTCATGGCACAATGGGCCTACTCTTATTGCTGATACTGGTGCTTGGATGGAAAATCCCGGACTTAGGCCTGTGGCAGGTGTGTAATCATGACTCTCCGCTCATTCAGTTCACTTCTGGCAGGCGGTGGGAACTCCCTCCCTTCCCAGGCACATTTTTGCTTCTCGAGGCCGTTCTCTAGAGATTGTATAATGAAATTCACTGGCAAGAATGTCCAAATGGTGCAACATACATGGCTGTGCTTGTCGTGTAATGTTAGCTTTTACGGAGTGCTCCATGGTCCTGCACAATTTCACGGGCATGACCGTGAGGCTCTACTGTCTTGATCAATTGATCTCTATGGCGAAGCCGCCTCTCTCAATGCTGAGGATGTTTCTCAAGTGGCTACTGCTGAAATGGTTGTTGGTCGACGGTGTGCTTCTTTCTTCAAAATGTTTCATTAAAGTCTGTCTAGCTGACGGTGATGCCTGAGTGGTTTCCCGTTCCGAAGGGAAATCGTTCTACTACTAACAGTGACACGCAATGGAATCTAAAAGGGAGCGCGTTGCGCAGTCGAAACTCAGTATGTATTGGTCTCAGTCCCCCTTTTTGCCCGCCTGATGAGCACCCAGCTCCCCAAAAGGCTGCCGGACTCAACCAGTCTTCCTTCTCTTTGCTGTGTCATTCTCCCCGTCGTCTTGGACGCCGTCCAAGTGCTCCTGTGCCCGCTTTGAAAGCTTCTGTTGGTGATTCGCCTTGACATACGCGAAGCCGTGTACCTCTTCTAAGTGCTTGCTCATCCCGCCGGCATCGAGAGTGGCAACCTGATCACACTGAGGAAGACGCTCGGATGTTGGAACCCGAGAAGCGGGACACAGCATAGCATCCGTTATGCCATCGACATGACTGGAGACGTGCGCAAAGAGAGACGCCGTGTCGAGGAAAGTTCTGAACCGCTTCAGTGTGCATAGGCGGTTGTCGTACAGACAGAAGATGCAAAAGCCTGGATGGAGCCATGCACCGTTTCTCATGGAGCCTGCAATTCCGCGCTCAGCAGTGATCGATGCAGCGTCGCCAGCATCGATGTGTGCCTGGATATGGTGTTCCTCGAGATCGTCCAATCGGGAAATGAGGGCTTGACAGAATGGGCAGAAATATATCAAGGCTTGCCAGACACCCTTGGGCAGGATTTCTTTTGGAGCCGAGTGGGCCATGATGACGTGGATTCGGAGATCGTCCAGAGAGTGGAACAAGACAGGCGCCTCATGGTTGTTGCAGGAGTATCCGAGTGCCTCCTGATCACCTGAGGAATGCTTTTGGAATTCCGAACATGCGCTGTGAACTTCACACTGGTATTCCATTGCTTGGACGGACAGCCTCCCAGAGGACACTGTTGGACGGCGTCTGACTCGTTGCTTGGGAGAGACTCCCTGGCGTGTTCTGCGAGGCGTTCGGCCTCAGAAGCATAGGAGTGAGACTCAGGCGAGGTACCTCTGGGGAGTTCATCGCCTAGGGAAGTCGAAATGTCGTCATCCTCTGCTATTGGTTTCCTTGTATCCTCGGTATGGATCAAGCCTTTATCGACGAGTGGTCCGTAGACGTAGACCAATGTCTCCTTCTTGACATCATGAGGGACTCTGTTGCCTGCCTCGGCGGCCGCGGCCCAAAGGTTCAAGAGTGTATGCGCACAGGAACGAGCGGACAAGGCGTTCTCAATCAGGGTAGGACGACTGGAAATTGCATGAGCCTCGGCGAACTTGCGCAGAATCGCAGTGGTGAGTGGTGGGCCGCCGGAAGTGAAGTAGGCGAGAGCTTGGTCGCGAGTTTCGCAAATGCCCACGTTTGGATCAACGGCCAAGGTGACGAACTTGCGCTTGGCATCTTCTCGGGCTGTTGCAGTAGATGCTGCAACCTTCTGGCTAATTGGGGCGTCTAGCACGTGTTAGTCAATTGGACAGAGAAGTGAGATGTGGCCCGACTGGTCTTGTCCGTCCCCCGTGGGCTAAGCTTTGGCCAATTGACAGGAGACCACTCAGCTCCATCGACATGGAGCACTTGTGTTCTTCGAAGAAAGAAATAGACGACAACGACAACGAGCAGTAGAAGGGAAGAACAGGCTGGACAAGGGAGAGGTGCTTACCCCAGTCATTACGATTGACTAAGCGTTCCTCCGGGGCCAGCGCAAGTTGATGCGCTCGCAACTTCTCTCTCCCGCGGGCAGCGTACCACTCACGAGAAGGCATGGCGATCAATTTTGTGCCCTGATGGCTGTGGTTGGGGCTGAATGGACGTCTTCCAAGTAACAGAGTCCGTATCGGCGTCGTGGCAATTGCTGAGCGAATGTCGTAGTTGTTGATGGTGGTCGAGAAAAGTCTGATCGTTTGAGGAGGATGGAAGGAAGAGTGGGAAAAGCCAGCCCTGGTAGCGCCCTGGTGCCCACGTTATTTAAAGTACTGCACGCTAAATGCGTTTGCATACAACGCAGAATCTAAGTGAATGTGAGAGCTTTCACGCAGGCAAGCACTCATGCTGGTGCGCGACGAACTGAGGATGGGGTTCTCTGCAGAGCCTCTTTCCAGACGTCGCCACCAGTCACTTCTAGGTCCATTTCCAAGTCTCAGGAATTCACTAACTCATTCACTCTCGCCTTGATTCACTGCTCCACCATAGAATGGTCCGTCAGAGCGTATCATAGTCAGGTATCAGTGACAATGGCTGATATCGCCATGTGTCTTCAAATACGCATGTGTGCAAACAGCCCAGCACTTTATGAAGTACTCGCCCAATCCGTCTCGTCAACGCGGTAGACAAGTTTCTTCCCGCTGACCAGACCCTGCCGCATCATTTCCATCCCGTCCAACACGCCCAAGAGTCCGTCCCCCCCTACTTTCTGGCGGTGAGTCTGCCACTTACCGCTCGCCCAGAGCTGTTCCGCCATGCTGTACCACTTGCGACCGAATGCGAAAGCTTCCGGGTTTGCTGGGTAGGAATTTCCTTCAAACATGTATGCCTCGCCCGACATGTCATATCCTAGGAAGTATACTGACTCTACGTCGGAACGAGGACATTCGACGCTGAGCAGATTGCAGTACGTGCCCCCATGCGGCCCAAATGCTGCGGCGCAAATCGCTGCAGAGTCCATGGTACTGACAGTATCGAAGACCTTCTTGATGGACCCCCCGGTTGCTTCGAGAATCTTTTGCCCCACAACTGAGGCTTTCTTTGTATTTGTTAGAATTATTTGGCAAGGTTGGGCAGTAGAGGAGAAAGGTCGCAGAAGCGTACATAGTCAAAGACATTGTCAGCACCCAGGCTCTTCACGTAGTCAAAATTGTGGGGAGAGCATGTAGTGACCACATTGTAGCCCGACCTTCGAACATTAGCATACTCACAAGTGCTGTAACTCTTCTTGTAAACTCACAATTTCGCAAACTGTATGGCAAGCGCACCAGTAGCTGTGCTTCCTCCGTAGATGAAGATTGTCTCTCCAAGTTCGCTGGGGTCCGACTCAGGCCACCGGAGGGTCAAGAGATGATATAGCCCGTATCCAGCTGATCCAACACCAACACCTACAGTGGATGCGGCCTCAAAGGAGATGTTCTCGGGGACATGCATTTGAAGGTCAACTTTGACGGCAATGTAGCGGGCGAATGCCCCGTTCTCTGGGTTTGCATCGTTTCCTGTCCGGACATCAGTACTTATGAATCTCTTTCCTCACTGTATGTACGATAATCACCTCCATGGCCGAATCCAGCGATGCGGTCGCCCTTGCGAAAGCGCTTGGCAGCATCGCGCCCTACGTCTTCCACAATGCCGGCATAATCGCAACCGACAATGGTTCCGTCATCCCCAGTCGCATCAAGCGTGGTCCAGTCGGTCGGATTCAGTGCTACCGCCTTCGTCTTCACGAGCACATAATCATCCGGGAGTGCTGGTACTTTTAGAGGCTCAAGGACAGCTGTGCCAGCACTTCGTCTGACCAGGCCAAAGTTTTGCATGTTGTGAACTGGGCCCGCAGTTGCAGGCACAAACAACTTGTGGTACGGGTGTGTCCTTGTTTACTAGGCAACAAGAGAAAAACGAAATCCACTGCTCCATCTCACTCCTTTTCTATGTCAGGCATGCGAAGTGGATGTCAGCTCACTTATTTGTCAGCTCTTGTCTATTTGTCAGCTACACTCTCGATAGATGTTGCTTTCTAGCCAAATGACGTGAGGCTTCGTTAATTTCACGGCTTGGTCCGATGCGTTCGTTGAGCGTGAGACGTGAAATCGTTCATGTACTAAGTCCAAGATCGACTAAGCAGAGAATTCGCTATAGCTGGATTCTGAGTGTGGTATTCATCCCAGGTTCATGTTGAACCATCCCTCATTTGCTTTGTGATGTTGTGATGATAGGACGTCAGTCAGTTTGTGAGGGGTGCGGGGAGGTAAGATGCAGTGACTTGGGCGAACAGGAGTAGTAAGCCGACGAATTGTTTGTAATGAACCAGACTAAAAGCTCAGTGCTGGAGGTTTCAATTCGATCTTTTTGATTCGAAAATGCGACGCTCTGGTCATATTGAAATCGCTTTCCAAGTGTGGGCGGATATGCGATTGGAATGTGTAGTCTGGCAGTATCCTCGCAAAAATGCCATTGCTCGAGTTATTTAACTATCTTGACTCGGGTCGCGTGCCGTCCCCGGTGATGAATGTAAAGACAGATTCAATAAATCAGTTGCCGGCTTATTATGATTTCAAGAGCGCAAGCATAGCAACAGTCATTACAAATAGAAATTAACTACATTGCGCTGAATTCAGCTGAAATATATGCAGATAAAAGTGGCCTTCCTGTATCGGCGAGAGTTGCCGACCAAGTGCAGCTTGCTCTGTGAAGCCTGGTCAATGGTTCAGGCCATCACAGGACTCAAATGCCCACCAAACATGACTTCGAAACACAATTCGAAGTCTCAAGAATTATTCCCGGTAGCAACACCCCAGAAGTAGGCCGACCAGGCCCCCAGGATCAACATGATCAAGGCGCCGAAGCAAGTCTTGGAAATGGTCTTGTTCCGTGCCCCGTTGTCCTCGTAGAATGCCCTCTTCCTCTCGTTCCACAGCTCCCCATTGGCAATGCGCTGCTTCCTGGTCCACTGCAGGTTGCCGAGGTCGACAGACCACCACGACAGGGCGATCAGCATGATGGAGACAAGCACGGATGCGGCGGCGAGGATGACGTAGACGATAACAACGTGATCGTAGCTGTCGTTATCGGCGTCCTGGATGGCACCGGTGACGACCCGGACCACGATGTTCATACTGCGAGCTTTTTAGACACGGCCTGACACTGCATGAATTTGAAGCACTTACGCATTATTCATAGCAATCTTGACAGCGTAGGCAGACCCGAAAGTTGAACCATGCCACATGGAGGTCCGGATACTGTCGATGATGGTTGTTGGGCCAAGCGTAAAAGCCACAGCGTAGACGCCGAAAGCAGCGGCAGTTCCACTCGTGTCCGTAGCCCAGTTCACAAGGGCCATGGCTATGAAGACTCCAGTACCGCAAATTGCGACTGGCCATTGTCAGCAATTCCGCTAGGTCACCAGCTTGGGCTTCGAACTTACGCAGGGTGATGCGGTTGCCCAGAACGTCGATGAAGGCACCAACGCACGGCACCAAGAAGAAGCCTGCATACTGCAGGACTGCCGAATACCAGCCAGCGGTTATGGAGTCGATGTTGAATCTCTTCTCGGCCAACTCCGTGGCGTTTTGTGTGAAGACAATCGCGGTGCTAGTTTCGAAGAGCGAGAACGCGATGATGGCCCAGAAAACCCAAGGTAATTCTAGCACCTTTTTAGGCTCGAACTTCTTGGACTTCTCTGTGAGCTTCTCTCCAGTTGCTGGGTCGGTGACGTTGCCAAACTTCTTGTGTGCGACCCCGTTGAACCAGTAGAAGAGCAGGGTGAGGGCGTTGGTGAAGACGTTCATGAACACCGCGACCCAAAAGACCCAAGCAAAGTTGCCAGTATTCTTAGCAATAATGTTAGCCGAGGACTTGCCGACGAAGCCACCAATCTTTTTGATGCCGAGCTCGATACCCAGTGTCGAAGCGAAGCCGTTGTTGGGCGAGAACCAGGAGCTGAAGACTTTGTACTGGGCCACCTGGGTTGCGATGTCGCCGAGGGCGAGGATGACCCGGCCCCCGATCATGAGCTTGAAAGAGCGGACCTGAGCTGCAGCTGCGACGATTATGGAGCCGATGGAGTAGATGATGTTGCCTGCACCGCGTCAGCCATCATTCGCCAACCCAGACCTTCAGTTTCTAGTAGACGTTGGTTAAACACACCATACAACATTGCTCCAGCACCTCCGATCCTGTCTGTCACGATGCCGGTGAAAAGAATCAAAAGTGTAACCATGAAGTCTTCGCTGGCCTCCAGTAACGAGAACTGCTTGTTATTGATGTCTAACTCTTTCTTTAGGGTAGACTTCAAAGCGCCAGTAATGCCGGAACTCCATGATGAACCGAAGCTGATACATGAAATCAGAATAACGGCAAGGAGCTTCCAGTACAACGGGGGTGTTGGCTTCGTCTCCTCGGTGGACAACGAGTCCGGCGGCAAGGTAACTTCGTTGATGCGGTCTTCGGGCCCTCCTTTCCTGTAGGAATCGGCATCTGCGTTGGCGGCCATGATCGCAGGATAACAGCACTGCGTACAGAGACGGCCGAATGGGAGAATACAATCGGAGAGAAACAAAATCCAGAGGCGGATACCTGCCCATAAAGGCAGGAACCGGTTTTAACCATACATTCTCGTTGAGCGCTTACCGACATCCGTGACCGGGCGCACGACGACAGACCGGACCGGACCAGGGCAGAAACGTAAGATGTAGAGATCCGAAAGCGAAAACAGCTTAGAGCAATGGAGAAACCCGTCGAGATTTTCTCTTCCAACCATTCAAGGCTTTTCGTTAGTTAGCGCGCCAAGATGAATGATGCCCTGGCAGAACATCTGATAAGATCAACCAGATTACCCGTAGGCTCGGGAGCTCGCTAAACGGGAGAAGAGCCATCCCTAGCGTAAGGGGACATTTCACGATGGGGCCTCTGTGGAGCTCACGAGTGCCAATACCTGCTACGAGTCAGTCGGGTTCGCAGGCTCGACGCGTGGAAGTGTGGACCACATTATCGCCGATCTGCCGAGCCGATTCAATAAGAGCCTTCAGAGCGTTAGAAGTATAAAAGCTGGCATATGAAGTGTGGGCTTGGCTGCTTCTTGTGCCGCTCCGTTAGACGGGCTCCATCGAACTCTTCTGTTGGTCAAGTAACGTACATGGAATAAGCGAACTGGCGTGCTGATCTTTACTCGGGCTCTATGTACAAGGACCAACATTTTTTAAGGGCACATCGGAATGACAGCGATGCTATCAATGCCCAAGGATTTGCTTAAGTGAGAATCTGATAGATCTTCTGCTTGGGAATAAAATACGCTTGATCCATCGCCTCGATCAGTGTGTATGTAGGGGTGCTGAACAAAGCTCGTCTTCTTAAAGACGTGTTGGAGATGCTCTGTTGGATGCATCGGGACCCACGATGCTTCACTATCAACTTTCAGCTGACCTGCCTGAAAGTTTGTGTTTTTCTTGGTAATTTCGAATGTGTGCGTCTTTCAGCACTTGAGGAGCACGACGACACCATTGCACTTGTGTACACGGTGAGCATCGTCATATCGTCTCCCTCGAAAAGATGATATCACCGCAGAACGGGATCCTCCATGAAGTCCAGGGTTGACGCGATGCCGCTTGGATCACCCTGGTGCGGGCTCCTCTCCCGCTCCTTGCGCCTCAGGTGCTCCAGCAGCTCCTGCTCGGCCTCGTCGCCGGCCTTGTTCTCGTCGGGCTTGAAGACCTTGTCGTCCTCCCTCGCCGGGACGCCGGTGGCGCCGGCGGCCCTCAGCTGGTCGTCAAAGCCGTAGACCTTGACGCCGCGGATGTGGGTGTCCTTGCCGTTCTGGTGGTTCTCCATGACCTGCATCTGGACGACGAAGCAGCACAGCGAGTTGGAGTCATCGCCGCCGCCACAGCCGGTGATGCTGACCTCCTGCCAGCCGACGGGGTTGTGGAGGGTGGAGCTTGCGAACTGGATGAGGTTGTGTTCTGACGTGCCGGCGAACCAGAGGATCTTGGTTGGGGTGTAGGACTCGTCCTGGGTGTAGTCTACAAAGAAGCGAAGGGCGCGGATCTCAACCTGGCGGGTGAACTTCATTGTCATGAGGTGAGGCTGAACACCGTCGGATCTTGGGACTCGTCAGTGGGGATCTTTTAGACCAGGGCGGATGAGGGAGAGAAACGTACTGCCAGTACTGGCTGAGATCATCGTCCAAGAGCTCCTTGACGCCATTTCCGGGCTTCAAGGTGCTGACACGGCAGCGGGCGAGGTTGTTGATCTCCTTGAGGCCCAGCGCTATGGCGTCAAAGGGCATGCCCGCGCCAGCGTCATCGTCGTGTTCGTCCAGTTCCTCCTCCCCGCCGTCGGCCTCGTATTCGCCCAGGTCTTGGGCATCCTGGTCCATGTCCTCGTCGAGATCGACGTCAGGGTCTGCCTCGAAGGCGGCTGGGTCACCAAACTCGTCCATGTTGCGTTGAATTGAATTGCGCTGCTGAAATAGGACGGGCAGCGAGCGAAATGCAGGCTGACTGAAGCTTGAAGTTGGTAGCGCACAGGATCAAATGAATCCGCAATTCTTCCTCATGGCCCTGAAATATTGTCTCTTGTGGTGCTCGTGCGTGTTTGCGCTCAGAAGCCCAGATTGTGTGAGATCAACAAGAGGCGGCGCTTGGGGTGAAAGTGCCACGGCGAGACGACTTCAACAGCCAGAAAACGTCGAGAGCATCTCCCACGTGCTGCTGCGAGCCCTGACGCAGCCACGGTCACTTGCTGATGTGCAGCATTGCCGATGGATTCGAGACACTACCTATCTTGACGTCTCTACCTTCACCCGCTTCGCACCGTTTATGCAAGCGCGCAAGCGATCTACCGATCAGAATCCAGGTTCAGCAGTGCCGTGTCCGTCGCCCTTGGTTCTTGCTCAGGCAGCCGAGGCAAGCTTTGTCAGCGCTGCAGGGGAGCTGAACCAGGCAGCCAGGCCATGTGAGTTCGTGTTGGGCCCAAGCTCCAAGGGCCCTCTGCAAGCTCCACCGACGCGCCTGCCTGGACCCCTCACCACCCGGAACGCGTTAACCAGGGCGAACTCCCACTCTAACGGGAACAGAAGATGTCCTTTCCTTCAGTCACATCCGTCATAGACACCATCATTCCGAAATCTGATACTTGATTCCGCCTGGCGAGGCAGTTTTTCATCCCCAGGTCATCATCGAGACCACACATGCTCTGAAATCACCTCCCGACCAACCTCTGGCACAATGCCTGCCGACGCCCCAGGTTCGTTCTTCTCCTCTGGAACCCCCTTCAGCACACGGCAGCTCTGGGCGATCATCGAACATCGAGCCCCTCATAGCTAACCTGTCTCTTACCCTCTCAGCTCAGGACACAATCCGCATCCTCGTGGCAACGGACAACCATGTCGGCTACGAGGAGCGTGATCCCATTCGGAAGGATGACAGCTGGAAGACTTTTGACGAGATCATGAATCTGGCGAGGACCGAGGATGTAAGTCTCTCCTCTGTTATATGTCCCGAGAACCCACAATGTCTAACTTCTCTCTGATCCAAGGTCGACATGGTCCTCCTCGGAGGTGACCTCTTCCACGACAACAAACCCTCCCGCAAGTCCATGTACCAGGTCATGCGCTCCCTCCGCAAGAACTGCCTCGGCATGAGGCCCTGCGAGCTCGAGTTCCTCTCCGACGCACACGAGGTCTTTGAGAGTGCCTTCCCGCACGTCAATTACGAGGATCCCGACATGAACATCTCCATACCCGTCTTCTCCATCCACGGCAACCACGACGACCCTAGCGGCGACGGCCATTTCTGCTCCCTGGACCTGCTGCAGGTCGCGGGACTTGTCAACTACTTTGGGAGGGTCCCCGAGGTGGACAATATCCAGGTCAAGCCTGTGCTGCTGCAGAAGGGGAGGACCAAGCTCGCCCTGTATGGTCTCAGCAACGTGAGGGATGAGCGCTTGTTCCGCACCTTTCGGGACCACCATGTCTCCTTCTTCCGCCCGACCCAGCAGGCCTCGGACTTTTTCAACCTGTTGACTGTCCATCAGAACCACCATGCACACACCGCCACCTCCTATCTGCCCGAGAACGTGCTGCCCGACTGGATGAATCTCGTCGTCTGGGGCCACGAGCACGAGTGCGAGATCGACCCCAGGCTGAACATGGAGACAGGCTTCCAAGTCATGCAGCCTGGCTCATCCGTCGCGACCTCCCTGATCCCTGGGGAGGCTGTCCAGAAGCACGTCGCCCTTGTCAGCGTCACCGGCAAAGACTTCGTCTCCAAGTCGATACCCCTGAAAACCGTCCGCCCTTTCCGTCAAAAGGATATCGTGCTGCAGAATATACCAGAGTTCAAGAAGCTGCAGGGCCTCAAGAACAACCGTGAAAAGATCACAAAGCTGCTCATCCAGCAGGTCGACGAGATGATCGAGCAGGCAAACCAGGAATGGCTTGCGCTGCAGGACGAGCCCGAGGACGAGATCCAAGAGGAGGACCGACCGCTCCCCCTGATACGCCTCAAGGTCGAGTACACCGCAGCAGAGGGCGGCAACTTCGACGTCGAGAACCCGCAGCGCTTCTCCAACCGCTTCGTGGGAAGGGTCGCCAACGTCAACGATGTCGTGTCCTTCTTTCGCAAGAAAACCACCGCGAGTGAGTCACTGAGGCTTTTTCGCCGAGAGAGGGTGTGGACTTGGCTAAAGCAGAGTAATAGGACGCGAAAAAGACGACCCATCGCTACCTGAGCGGATCATGGAGGCCATCGGCAACGACGACGTTGTCAAGCCCGACGTCCTGGTCGAGGAGTTCTTGGCGCAGAGCTCACTCAAGGTCCTGCCCAAGAACCAGTTCATCGACACGCTTGTGGAATTTGTCAAAAAGGGCGGTGGCCATTTCGTGGACGAGTTCGTGGAAAATTCCTTGGCCAAGTCGCTAAGCGCCATCGTGAAGCTCAATGCTTCCGACCCAGACGCCGACTTCGACACGCTGCTCCAGATGTACCAGGAAGCTGCCGAGCGGGCCTTTGACAAGAACGGCAAATCTACAGGTGGGAAACGGTTGAAGGAACGACCAGAGAATTACGACTCTGATATCGGAGAACACTGGGGCAACCACCCGTCTCACTGGTACGAGCCAACGGATCCAGCCCCGGCCAAAAAGACGACGAGTAGCCGGAACCGGCGCAGTGCTAGTGACGAGGACGTCGAGATGGACGACATATTTGTGTCTCAGGCAGATCAGGACGATTTGGTGGTATCGCAGCCTCCCAAGCCGGCTCCCAAGCGTGGCGCGCCAGCCAAAAAGGCGCCAGCCAAGAAGGCACCAGCCAAAAAGGCACCAGCCACGAAGAAAGCGCCGGCAACACGTGGGAGACCCAAGAAGAAGACAGGGATCATCGTGGACAGCGACGAAGACGAGGAAGAGGAAGAGGGAGCACGAGACGCGGATGCCATGTCGGAGGACGTGTTCGAGGATGAGGACGAAGAGGACGACCCGCCAGCCCCGCCGCCCAAGCGAGCCACCCGCACCACCAAGGCCGCGGCGTCGAAGGCGGCACCGTCACGGGCCACGAAAGCGGCACCGGCGACGAAGACGCGGCAGTCGACGCTGAACTTCTCGCAGTCACAGCGTCCTGCTACACGTGGCGCGCAGACCCAAAACGCTCTCGAGGTTAGTGCTGATGAGATCGATGATGACAGCGATGACGACGACGATGCTTTCGAGCCGGTGGCGACTGCGACGAGGAGCAGACGGCGGTGATCGTGTGGCCGTGTCTCGGGGAGTATGAGGGATGACGGATGTACTTTGTCGATTCATGGGCACGGCCTGGCAAGGCAGGGAAGATCCAGAAGAGATACACATCGTATGTGGATGGAAAATGGGGAATGGGGAAATATTCCCATGGGACAATGTGATGATTTGTGAATAGCATGGCGATTTTGGCTGGGATTTGCTTTGGGATTATTGGCCGGTGTCTCTATACCCAGCACCGGTAGCTATGAAATGAAGCTGATGAGCTTTGGATCCTGAAGAACCACATGGCTCGCCTCCTTCTTCAATGTTGTCAACGTGTGATGCCCCTTGCCAAACTCATTACACAAAATGTTGTCGTGATCGATCAGGTTAAAATACATTTGAGAGCCCTGGATGTTTTTAGTAATGGTTATGGGACCTGTAGACCTAACGTGTTTGCACTGTGTAGTACAAGAGTGTCAGCTTACTCCTTGTGCCAGTGCCGAGTTAAGCGGGGAAGGTCAGAACTAGGTACCCAAGCGGCAAGCCTCACATTTGATACACTGCTTCGTGCCATAGCACGGCGTAAGTGTTCAGTCATGAGTCTTCAGTCGTCATCTACATACCGCCCACTGGCGGAACACGATATCCGGCTGATCCAGATTCTCCCGGGGCAATGGCATGATGAGATCAGGTGTGTGCTTGAACACGAAAGTGTTCCGAGATCAGGAGATGGTGCCGAGCCGCTCACTTACACTTCCTTGTCGTATGCGTGGGGAGACTTGAGTGACACCTCGAACATCACAGTCAATGGATTCCGACATGCATTGACTTAAAGTTTGTTTACTATCCTTCGACGCCTGAGAGATATCTACTACGCATCAGAATCAGCTACAGGGCACATTTCTGTGGACATGATCGAGGCCCTAGGCCGCTCTCGGCTCTGGATAGATGCTCTCTGTATCAATCAGATGGATATAGCAGAAAAGCAACAGCAGTGTCAAGTCTGATGGCAACATTTTCAAAGGCGTTCCCAAGGAGCTCTTAGAGTACAAAATCGTCTAAGGGTTATTATTAAAGGCCTTATGATATCCTCGCCGTAGAAGAGCGGTAGAGGAGTCTTACAAGTCGATAGTTGGGGGGACAATATTTGCCCGATCTGATTTCGTTAGTCCCAAGCGACGCTTTAGGGCCACATCAGATTCATTACATAGCTGAAAAAAGTCAATTAAAGCAAATTCATAACTTAAACCACAAATGTGGGGAGATCTTGTCACCAATTTATGGTACACACCAGGGAGAGGGGCATTTATATAAGGCGAGCTCCATGCTAGCATTGTGAATTCAGATAACTAAAATTATAAAAACTACTTCAACGCATAAGAAATGCCAATTACATCACACCCCGTAACTCGTTTTTAGGCTGCAGCCATCCGCAGTTAATATATTCCACAACACCACCCCTAGCTGCTTATGGGTGGCAAGCATAACACCCTAGTCTCGCAATATTCTCGCATCCAACATGTATTAAAAAGGCTCTACAAGTGTCTCTTGCCTCTCATTTTCTCTCACCGTCTCATCCTACAATCCGGATTCACGTTGGTTTTGCCATCCACCACCTTCATCTTCAACACAACCCAAGCCCATCTTGTCACCAATAATATGACTTCTACCAAAGAGTCTCCATCCACCGCCACAGAGGACACCTCCACCTGCATCCTCCCCACCGACACCTCTCAACCCACAATCACGGATCCAGTCCAATCCGAAGACCTCCCCGGCGACGACGATGACATCCTCGCCATCGACTTGTCCAGCCTCTCCATCTCCCCCGCCCCCCCTCAGCCCGACTCCACCACGGAGCACATCACCCTCCCCCTTCTCCAGCCTCTCTCCACCCCAGCCATGCTCGCCGCCTGCCGCAACCCCTCCTCCCGCATTGTGCGCATGCCCAACGACCGGCCCAGCGACGCCCGCGGCCCAGAGCTCCTCGACATCACTGCCCTCGGCAACGCCTGGCGCCGCGCCCTCTCAAAGCTCCCGCCCCCGGCCGCCGTCACTTTCGACCTGACCCTGCCGAGGCCCACGCCCGCGGAGGGGGAGGGGAGCGCGGACGCTGACGCTGACGCTGACGCTGACGCCAATGCGCTCCCGCGCGTGCACTGGGCGACCTCGACGGGCTCCGCGGTTGCCGTGGCGGTCGAGCAGGTCAAGGTCATGCGGCTCGTGGTGACGCTGGCGAGCGCGACGTGGGTGCGCCGCAGCGGCGAGGACGTACGCTTCGATGTGGTCTATGGCGCGGACGATGAGCCTTCGCAGCGTGCGGTGGAGGGGTTGAGGCAGCAGTTGGATGGGATCGGGGGTTTTCGGGGTGGGCCGATGGGGGCGGTGCGGGATGTGTGATGGACGGGTCTTTGTTGACAAATAGCTTGATGGGATTGCTTTGAGAACTGCCTTGGTTGACTTCGGCGTGCAGAGAAGAACTTGAGTTGAAGGAAATTTGGAGAGCTGACAGGCGTGACCACTCTCTTTGCTGTTCTATCTGAAACTGCTATGTATGTGAATGGGAATTAATGGCAACTAGTTGTAAGTTGAAACGTCATGGAGAGCAAAGAATCGACGGGTCGTGGCGGACTCTACAATAAGGCAATGGAAGTTGAAATGAACCCAGTCATTAGGCTGCCGATGAGATGTTTGTTACATAGAAGACTTTCGGGTTTGATCTGCGCAAATGTTATTCCGGCAGAGTCTTCGCGTTTAGATGAAGCAGCATAGGCCACCCTTCAGTGTTTTGACTTCACACCAGAATCCCTCTACTTCGATTTCGGCATCAAACTTCCCATGTTGGCTTGGAGGCAGTTCCACAGGAGGGAGGGGGCTGTCCTATAGGAGGCTATCCCACAGGAAGGTGTCCCATAGGAGGTTGTCCCAGCATAGGATATCATCCCATAGGAGATTATTTTCATAAATTTGGGTAGTGGGCTATTCTGTATACTAGGAACTATACCTTGCCCTATACTCTTTGGCTTTAGCCCTGCGAATATTTGATCTCATAATGAATACGTGAGCAAACAATCACAATACAGGTTCGTTGACCTCAACGCCCCATTTCTGACGACAGGAGTCTTGGTCCAAGCCAGTATGGACTCTGGACGTAAGTACGTGTTTTGCCGCGGTCTGGTAGTGAGCTTTCAGCCTCAGCAGCTTTGAGATAAAACACCATCCAACGGACATACGACTCGAAGTTTCTGCGAACAGTCGACATACCCAGAAACCACGATCAGAAGTGTATTGAGATGGGTTTAAAATTTCCCAGCTCCAAACGTGTGCTAGAATTGCCATTGAGTGTGCAGCAGGTACGCAGATGCCTTCTCTAACCTACCCTTTTGCATGCGTAGCATCGTCCGATGTGGACTTGAGGCGATTAATTTTGGTCTGGTGCCTCTACAGGTAGGCTGACCTACCGCCGCAGAAAGTTCTTCACTATCGTAATGAAAACGTCGGCCTTCAGAGCAAAATCAACAAGGTCTATAAAGTATGCAGTCCCGCTTCGTCGAAGTAACGGTATTTGCCCGTTTGATCATTGGCCTACCGACGTCGGCACAGGTCTGCTACTCTTACATATTCTCCGGTAGCTCACGATTATTCTGTAAGATACCCAGCGATTTAGTATATGGAGAAGTGGCTCTGTAGTCGGAAAGGGGTTTGGATAAAAAGAAATAGGGTGAGTTTCTAGGTAGAGCTGAAGAGTCCCAATTACACACCCCTATTTGCTGCCGAAGCTCAGGCGGGATGTGTCCCTGCGCGTCAGTAATGACGATATAGACGGCATTCTGGTGTCGCTCATCGTCGGCAAGAGACTCGGCCCCGTGAGCGTACGACAGGATCTCCCTTCGCAGGTCCTCGAAGCCGGGGGGCGTGGCGTTTGTAAAGTCCTCGGGGCCCAGCCTGCGCTGCGCAAGGACTACTGTCCAGTCATAGGCAATGTAGGCGGAGGTTGCAAAGTCGAAGCTGGCACGTGACGGGACAAAGACGCGTGTCTTTGTGTGTCCGTTACCGAGCTTATTGCGCAGGAGCGTAGTGACCTTGTCGGGCTTGTGGTAAAGGGGTGGGATACCAGAACAGATCATCTCAGATTCGTTGACATTGTTGGCAAGCAGGAAGGCGTTGAGTACAGGGAGCGGGACCTTGAAGCCGCGCAGAAACGTTGTGACACTCATTGTTGGGGTCCGGGTCGAATGGTGGTGGATGCAGAGAGAATGGGTATAATTGATGAGTCTGGGTGAGAACCAAACGGAGTGATGATGGGGCTTGGAATATTGAATGGGAAGATCTCAGCCTGATCGACTTTATACTACGGCGGGGATGGCCACAACCTGCTGGGGATGACGAGTGTCAGGCTGCAGGAATTATGTTATTCTAGTCAAAACAGCCGGCCGGTGGTACTCAAGTGCTGTCGAAAAGAATCGTACATGTGATGTGACTTTGGGGTCGGCATAAGGAATAATTACGTCAGCATTTCGCGGGCCGGCAACACGCCTGTGGAGGCAGCCTCCCATGCTGGTGCGAGCGGCTGTCACAGGCAAAGGCAATCCAGAGAGAGCATTTAACCTCGACCCCATCCGTGCGACCAAAAGCCCCATCTCATTCCGTCACTTGCCAGCCCAGCACATTCCACCTCCCACCATCGCCGCGATCATGTCGTCGCAGCCACCGCAGGAACCCGCCGAGCAGGCCAACGCGGCCCAGCCTGCTGCTGCTGCTGCTGCTGCCCAACAAGGCGAGGAGGAGACGGGCGGGTACGCGCCTCTGGTCGACCCACGCCTGCCCACGCGCAAGGACACCTCGCTGAAGGAGTTCCTGGCCAAGATTGACGACTACGCCCCGATCGTAAGTTGCGACCTGCCTCTTCTTTCCTTTCCCTTCTCTTTCTTGCCCGCAGGCAGCTGACAAGGTGTGCGTGTTCGCGCGCACTTCGACAGATCCCCGACGGCGTGACCAACTACTACATGACCAAGGCAGGCCTCCCGCCCCCGCCCCAGACCGACCCGCGCCTCGCCAAGCTCCTGGCGCTGGCCACGCAAAAGTTCGTCGCGGACATCGCGGCCGACGCCTACCAGTACAGCCGCATAAGGGCGAGCAACTCGGCGGCCGCCAACAACCCGATGGGCAACCTGGGCGCCGCCGCCGGCTACCCCATCCCCGGGCAGCCGGGCGCACCAGGGGCCGCCGGCGGGGCGGGGGGCGCCAAGGGCGGGCAGGCTGCCGCCGCGGCCCAGTCGCTGCTGGGGATTCAGAGGCCTGGGTTCGGGGGTGGCGGCCAGGGCGGCAGCCAGAACCGGACGGTACTCACGATGGAGGACCTCGGCATGGCGGTTGGCGAGTACGGGGTCAATGTCAAGAGGAGCGAATTCTACCGATGAGCATGGAGTGAGAAGGGCAAGAAAGCTGCTGTCTCGTGACAGTTCACCCGAGCACGATGGCCAAGGACACACGAAGGCTCCCACTGCTCTTACACGCACCGTTCGGGCGCGGCGTCGCTCTCATTTTTGAAAGGCGTTCACGGATGGAAAGGATGACGGCGTTTTGGGGAAGCAAGACCACACTTTTGGAACAGAGATTTGGGTGACGAACCACCGTATTCAAGGAGGGGTTCGGTTCAGATTCAGGGCCATAGCAACCCAGTAGTAGGAACTACTTTACACCGTGGATCGGCCGCCACCTTCGCGGTCGACGCAGAGCCAGAGTTCATCCCGCAGCTTCTAACATGGTACACTGCCGTGAGGTTCGTCCAGCTCAATGCCCTGGCACAGCCATCCGCCGCGCCGGCCCATGGTTGCCAAACTGATGGCGGCCGGACTGCACAACAAAGTGGCGTGCCGGCCCTCGGTGTTTGCAGGACGGTAACACACCACCTCCGGCTTCTCCGTCGGGCCCCTCCCAGAATCAACCGTGTCGTCCATCTCCCTTATCGCTTGTCGTAGATAAACGGCTTCCGTGTTCTGGCACGACAGGTCAGCAATCAGTGGTCTGCTCCTCGTCGCAGGCCGGGGCGCAACGGGACGTACTGCGAGAACTCGCCCAGCTTGTGGCCCACCATGTCCTCGGTTATCGTTATCGGGTTGTACACCTTGCCATTGTAGACCTCAAAGTTCAGGCCCACGAAGCTGGGCAGGATGGTGGCGGAGCGAGCCTGCGTGCGGATGGGAGGCGTGTATTTGCCGGGCACGGGCTTGACGAGGGCGAGACTGGTTGGTTGCGAGTTAGTAGTGATCAATCACGCAGGGCGGCCGTGGGCAACGTCGGGGAAGGTCTCGTTGCAGGCCATGGGGAGGCCGAGATGGGATGTCGTGGGATGTCTGAACGTACGGCACAATGTGCGGCCCTGCGAGGTTGTTCGCGTCAGTTTCAAGGGACTCGCACGGGCAAGAGGTGGTGATTGTGCCTTCGCAGCTTACCTTTCCAGACCGACCGCTTCAGTAATGCCCTCGTGGGCTGCATCTTGGCTGTGCTGCGTGCCGGATGTGACGAGCCTGGTGAAAGACGAGCAGAATGCTTCCAGCTTCAAATCGGCCGTACCCGAGCATCGGGAACTTTTTGGTATGACCAGCTGCAGGAAACGGGGAGCACGGACCAGGCTGAGGTGGGGGTCTTGACGCATCGATTCAATGCCGACGCGGTTACACGCAGCCACGAGTTTCTGGGTCTGCACGAAGAGACCACTGCCGTCCGCGGGTTCCTTTCCAAGTCACTCACTGTCACTTCATCTGTCTCATTTATGTGCCTTAGTGTGCCATCATGTCAAACTTGAGCTCCAATTGTGCATCCTGTTCACCGTGATATCAGGAATTGGTGTCTCATACATACTTCTTCCCGTGCGGGTGTCAGCCCTGCCCCCGTGCACCTGTACCGAGGCACTATGCGTCCTCGTCCCTTTTATGAGCAGCGGTGACAGATTATCTCTATCTCATGTCATGGTATGCCGGCCTGTTCTGCAGAGACAAGCTGGTCATATATGAACTTGTCTGTCCTATTATTTGCATCAATATCTTATTTCCCATTGTCCCTCACGCTGACCGCCAATAACCAGACCTTGAGTTGGATTTTGTGAGGTCTAATATCGGGGTAGGTTTACGGGCACTTCATAGCAAGGCAAGTGTCATGGCCGACATCATTGTCAACATGCGATGCTGTGTAACTTGCGCCTACTCGAAAGTCCTCGGGGCGAGGGATTTCAAAGAGACAAGTTACTGAGGTCTTTTATTTGCCTGTCACCTCTGGTCTAGCGGTTGTCATATCCGGCCCAACTTTACCCCGAACCTGTATTACAGATCGACCACTGATCAGCGTCAGGCAAGATGAGGCTTTTCTCTGATTCCAGTCGAAATGTATTGTCTCAACACCATGCTCAAGTAGATCACAAGGCCGGCACCTTCATCATGCAGGACATCCACGCAATCATCACGCCGGTGCTCCTCCAGCACATGTGTCACGCGCGTATTCCCTGGGCACCCACACACCACATTTCCGGGAAGGAACTGGTGACCGAGTTCTTCAGCGACGACTCCCGCTTCACCACAGCTGTCAAAGATGCTTGGCCTGCCCTCAAGGCCCTCGGCCATGCGTACGGACCCGACACCGTCCCGGAAATGCACGGTTTCTTGCCGTCGCCTGAGGACCCGCGGTTCGGCGAACAGGCCTTTGGCATGCATGTCCTCCTCGACCAGGCCCCGAGGGTTCTGTTCAAGGGCATCGATGGGCGGTGGACGAGCTGGTTTGACAGGGTGGCGAGAAGATTATACGCCTTCTACGATGGCTTGCCAGAACGGCTGAGGCCATGGGCCCGTGACGCCTGGGCAGGCTCGACATTCGAGTATTGGATTTGCATCGCCAGCGAGTTTAACGCTACCATGGCACACCAGGAAAGCAGTGGGGACCAGCGGCTTTCAGCAAGTCGCATCGAGCAGTTACGCCGCGCCGTTGAGGGCTTCTCGGGGCACCGCGATCCGGCAAGGGACGGCTCGTCACCACCGCTGGACGAGTACTCGTTGGTAGAAATCGTGACTCACGTTGACCTGGACCAGGACTGGTCCTTTCCTAAAGCTGCCTTCTTCTCCTTCCGGGTCGACGATGCCCATGCGCCCATCATTGAACGGTATGGCCGTTACCCTTATCGCAATGCCATCGAGGGGAGAGACAGCACTCCTGATGAGCTCGAGTGGATCCGGAACACCGACCACTTTGCCGAAGCAAGACCAGAGGTCGCGAGGCGTGTGAGGCGGGACATTTCAGATGGGACATGGACGCCACTGGGGCAGGGCGAGAACGAGGAGACAGCGACAAGAGATTCAGTTGGAAATATCTCATCCGATGTGAGTCTAAGCATCGCCATCCGGACGAAACATGTACAAAGGCCTGTGAAGCAGGACAAGCTCCAATGTTTGTTCGGCCCGCACAGGCATGCCGTGTCTTCCGGCCAGTAACGATAATATTGAGGGTTACTTGCTCAGCCTCATGGCAATTTTAAGCACCAAACGGCCGACCGGCCTCCTTTTCTTAGCATGGTCAACTACGGCCGCTAGCAAGCACAATCAACAAGATCAGGGGGTTTGTGGAGTTCTCTGCCTGACCTGGCCGCATGTGGCTCGGCAGCAGTGACCCCTAGCTTAATCACAATGTGGGTCAACGTCCTCCGTACCATTCGTTAACCCCTTTCCTTGCTCCCTGCTCGATCATAAGCTGTGAATACGTCCTTGAACAGCGCTATTTGACGGCAACCATTCCTCCGCCTGGTGATTCGCCGCGTCATCCGGTACATTGACCAGCTCCCTTGCCCTTATGATCGGCAATAACCCGGTGAAGCGCCGGATATGACAACAAGCATGATTTTAACCCCGGATCGCCAGGCCTCGGTACCAGTACCGAAACCGATTAGCGCCGGCTTTCACGATGCTTCACCATCACAAGCATTGCGGGGACGTCCAATTTGCGGCTCGTCAAATTGGGGTCACAACCGTCATGGGGCACTTGCTTGTGCTTGTTCGTACTCCAACGGGCTTCACATCCCTCCACCACGGAGTGATGGCCTCCGTCGCATCATCGTCGGACAATCCTTGAATGAATATAAAATGATATGTTGCCCGTGTTTGTGCTGAATGACCGGCTTGGTCTTGTACTGCTTCCATGAGCCCGTAATTTCGTTGTATCCGAGACAATATGCGGTTCCTCAATGTTCTCCTTGGGGCGGTCGCCGTCACGTCGGCGGCCGCTGCACCGACCACCAGCAGCGACGCACCTGTAGTGAAGCGCAAGAGCAAGTTCTTGTTCACGGGCGTCAACGAGTCCGGGGCTGAGTTCGGTCAGGGCAACTTGCCGGGCACACTAAATACGGACTACACATGGCCTGTTCACTCGACAATTGATGTAAGAGAGACAACTTCGGATTCTTGTCTTGGAGGTACGAGAAGAACCAAGTATACTGACTGAGAATCGGGCAGACATTGACCGGAAAGGGCTTCAACATCTTCCGCGTGCCAATTTTGATGTACGCTACATTCGACAGTCTTTCATGTGAATTCTACATCACACACTGACAACTCCGACAGGGAGAGAATCATCCCAAACACCTTGACAGGTAGCATCAACGAAGCATACTTCAACGGCTTGAACGATGTCAGTGATCCCAATCAACCAATGAACTGAATCCCTGGAGCTAATACAGACCATCAGATCGTCAGCTACATCACAAGCAAAGGCGCATACGCCATCATCGACTCACAAAACTTTGGGCGCTACTACGGTAACGTAATCACCGACACGAAGGGTTTCCAGACATACTGGAAGACCATCGCCGCCCGGTTTGCCGGCAACAGCAAGGTCATCTTCGACACCAACAATGAGTACCACGACATGGACAACACCCTCGTTGCACAGCTCAACCAAGCTGCTGTCAACGGCATCCGTGCGGCCGGTGCCACGAGTCAATACATTTTCGTGGAGGGTAATTCCTACACTGGCGCTTGGACTTGGGTACGTTCTCTCCTCATAGCTGCTTATCACTGCTCAAAACAACTGCTACAACTGTCCCCCAATGCTGTAATACTGACACAGCGACAGGTCTCATCCGGCACCGGAGCTGCCCTGGCCTCCCTCACGGATCCCTCCAACAAGATAGTGTATGAGATGCACCAGTATCTCGACAGCGACGGCTCCGGGACACACGCGGACTGCGTTTCCTCCACCATCGGCAGCGAGCGTATCCAAGCCGCCACTCAGTGGCTGAAGCAGAACAACAAGAAGGGCATTCTCGGCGAGACTGCCGGGGGCGCCAACAGCCAGTGTATCCAGGCCCTGACGGGGATGCTGCAGTACATGGAAGACAACTCCGATGTGTGGGACGGTTGGCTGTGGTGGGGAGGTGGCCCATGGTGGGGGGACTACATGTTCTCGATGGAGCCACCGAGCGGTACTGCGTATACTTCAGTACTTCCGAGCATTGCGAAGTTCATCTAAAATTATGGTTAACGGTGAAGCGGCCAACGACTGCTCAAACCCCTTGGTCACAAGGGTGGAAGGCGCTCGTGGTTTAATTACTGCTTCGATGGGACAAGAGGTGCTTCTATAATAAACTTATATTAATCCAATGTTCTCACGAGATGTCAATCGTAGCTGATGAGGGCGCATTACATACTGCCATTCGGTTTTTGCGGACATTGTACCTCTATCTGTCGAAGTCTCAGTCAAGGGTTGAATTCCGCATTTCATCATCACATGCATACGGTTTCATTGTCTTCTTGGCTGCGAATATGACTCTTGCTTCCCGCATGCATCACTTATCCTTTACCAGTGCGTACCGCGGCCATCCTATTTCGATATCCACTGCCCACAAGGGACTGACAGGCTGACTCGCCGGGGTTGTAGCAGATGTCGGGGGATCGTCGCGGGAGAAGATCTCGGGCAGGGAAAAACCTTGACCGACGCGATTCCGCCACTTACCGACAGCTGGATATATCTACCAGAAGCCGTCAGCCCGTCCGGCCACTGGAAGCAGGACGGGGCTGTGACCTGGTTCTGGCCTGGGCCGGGAAAACGCCATTTCTCGATACCCCATCCGGGCGGATCGAAACGTACACCTGGGTCTGTTTCTAAGATTACAGGGGATCTCGGGCGAGTCAAATCCATCACCCGCCTGCCAATGCACCTTAGATTAAAGTGTATCGCGTGGGTTCGGTGGGTCCACGCTGCAGACTCACCGTTTGGGAAGCGGGTAGGGCTATCGCTGGCACACCGTGACATGGAGACTCCGGATAGTCGCAGCACGAGATTGATGGACTCGTCGCAAGCTGGCAGCCACATCTCACCGACCAGTGCCTGTTTCATCATGTGCAATACTAGAGACTATTGTGTATACTACATGGCCAGTTAATTGTTTTTCCTTGACTGCGGGCCGTGGAGTCGGAACGGGCAGGTAGCAATGCATCGGAATAGTTACCGAAGTGAACCTCTGTCCAGGCCCCCGAACAGCCCCATTTATACCCACACTTGCCGGTGAATCTCATTTCACGTAAGAACGCAAGAGTTCTTGGCACTCACTTAATATCTGGGGCAGATCTCTCGCACGAGAGAAGACTAGATGGCTGTTCATCCTTTCTCTTCACCGACCTTGTCATTCGTTTCCAACAGTCAGGATGGGTAACACCGCCAGCACACCGTCCACGCCAGATGTCCCGGCCAACTCGAGGCTAACTCCGCCGGCCGGCAGCATCACCGTGTGCGCGACGGGACAATGTGACTGGCCTACCGTGCGTTGACCGAGTAGCCTCTCTTTAACGAAAATCATAAAAACTGACATTCCTCGCAGATCTCGTCGGCTGTGAACAGCATCTCCAACACGTCCACAGACCCGACAACCATCTTTGTCTATAGTGGTATTTACACGGAGCAGGTTTATATCGCCCCCAAGGCGGCCAAGGTCACCATCTATGGGGAGACCTCCGACACCACCAGCTACCACGGCAACACCGTGACTCTCCAGTACAACTCGTCCCAGGCCATTACCCCAGACAACGAGTGGACCGCCGCCCTGGTCAACGAGTCGCCCAACACGGCCGTCTACAACCTCGACATCCGCAACCTCTGGGGCGAGGGCTACCAGGCCGTCGCCCTGTCCGCCTACAACACCAGCCAGGGCTACTACGGCGTGGGCCTGTACGGCTCGCAGGACACCCTGCTGGCCGAGGTGGGCAACCAGATCTACGCCAACAGCTACATCGAGGGCATGACCGACTTCATCTTCGGCGAGCACGCGCGCGCCTGGATCGTCAACTCGACCGTCGCCAGCAACGGCTACGGCTGGATCACGGCCAGCGGGCGGGTCGACGAGGCCGACCCGACCTGGTACGTCATCACCGACAGCAAGGTCACGGCGGCCGAGGGCTTCGACGTCGAGGACGGCAGCGTCTTCCTGGGCCGCCCCTGGAGGAACTACGCCCGCGTCACCTTCCAGCGCTGCGAGATGGGAACGCACATCAACGAGACGGGCTGGGCCGAGTGGACCCCCGACCAGCCCCAGACGGATCACGTCACCTTTGAGGAGTGGGACAACACCGGTGCGGGCTCCGACACGAGTGCCAGGGTCCCCTACTCCACCGTGAGGAATTCGCCGCTGCCGATTGAGTTCATCCTCGGCGCGGACTACAGGGACTGGGTTGACAAGCTGTATCTGCCGTCCGTGTAGAGCTTGATAATGCAAGGTCGGCTGAATGGTCAGATTTCTTTTCGTCTTGTATATAGTTTAGATCGCCGCTGGTATGTTGCGATCGTAGGCCCAGCCTCGTCGGGTGTAGTTCTTGAATCAATAATTACATGCCTCCCAAGGAACACTCGCGGAATATCAATATCGCTATCCATAGGTCACAGGTGAAGTTCTTCCTTACTCACGGCTCGGGATAGTATCAAGTGATGGTGTAGTTTGCCACGGACCCTATGCACAAGGCTCGTTCCCGTGTTCATGCTAGGACTCTTCAATAGGAATGACAGGGTTGGCTACCATCAGCCCAATAAGACTTCTCGCAACCTCTGCAGCGGCCAGGCAAGTAGTCTCCCCATTATTGTCGTATACAGGTGCAACTTCAACCACATCGGCTCCAATGACGTTGATCCCGGCCAGGCCGTCTAGAATAGTCAACAATTCACGGGTCGTCCACCCGCCGGGCTCCGCGGTGCCGGTTGCTGGTGCGAATGCCTGTACAAGATCAGTACCAGTTTCCACGCCAGATTTAGCCCAAGAGGTTACTCACTGGGTCCAAAACGTCAATGTCCACAGTGATGTAAACATTCCCGGTACCAGCTCTTTCCCTCAGCTTCTTGATGACCCCCTTTGGCCCAAGCTCGTCAATATCGCGGGCAGTGATTATCTCAAACCCGCACTGGGCGTCATTCCCCAGATCCCTATGCTGACTTCCCAGCGGTGCCCGTATCCCAGCATGAATGGACGAGTCGTTTGATATCAGGCCTTCCTCGTGAGCAATGTGGAGGAACGTCCCATGGTTCACAGATGCATAATCCGTGATGCCTCCACCAACAACTCTCGGGTTCCAAGTATCTATGTGTGAGTCAAAGTGGATTACGTTCACAACTCCCCAATGTTTAATGGTCGACCGGAGAGCAGCCAGCGTGACGGTGTGGTCGCCGCCCAGCATCAGCACCCGAGGCGTCTTTGCAATAGATGCATTGCTAGCCGTGCGCCCGGCAGTAATCTGAAAGGTGGTGAGAACCTGGAGTCATGAAGGCTGGTGGGAAATCTGACCTTGTAAGCCTTAACAAGCTGTTTCAAAGCCACAGTGTTGTCGAAGAACGTCAGTGGAGCATCGCCGCAGTCGACAATTCTTGCCCATTCCTCGAACGAGTTTCGCCCGGAGTACAGGTTCCACGAATGTGGCCCTCGTATCCTCCGTGAGCCGTCACGTATTCCATGCGGTCCGAATCTCGCGCCAGGTCTGTATGATGTTGCGGTATCGAAGGGTGCTCCTAGGACGGCGATATCATACTTTCCAACGTCCTCGTCCGTCTTGGTATCGAAGCAAGGTACGTATGGCAGGTGACCAAAAGATGTGAGTCCTCCCGTAGCATCCGTGGTCAGGTCGATATCATCATCGCTCTCGCTTTGCGGCTGGAATGGTATCTGTGCCGGCAACCGATCTATTCCAAAGACTGGAGGGAATACTATGTCTCGAGCTTCGCCGAGGCTGACGAGAGACAGTAGAACTGCCCCAATTAACATTTTCGAAGATTTATGAGCCTAGATGTGGATAAGATTTACGGGAAGAATATGAAGGGAGACTGTCACGATGCCGGGGTCCGTATCCAGGCATGGCATCGATGTATCACCGCTTATCTCGCCGGCTTGATTTACGCCGTGATCACCAACCAATGAGTGAGCTCAACGACTAGATCCAAGACGGAAGGTCGATGCACACATAGTCTTACTGGACCGGCTTTTCTGATATCAGGGTAATACAGAGTAAGCCCTACTAATACATGTCAACCAAATTCCGACCTGCCGCCAAGCCTGTAGACATATCCACCCCTGTCGTAGTTGATAGGAGACACAATTCCGTCAGGTTCTCAACATGTATTCCCATCCTACTTGGCACCATTGATCGAATCTTGACTCGGACGTTTGAGAAGTGGTGAAGAGGCAGAAGGTAAAAATGCATTCGAAATTGATTTGGAGAGGTGCAGTTTTTTCTATCCTTTCCTGGTGACTTCCAAACTCTGTGTGACTGTGGGCTAGTCGACGGACTGAACATTTAGCTGTGCTCCGTTCCCAATGCTGGCTGTATCGTTACACTGTAAATGTCCTCTAAGTAATCTCTGGAGAACCTTGTAACTATTTGTGACGTCCTGTATTACGTAGCCTTGTTCAGAGAATGGAATGGAATATTCAGGCTACCTTTAATAGATTGATTACTATCTCATACGTATTTGTCACACGCCTTGCCAGACTCAAGTGCTAAATTTCATACACTACGTTACTAAATAATATCCCACGTCGACCTTTTGACTATGCAAAGGTATATGCAAAGGTATACAATCGATATCATTGCAAGCAAGCTTGGCAATACCCATGGGTGGCCCGGCATCGCTTCACCCACTGCTGGCGCAAAAGACGTTAGGGGCAACCGAAGGGAACAAGACCCACGGGTATTAATGTGGATCAGTGTTAGCTGAGATCTAAATATCTTAAGGTTTGTTTAGAGACCCTCCCCCGGGCCCCGGTTGCTGTGAGTGTGTGCGTGTGCCATATGGGCCCCACTGCAGTGCTGCTGCAGGTGGCCCAAGCGCCCACACCCTCTAGGATTTAAACCTTGCCCCTGCAACCCAGATTAGACCTTCCCCTTACATAGAAGGTAGCGCCGACTTAACCTTAATTGACGTATTGAGGACAGTTGCCTTGACTCTGAATCCCTCTCGTGACAGTTGCCTAATATATATAGGTGGGTTTGTCTTTAATCCAGTATATCCTCCTATAGAGTAATATATAGTCCCTTTATATAGTAGTAAATACTTAAATACCTAGTATTTAATAATATATAATATTAATAATAATAGGTATAAAATATAGTAGTTTTTCTTAACTAAATATAGTTAGCCTTATAATAACCGTATAGATAAGGCTAGTAAAACTAGCTTCCTATAGTACTATAAACTAGATTTAGGTAATCAGTTATATAGCGAAAGTATACTAACTTAATATAATTCCTCTATAAAATAAGTCTAAAGCTAATACTTCCTTCCCTAATAATCTATATCCCTATATATATATACCTTTATAATAATCTTCTAAAAAAACTATAAATTATATAAATATAAGCTACTAAAAAAGCCCTTATTATAGTAAGCCTATAAAGTTATAACCTAGCTAATAATTAAATATAGCTCTTAACTTTTATAAACTACTTAAAATAAACCTAAAATTTTCTAATACTTATCTATAAAACTTCCTTTAAAAAAAGTCCCTATTATTTAAAAATAATAAATATAAAATTTATAATATAATATAAAAAAAAGGTAGATTTAAGAAAAAAATTATAAAACTTTAAGATAATTTAATATTATTTTAAGTATTTTACTTTATTTTTAAAACTTTTCTCCTTAAATAAATATAAAAAATATTAAATAGGGAGATATTATAGAATAAGTTAAAGGTACTATTAATAAAGGGTAATAAGGGGATATATATAGTTATTACTAAATTTATATATAAGCTTTTAAAAGAGTAAATAGAAAGTTAAGAAGAAGATAGTAGGTAGAAAAATATATTAATAAATAAAACTAAGAAGTTAGCTAAATAGTGAGAAGAATACACAGTGTGGCCGAAGCCCTAATATATATAGCCGTCGGTGTAGGCTCATATCCGGTTTCTTAGTATCCAAGCGTTATTCATCGTTCCCACACTAGTCACATATTATTTCCATACACTACAGTCTACTCGCCACTAAGACTGACAGTCGCTTGCTGCCAAGTCGTGACTTAAAATGCAGCTCCTTGCACTTATTCCATTACTGCTCGTGCTCCTCAAACCTCTTTCTGTCCACGCAACCACTCCCGACAACGACAACATGGAGAAGCTGAACCCACCTGTTTCTATCCTCGCAACCACTGCCGACAACAAGCATATGGAGAAGATGAAGCTAGAGGGAGTACGCCGCGATTGCAGCGATCAGAGTGACAGTGGCGTTGAAGAGCTAAACCTGACGTGCGACGACGATGGTGGTGATGACGGTGGGAACGATGCTTCGATACAAGACAACCGGGGGCCAAGCAAACCAAAGAAGCGAGCAGTACGTGCGACTCATCGTACATTCGTTTATCGCGGGATGAAGTACCACATCGAAATAAACTCTTCACTGGGCGAAACCTACCGCAACCTCCCTACGAAGGCAGAGCAGCGCGAATTTGCAATGGAACATGGCTTGGCACGACCCGTACTACGGGGATGCCGTGTGAGGGCTGTACAATAACTCAAGAGAAGGGGGGACTCGATGACCGCCCTCATTGATTTGCACGCTATAAGTTATCTCCTAGTCTGTTACTAGGACTGCAATAATGCGAGTATTTCAATGCGCACAGCTCATATGCATAGGCCCATTAATGCGGCCAGTTCCGGGTGCAGACACACACAGATCTGCTCGTACCCGGCTCGGATGTGATTTTCTCAAGGTCTGTGAATGCTGCTCCCCTGGGTCGCTTGCTATCATTTTCGCGTGATGCTCTTATATACCAGGCAACTTAGAGGACGACGTGTTTGATCTTAATTAATTTAATGGGCTTCGAGGCCGCCTGAATGTCCCATGTGGATAATCTCGTGCCAAAAGCCACTCTTAGTCACAATCGTGCCGCAATCTGCGGAATTAAAGCGCCGTGATATCCAATGATCTTTAACCCCCATTTATGTGTTTTTGCCCTCGACTTTCCCGGCCAAGGAATCTATTCTTTTGACAAGGTCTTTGAC
The DNA here is from genome assembly GCA_038088545.1 of Diaporthe humulicola. Taxonomy (NCBI): domain Eukaryota; kingdom Fungi; phylum Ascomycota; class Sordariomycetes; order Diaporthales; family Diaporthaceae; genus Diaporthe; species Diaporthe humulicola. Next base: position 205,696 of record JBBWSL010000037.1, on the reverse strand, counting down.
CTTGAAAGGCTTGCTGATGACCTCGTCCATGCCGGCCTCCTTCATGACCCTTGTCTGCTCCTCCCTCACATTCGCACTGACGCCCAGGATAGGTGACCTGCCGACCTCGCCCTTGGCTTGCAAGTCCTTGATCTCCCGGGCCGCTGTGTTGCCGTCCTTGATTGGCATCTCCTGGTCCATCAGAATACATGAGAAGTGGCGACTCCCATCTTGTGACTGAGCCTCGGCAGTGCTGTCGGAATTCCCTTTAGCACGGTCGACGACGGCATCGATAGCTTCTTGGCCATTATTGGCGGTGAAGACTTCGAATCCATGGTTCTGCGCAGGGCAAAGTTTAGTACCTAAAAAATGACATGTGCGAGCCGATGGGAATGACGAATGGTTAGTTGCTTACTTGTAATTGCCTCTTGAGCACCTTCTGGTTGATCAGATTGTCCTCGACGAGAAGTAGAGTTCTTCTAGGTTGTCCCTGATCACGCGATTGCTCCTCCTTCTTGCTGCTTGAGACACTCGAATTATGGCCAGTTTCGGAGCTCACTCTGTCAAGCTTGGTAGGTTCTTCTTGGGTCGGCTGCTCGATTGTGTTGTTAGCGCTTTGCAGCCCAGCGGGCCCTCCCTCTCCTTCTGGGTCAGAATTTACGGATGGAACACGCCGCACTGGCATGGTCAACGTGGGACTTGTGTTCAAATCTCGCCCGAGACCTGGCTTGTCCGAGATCTTGCGATTTAATGGACCGCCATCTCGCGCTCTGTCCAAATCCTCACTCGTGGGCGATTCTTCGATGGTCCCAACAGCAGATTTGTGTGATTGTGTGCGGATTGGCAGGCATGGCCGTGTCGGTATGTTCTCGGAAGACCTTTGCCTCATGGGCGTGCTCCTCCCCGACTCAGAGGTGATTTCATCGGGCGGCGGCGAGGCTTGGCGAACCTTGAAGTAGAAGCCAAAGGTAGAACCCTGTCCCTCGTTGGAGCCTACGCCTATGTCTCCGCCGTGTAACTGACATAGCTTCCGCGATATTGACAGGCCTAACCCGGAGCCTCCATACTTCTCGGACGTCTTGGGTGTCGCCTGACGGAAGCGCTCAAACAGCCTTGCCTGGTCCTGACCAGAGATGCCAATACCCGTGTCCTTGACGGCGACCATGAGGTAAATGACTGGACCGTCACCCCATTCTGGGCCTCGAGTCTGGTCCCCATCATCCTTGTAGTCATTGAAAAAGACCACATCGGGCGGATACGACTTCGGCCTGGCGACGGAAGCACCTAAGGCGACTGTTATCCTCCTCTCGCCATTGGTCCTCGAGGTAAACTTGATAGCATTGGTCATCAAATTCACAAGTACCTGCTTGATACGTGCGAGATCTGCCATCACCCAGTCGATACCGAGCTCGGTGAAGGAATTATCCATGGCATATTCGAATCCAATGCGATTGGTCTTCAGCTCGGCCTGGAAAACCTTGAGCTGCTTAGAGAGATCCCATTTCGGCTGTGAGATGCTGGGGGCGAGTGACATCATGGCACTATCCAGCTTTGAGAAGTTCAGGATGTCATCGACAAGAACACTCTGATGTGACACGCAGACCAGAATAGTATCGGCTGCATCAATTATCTCTGCGATCTGGTCAGACCGGGGCCCGTCCCCCCTCATGGCCTTGCTAGTCTCTTTAATCTCCTCAGCGAGGTGTAAGACGGCACTCAGAGGATTCCTGATCTCGTGGGAGACCATGTCGATGAAGCGCTCTTGCTGCTGCTTGCGGTCCTTGGCGTCAAGCGCGGTCCGCTCTTGTGCCAGCTCGGCCGTCTTGAGTTCCGAGATGTCCACGACGGCGCAGATATATCCCGAGGTACGGGTAGAGTTCAGAGGCCTGAGCAAGAACATGCGCCACTCATCATTCTCGGGCTGGTCTGCATCAGTTCTATCGCCCTCATCGCCAGCCACACATCTGAAGTCGACCTTGACGTCCCTCCGCTCCCTGAACGCGTCGCGATATTCCGACATGACCCGCTCATAGTCGCGGGGATCGATGCTCTCGGGCCAGGAGCGAAACTCGCGGGACGTCTTTTTGGTCGTTAGACTGAAGAATTGGTCGTTAACGAAGACAGCTTCTGCCTGAATGCTCGCATCAGTACCTGTCCCCATCGAGTCGGCATGCGACTTGGTCCTAAGAACTCACATTATGGTTCAGTATAGCAAGACCGGTGGGCAGTAGCTCGGCAAACCGCTGGAAGAGTTGGCTCTGCTTCAGGTCGATGTGAGCATGCTTCAATACCGCTTCAGTCATTTCACCAGGCCGGTCGGCCGGGTCAGGCGGCACGGCCTTGCTGAGGATCTCATCCTGATCCTCTTCTGATTTGTCGAGGAAGCCTTCGTTCTGGGACCTGGATCTATCGCTTGGGGACTCAACATCGGAGCCATGCCCCAGGAGGTCACTGTCGAGCGATCGTTGCGACGAAGGGTCGTCGAGTGACTGGGCAAAGGCCCCTTGGCGGTGGCCCCTGTCATCAAGCAGAGGGCAGATGACCACGGATGCACTGAAGGACCCACCAGGAGTGTTCTTGGAGAAAAGGTCGCCAGCTGTGCGTCCGTTCTTGTCAGATCAGGCCGTGACTGGCACCAATGTCTGGCGACCCATGGGGCCAGGGCCGGAGCTAAGACACGCAGCGGCACTGGAGATGAGTACATACCTATCCTGACTGTTCGGCCAGTGACTGCCGACTGGAGGGCGCTGCGAGCCTCTCCCCGGTACTTCTCACCGGCGGGGTGGCCCTGGCCATTGTGGTATTTCGAGGCAACGCCCCAAGCAAAGTTGTGGATGAGCGAGAGTTGCGAGCCCCAGAAGACAGCAGCAGGGTGTGGCAAGGCCTTGATGAGGTTGACGTAGGAGGTGAGGGACTGCGGCCACTCCTCCGACGGGCCGAGGGGAGTCTTGGACCTGGGGTCAAAGTCAGTTGACCTAGGCTGTACAGTGTGGTGTACATCCGACAAGAGAGGCAAGTGGTAGGGGTTATCGTGTGGGCTCGCAGGTCCACGAAAACGCAGGCTGCTGGCAGCAGGTGGGCCGAGACAACTCACAGGTCTTTCTGGCTTATGTACTCGGAGTTGAGGTCGAAGACGGACAGTCCAGCGTTGGCAAGCTGCTCAAAGTCCGGGTCCTGCATGGGTGGCTTGCAGAGCAGGTATCTCCACGACGGCGTGGAGCCCTGACAGAGTGCCCGGCAGTGGGATGGGGACTTTGACGGCGCGGCGCAGTGCAAAAGACGAGACTCGAGCCGTGACCTGGCGGTGGAACTGGAAGTGCAGGTGCAGGTGGTGATATCTAGCAGAAGTGCGACGGTCGTAGCTTCGACGACAAACAAATGTCTCTGGTCACAGCAGCACAGGCACGTATGGGGTTTGTGGGTATTGGTTCCTCAGATGGTGAGCAGGTGTTTCCATCCGTCTGGTCATCTGTCCATCCCTCGTGCAATCGTGCAGTGGCATACAGACGGGCCGAGCCTGGATCTGAGTCTGACAGTCTGCTTGGAAAGTGGGTATGTTGTTGACAAGCGAGGGCTGGCAGTGAGGGCTGGCAGTTTGACGGCTGACGGCTGAGCAAATCCCACGACGAGACGACTCGGTGGTGACGGCGACGGTGACTGTGACGATGACGAGACTGAGACTGGGACCGGGACTAAGACTGCTGCTGCTGCGCGCGGGCGGGCGCTCCCAGACTGCCAAACCGAACTGACTGCCAGACAAATCGACTGCCAGTCCCTGGTCCGACAAGCTGGACCCTGAGGTTGTGCGTGCCCTGGCACATTACGTCACTCGGTCCCAGCCTGTTTGCGCCTTCCCGTCTCTAGTATCTATCTGCATCCTGCTCATCATTTGTACCATACAATAAAGAGACTCCGTGTGCTGTAGGGCGGCGCGATCCAGTAGCGTGGGTGAGAGGGGCAATTGATGGGCAAGTGACCAGCATTGTTTTTTTGTGCTTGACCGATGTACTGCGTGTTGACTGATGTCCGGATTATCAGCGTGGCACCCGTCTGCATCGACTTTGATCCAGGGGTGCCTAGGTACGGAGCATGTACTGTACGGAATACTCTGTGTGTACGTACCTGCCCGGGAAGGTAAGATGTACGTCCGTAGTCCCTGCCTGCGAAACCACCTGCCCCTGCCTGCCCGCAGGGAGGTATCCCATACCCAGGCAGGTACTTAATTCAACCCGACCTGGCAGCCTGGCAGCCTGGCAGCCTGGCAGCCTGGCTTGCCTGGGTGTTCCCGACAGATGCACCTGCCCGAAGACTGCAGCATATGCCAGCAAAGGCAGGTGTGACAGACGCAGTCAGTCTGTCAGTCCCAATACAAGGCCTGACAGAGAGGCCTCGCAACACTCAACCCATCACGCCCACCTCTGCACCTACGTAGCCGTACGGGTACCGTACTCAATGCTCCGTAGGGTGCCAGGTGTTGTGCAGATCCATTCTTCGATGAAGGGTCTAGAACCCCGACGACGCATAAAGGGCACGCCACCTGGGGGATCGACTGTCGGCCCAGCCAGTCACGATGCCCTGTTGCTCCTAGCTGCATCCTGTGGGTACTGGGCGACTACCGCACACACGACGGTACCAAGCCAGGCACGCTGCGACCTGACGTCGTCTTGCATCAAGTACGTACCTGACGTGCCTAAAGTACTTCGAGGTCTACCTCAAGCAGGGTTCGGGGTCATGCATCAGTGACTGTGGGGGGGGGGGGGACCTCTACCTCGTGTACATTTGTTCCGATATCAACTCGATGTCTTTTCATGCGAGCTGCTTACTGGCGAGATTCAATTCAATTCATGCTAATGGAGTACCCATGCTGCCAAGTTTTATGCTAGCAGCGCCGTGGGAAATGTACCAGATAACCTACTCGCAGACATCTGCTCGATTCCATACAGACATGAGTGCATGTTGCTTGATGGCCAGAGGCTCTGTAGGGCGTCTGGGCCGAGAGCAAGAACACTTGGTATGTGAAATGTACGCTTCTTCTTCTGAATGAAGTGATGCCAATCTGAGCTTCTGCATGAGCCGTTCAAACTTAGTAAGACCGCAAACGCCTTGAGAACGTTCTGATCCTTGTTTGATATCTGTAGCCAAGTACTGTTTCTCGAGGAGAGTTAACAGACTTTGTTACCCTCGCCATCTTTATAAACCTGATATTTTGCCCAGGTGAATTAGCGAGCAACACAGCAACGTTGTGAGGTCTCGAAAGGGTGCCTCGAAAGGGTGCAGAAGGGTTGGACTGGTTGACAGCACCAGCACAGAACATGGCACGGTCTGCGCTTGTCAATTCAGAAAACTTGCAACTGATTGTGGCAGGCTGCTCAGTAGAAATCCTGGGCGAGACAATAGCAGCTGGGTTAATTGACAACATTGAGTGCTAAGTGAAGAGACTGGATGAGCCAGCCCCAAGTTTCCACCCCCGTCCAATTGTTTTCAGAAGACAATCTGAACAATTGACATCCAAGACTGTGAATTGAATGCCAGCGGTAGAGCGCCGTATTTAAACTTGAGATTTGCCATCCATCCCACCAACGTTTCATTTCATTTTCACAACCCATCCAAACTACCAGCCTCACTGAAAACTTAAGATCATCCTTCGCTACCAATTGACAGCCATCTTCCAGGCTGTTACCATTACCCAACCGATACCCCACAGAATCAGTCAAAAGAAAGACGCAAGATCACAATGACTCCCAAGAAAGGCACCCTGAAGCATCGGGAACCCACGGTCGTCTACCCTCGCACCTCCCCCGAGCTGATGCTCGCCTACCGCATCTTCGGCCCCGGCCACGAGAGCCTCGAGTCGCTCGCCAACCAGAGGAAGTCAATCATCAAGCCCCACCAGCCCGAGGAGTGGGAGAGCCCGCTCACGACCGAGGGCATGGCCATCGGGAGGAGCGTGAACGTCGACGTCGACGAGATCCGCGAGGCGTACGAGACCTACAAGAAGGAGATCGAGCGGATGAACAAGGCGGATCGCATCCACAAGAAGCGCAAGCAGGCGCAGCTTGACGGCGACCATGCTCAAGACGAGGGTGAAGGCAGTGACGACAGCGATTGCGTGGAGGTGGTTGGCTCCAGAAGCAAAGGCTCGGAGGACGACGTCGTCATCGTCGACAAGGACGAGGACCCTCTCAAACAGTTCCTGCGCCCCGATCTGTGGCTCAGCAGAGACGACGCCCTCTCCCGGATGAAGTCCCTGAGGGCCGGTGTCGAGGAAATGCACGCCACCCTGTCGAGCATCTTAGACAACTACAACAAGGAATTTACGACACACGGGGAGGTCAGTTATGCCATAACAATCAGCGTAGTGAACTTCTTGGCCGTGCGCAGGTACGCCTACCAGCTCGAGCGCCTCGTAACCCTCCACGACAGCAAGACCCCAGAGTCCACCTGGAAGTCGCCGGACACCGCGAACGTGACCTTCGGCGGCAAGGTGACCCAGGCCCTGTGGAGAATCTACGAGTTGGAGGAGCGCGTCGAGGACATGCAGAAGTCCATGGCCGTCTGCAAGCGGGTCCGTGACAGGTTCCTCGCCGCGAAGCCGAAGCCGCGCGCCACCAAGCTGCAGTTGATGATGGAGGTCGTGTTCAATCTGCGACGGTTCGCCACCATGTGCTGTACGGAGGAGGAGCGGGCCGGTTTCACGAAGATGCTCGAGGAGGACCAAAAGGAATTCGGTAGGTCTCGCCCCTCGGGCCATGGCCAGAGCTGCAGTGAGAGTGTGCTGACATGTCTGTTCTCGTCAAGAAAAGAACGATAAAAAGACAGCCGAGCCATCGGATCCCCCGCGCAAGCGCCTCAAGACTTGAGCCGCACAATGATGCCGTGACTCTTATCCAGGGGCACAGGAAATACCTCCGTGGTCGCATTGGTGAGGGACGAGGTTGCGGGAAGTTTGGGCAGGACTGTTTTCTTGAATGCTTGGTTCGTTGGTCTATCCCTGTTGGGAGGGCACAAAATAAGACAGGCAGTCAGCCCATTGATGATGCCCTCACGAAAGGGAGGCTTCATTGGCCACTCGAAGGCGTGCTGACCATGAAATGGCCTCGTCTCAACCATCCAAGCCTCTTGTTGGGCGACCTGAAGTCAGTGGCAGAAGCGACTGAAGATGTCTGAGTATGGATGGCTTAGAGCAGCAACAAGATACGGATTAAAAGTAGAAATCAATGAATAGCAAAATGTTGGTTGTCAAGACACTGCCTTACCGTGCACCCAGACCCTTCTCGAGGTACGAGTGAGATCTCTTCCTGCGCATCATTACTGATCTCCCTGCATGTTTCCCGGCGTAAAGTCCCTGATCATGCGGCGGAGCCACTCAGGATCACACAACCACCCATTCAGCGGCACTCCGCGCTCCAACTGCCCAGGACTGGGCTGCACGTACATCAGCGCCGGAGGTTCTCCCACGCGTCCACTGCCTTCCTGCTCCCGATCTCCACTGTGATCCATCTGATCCTCGTCTCCATCATCCTCCTTCCGTCCCTGCTCAAGCGCATCTGCTGCTGGACCATCGTTCAATATCTCAGACCTCACGGATGGGGTAGAAGGGGCGCTTTCGACGGTTGCCTGGAAATGGAAAGGGCTTGGAGAGATATACCTCAACGGGCTGCCCGCTTGCTCAGAGGCCGGCGGAAGTGGTGAGGGGGATGTAGGTGTTATGGGTCCTCGCAGTGGCGTCGCTTGCCAAAATGGCGCTGCTAGGGCTTCATTGGTCCTCGCATGCTCGACCTCGGCTTCGTCCGCTCGCGAGTTATCGTCAGGGTTGTAGACCACTGGCGGTTCTGCGGGGCCAACCGGCTCATTCATCGACGACCTGCCCTAAGTGGTGAGCTGTGAGTCACTGCGTTTTGAGGCTTCATGCAGGAAACAAGACTCACGTGTGCTGGCTTGCGCCGTCCTTGGCGTCCCTGCTGTCTCTCCTTCTAGTGTCCCAGCCACCGCCAGAGCCGCGCCTCGATGCGACAGCACCTCCGTCATCATCACCCGACCACGGTCTCCGACGACTGCCGGCCCGGCCGACACCTCCGCCCACGTCAGTGTGAAGGGCCAGCTCGATGCTGGGGGTGCCATCCAGCAACATGCTCCTCAGCTGGTCACCGGTGCGCGGCTGGCCACTCGCCCCCCGGGCGCTGAGCTGGCGGCGCGAGCCATCCGGGGCGAGCAGCTGGTGGACCAGATCGACGTGCTCGAACGGGCAAGAGATGACGAACTCGGGCAGGTCCGGGCGAGTGTGGTCCTTGACCACGAAGGAGACGGCCGTGTCGTGGAGCAGGCTGCGCGGCACCGACGGGTAGTAGACATCGTCGGAGACGGGTTGACCGCGGTGATCAACGTCCGAGACGACCGCCCAGGGACAACGCTTGACGAACGCGACGAGGGTGCGGAAGGGCTGCATGATGGGCCATGGAGCACGACCCTGGGGCGAGGATGGAGGCCGTGGGGAATAGTAGTCCTGGCGGCCGATGGGGGATGGCCAGTAGTCCGGTCGGTCTCGTCCGTTGTCCATGGTATCGTGTTCGGCGTCGAGACGGTGCCGGCCTGGTCGTGTTGCGTTGCTGGCCGGCCGAGAAGGGCTGCGTTCAGGTGCTCCCTCAGACCTTGAAGACGGTTCGGTGGGCTTTGCAGGCGTTTCTCGTTCAGGATGGCGGTCTCGGGCTGATGATCTTGGTCTGCAGGGTCTGCATCCCCAGAAGGATGGTCGACGCCTTTTCTTGCGACCCTGGGAACCATATATGAAGTTGATGTCGACCTGGTTGGTGTACGAAGGCATCGATATCAGGAGCTCCAGGACAGGCAGACATGCAAAGCAGGCCTGGAAACAGCCGGAGAGACAACCTGTCTGAGGCGTAAATCCATATCTAGGATGCTTAGGCTCCAAGCCGGCCAGAGAGTAGGGAGTTGAAAGACTCACAGCCAGCCTTGACGATGCGCAGAACCATTGTCATGGGCAAACCAAGAGCATGAGGGAGCTACCAGCATCCTTGTGCTCAAGCTGCAAACCAAGCAAGCATGCCTGCAGCCTAGACAGATAGCACTCCCTAATTTCTTGGTTAAGAAGAGAAAGGAAAGAGGATAAGAGAGCACTTGCTCAGTTATCATACTTGCAAGTACAAAAGGGGACAAAAAGGCTAGGTAATAAATTTCCAGTGATGGTATAAGGGGAGCGCGTTCTCCGTTGATGCCTTTACTTGAAAGTGAAATCATGGTCTTTGAGACAGCCTCAACGGCTTGTTGATAGCAGATGTGTAGCATCTCCATAGCACGTAGGCTCTTTGGTACCAGTTATTGGCATTGTTCTGGCCATCAAAAGGGATTGTACTGTACTGGATGCCGTGGTTCTGTATCTCGTTATGTGCTGGTTTCTTGCCTTGACCAGAGCACAGCTTGTAGACAGTGAGCCACTCAAAGCCAATGCCCAGTCCCAAGAGCCTGTGGGAGCTCCGTAATGCTCAAAGAGAAGCATATGTAGTGTTGGGAAATAGCGGACAACGCTATGCAGGTTGTCATCCGTTGCGACCAGTTGACCGTCTTTGGTTCGCCTGCAAGCCTATTTGGGCTGGGGCTTAAGCTTTTCCCAGACCACAGTCTGAATAGCGAGTTCGGAGGTGGAAAAGGCTGTTGATGCACGGAGTAGTCCAAAGGATAAGACAATAGCATCAAGACTCCACTGCTGGAAGATTGCTTTGCCCTCGGCTGCTTTGGCCTGAAGCAGGCGCGTTCCTCCCCCAACGGCCCCGGGTAAACCTACTCCCGCAGCTGCTTGCCGGGTCCTCTGCCACCCCCACCACCTGCGTGGGTACTTACCCCGCGGCCTGACGGCGTTGTCCCACGACTCCAGCACCGCAAACGAGCTGGAGCTTCTGCTTGGTCGCCCGTTCCGGCCGTCGAAAGCATGGCAACCCCAGACGCCGATGGGCGACCCGTCCGTCCCTGGTACGGAGAGTGGGGAGCCATGATGGATTTCCCGTGACGAACTTCCGAGGTCGCCATCTTGTTGCTCCTGTTTCTCCCTTCTCTTGTCCCCATCTCTCCGTCTTCTTGTACGGTAGCCATCCTACTCCTCCTCCTCCTCTCGACAGTCAGAGAGAGTCCAGATCCCACCCGAAAAGCTTCGAGACCGTCAACGCCGTCCCACTCCTCGCACATACGACACAATGGGTTCCAATCCGGGTATGCTCTACGTTACTATGCAGCCCAAGCCGGGTCTGTCCCTCGACCAATTCCACGAGTGGTATAACAACGAGCACGGCCCCACCCGCCTTCGTCTGCCCCAAATCTTCGGCAACGGCCTTCGCTACGCCGCCACCGACTCGCAGGAGCCGCACTTCCTCGCCGCCTACGACGTCACATCCATGTCCCACCTCGACACCCCGACGTACACTTCCCTGCGCGAGAACAGAAGCCCACGAGAGGCCGAGACCATCGGCCAGGTCGCCGTCAGCCGCTACTTCTACGACCTGGTGTCTGAGCACAAGGCACCCCAGTTCCGGCCCATCGAGCAGCTCACAGATTCCGAGGCAGAGGGTCAGGTCCTGGTGGCTGTCGAGAACACCGTCACCGCCCTCGAGGGCGCTGAGCAGGCCCTGGACAAGTGGTACGAGGAGGAGCACATCCCGATGCTGTCCAAGGTGCCCGGCTGGCTGCGCACCCGCCGCTTCAGGACGGCCACCAGCCTGGACAAGAACGCGCCGCTGAAGTTCCTCATCCTGCACGAGTACACCAAGGAGAATGGACTGGGAGGGCCCGAGTACAAGGCCGCCACAAGCACCAAGTGGAGGGAGGATATCTTCGCCAAGGTCATCGGCAACAAGCACAGGAGGACATACTCTCTGTTCTACGTCTTTGGTCCCGGCCCCAGAGACCTGAGCCATCTGGCGCCGCTGTCTGCCCAGAAAGCCTTCATATCCTCGGATGCAAAGACAAAAACGACCCCCAACGACGGGAAGCCGGTCCTGCAGTCATACATCACCGCCAAGGACGGCCTCACCATTCTATACCGCCTTGAGGGAAATGCCGACCCCAAGGCCCCCACTGTCGCTTTCTGCAACTCGCTGCTGACCTCCCTGCACATGTGGGATGACTTCATCGCCATCCTTAAGGAGGCTCGTCCCGATCTCCGCATACTACGGTACGACTTCCGCGGGCGTCATGCCGTCCCAGAGCCGCCCGTCCCTTCCACCCTCGATATCCTTGCAGACGATCTTGCCACCGTCCTGTCGGGGCTTCGCATAGAGAAGCTGCACGCATTGGTCGGCGTTAGCATGGGTGGCGCCACGACCCTGAAGTTCTCGCTCAAGTACCCGGGAAAACTCTCCAAATTCGTGGCATGCGACTTTAATGTGGCCAGCTCGGACGCCAACACCCAAGGCTGGAAGGACCGCATCGCCGTGGCAGAGTCCGTCGGCGAGGATGGGACCCCGGGCATCAAGAAGCTGGCGGCCGCGACAGTCGAGCGCTGGTTCCACCCCAACACCATGACGGCCAAGACCAACGTGGCAAGCTGGATGACCGAGATGGTCGCCGACAACGACGTTCAGGGTTTCAGGTATGGCTGCCAGGCTCTGTGGGACTACAACCTGCGCGAGGAGATGAAGAGCTCCCGCGTTCCCGGTCTCCTGGTCGTCGGAGAAGGGGATGGGAAGGGCGCTTTGGTGAAGGCCATGGAGGGGTTCAAGGCCGGTGTCGGCGAAAACGGACTCGAGCTGAAAATTGTCTCTGAGGCTGGACATCTGCCCATGTGCGAGAACCCCCAGGGTTTCTGGGATGCCATCAAGGGGTTTTTATAGGTCTCTGTCCCCGACATCGACGTGATCGCGTTGCAGCTTCAGCTTGACGGTCCGGACCGGACCGTCTCATAATGTCGACATGTCTAGCTTTCTCAGTCGGCAATCGCTCCGTCTTCGACCAAGGAAGTCGAGGCCGTGGAAGCTCTGCCCTTCACACGCGTAGATGGCCGGATTTCAAGCAGATAGAACCGCCACCAACATGAATATATAATGCCCATCATCTAGAAAGACACTGGAACCCATAAATCTCAGATGTTGAGGCATGACCTTGCTCACATAGAACATCGTCCAGAACAGCATTGTGTGTCATATGTCTATTTCTTTCTCGAATTTTCCAAAGAGACCCATGCCACTGATGTCAGAGATGCAGGAACTTTCCGAAAATTGTACCATTCCTGTCAGGACTGAAGTATTTTTTATACAACAGTACCTCAATTAGCCAGAGACTCCAGAGCCTGGGCAAAAGCCAGCTGCACATCATGCTCATGTATCCACGACGGATCATATCGATTCTGCAGTCGACTTCTCAACTCCTCCTCCGTCTGCACCCTCCCGAGCCGCTCAACCTTCTTCTTATTCTGCTCGTGGACCACCGACATAACCCGGTCGGTATGCGCCTTCCTGGTCCTCTCGTAGATCCGCAGAGCCCTAGCAATGTCCCCCGCCGCAGGCTGGCCCGGGAACCTCCTCGCGTCCGCCGGGAATACGTGCCGGATCGACTCCGCGAACGCCCAGGCGTCATCGAGCGCCAGACTGCCCCCCGCGGCGAACGCACCCCCGTGGGCATGCGCCGCGTCCCCCGCAAGAGTCACCCTGCCGTCGCCCAGGACCCACGTGTCGAGGGCGTGGGCCGCCGAGTTCGGGTAGACGCCGGTCCACGGCGTGGCGTCGACTATGGCGCGGTACCTGGGGTGCCAGTCCCTGTAGAGCCCCCGGATGACGCTCACGTCGCCGGTCGAGTCCCACGGTGCGTCCTGGTACGGAGCGTCGGGGGCGGCCGGGTCGCTCTGGTGCGACGCCACGACGGTGAATAGGTCCCTGCCGAGCCTGGAGACGAACAGGGTCCTGTCGGGGCCCCAGATGTGCTCGGCTTCGTCTGGGATGTCGGGGATGTGGGCGAGGTGTGAGATTGGGAAGACGGATCTGAAGGCGACCCAGCCGGTCCATTCTGTTCGCGAGGACGGCACGAAGAGCGTCCTCACCTTGGAGTGGATGCCGTCCGCCCCCAGGATAATGTCCGCAGTGGCCGTCGTGCCATCGGCAAAGGCCAAGACCTGCTTGTTCAGGTTCTCGTCGAAGGTGACGGAATGGAAGGGCTTTTCCAGATGTATTCTGGACACGTCAACGTGCTCGGCGAGTGCCTGTTGGAGATGTGCTCTATAAAAGCGCGAAGTCAAGTGGCGCTGCTCAACCTCGCCCTTGTGATTATCTACAGAGACAATCTCGCCGGTCTTGTAATGTCTTAATATCGAAACGTCAGAATCAATACCCAGCACAAATCTCACAATCATCAAACAATGACGACTCACCGGTATATCATAGGATGCCTCGACTTATTCCGGAAGGCAATATCGGGGCTCAGCGCGTTGTCTACACCAAGCCTGTCCAGGGCTCTCATTCCATTTGGCCCCAGGGCAATCGAAGCCCCGATTTCCCTCAGCTCGGTGGCCCGCTCGTATATCTGCACATCGACGCCTGGGTGGTCCTTGAGCGCGATGGCTGCGCCAAGACCGGCTATGCCAGCACCGACGATGGCAACTTGGATCTTGGATGTTTCCGTCATAGTTGGGTTCCCTGGAAGTGGCTTTGAGAATATCTACTAGTATAGAAAATCCATGGGATAATTGCCAGTCTACATATCTATGTCGCATCGTACATTTGCTGTCCCGCGATCGGCGCCCTTCGAGATGTCAAATCAGAACACTCGATGGCGTGAGAGGGGATAGGGATGGCGAGTGCCTATCAGACCATCCATGAAGACCCATCCGTCAGAATTCACAACTGTTATCTCACAACATACGATAAAGACATGTGTGATGGAAAGTTGGGTTTTAGACTTGAGACCCCGCGCTACACAATGGTTTAGTACCGGCAGCGGCATTTCATGTCCGCTGCGCGTAAATCCGGGACATTTCGCAATTCATGCGGGGCGTCGCGAGCGATGATGCCACCTGATATGCCGCCTCGTAAGCAGATTTGAAGATCAACACGATCCTGTGGGTGTGTAATTATAGATGAACCTGCAATCTTGGCCTGAACCGACAACCTTCCAAGCCTGCCAAGCCGTCAAACCACCTTGTTGTATCCCTTTGCTGCCACTTGGAAGTCGGCCAAGCAGTCCACCATGGCGACCTCTAAAGTTCCTGTTGAGGAGACCACGACAAGCTCGAGCGAGGATGGTTCCACTGTAGCCGTGCCCAAGCTACTGGACCGCTATGCCGACGAGAGTTACAAGCTCTTGTCGCAAGTCAAGGTCGAGCCGCCCACGCCGGAGGAGGCGGAGAGGATCCGCAAGAAATGTATTCGCTGGGTGATACCCTTCATTTGTGTTGGATATCACTTGATGTATGTAGACAAACAAACTGTGAGTGAATTAGTGACATCCCTTCGACATGGCAGGAAATCGATGGCTGATCAATCGAGTACAGCTCGGCAACTCGTCCATCCTCGGTATTATCGACGATGCCCATTTGACTACCGCCCAGTACAACTGGCTGTCTTCGATTTTCTACCTGGGCTATCTGGTTGCAGAGGTACCACAAAATATGGCATTGCAACGTTTTCCTGTGGCCAAATATCTAGCAGTGAATCTTATTGTCTGGTGAGTTGTTAAGTGAAGCCAACCCTAGGCTTCATGAATGAAGGCTGTTGGCAAGTTTACTGAAGCTTGTTCTTACAGGGGCGGGATCTTGTTGTTGCATATTCCATGCAATAGCTTCGGCTCACTTTTCGTCGTTCGAATTCTTCTTGGCCTCGCAGAAGCATGCATTGTGCCATCTTTCTTGATCATTCTGTCCATGTTCTTCACATACGATGAGCAAGGGGTCTTGATGCAGATAATGTGGGCATGTGGTAACTCGAGCCCCATCACATCGGGGCTCCTGTCGTACGGCGTCCTCTTCATCAAGACAGGCACCTTTGCACCGTGGAAGTGGTTTATGGGTACGTCACTACTCCTTCATTATTCACGCACGCATGTCCTGAAGCTCACAGATACATGACACTATGCAGTCATTACTGGAGGTCTCACAGTGCTGTATGGCGTCCTCGTGTGGCTGTTCTTCCCCGACAACCCAGCATCAGCCCACTTCTTGACGAGGCAAGAACGCGCGCAGTCTATCCTGCGCATTGCGTCGAACCACTCCGGTATCGAGCAGAAGCGATTCAAGAAGGGTCAATTTATCGAGGCCCTTCGCGATCCAAAGACATGGCTCTTTTTCCTCCACGCCTGGTCCCAGGAGATGGCAAACGGGCTCACAAATCAGTACTCGCTCATCATCAAATCCTTCGGGTTTAGCACGCTCAACACTACCCTTCTAGGTTGCATCAACGGGCTTACGGCCCTTGTGTCTCTTGGCACGGCCGCCTTCATTCTCTCCAGAACGAAGAACGCGCGTGCATGGCTGTCTGCCGGTGCATACATCCTGCCGATTGTGTCTTGCATCATGCTGATCGCGCTGCCCTGGAGTAATCGTGCAGGCCTACTGGCTGCCATATATATGCGGGCCCCGGGAGGGATCGCTTATAGTGTTGTCATGATCTGGGCAGCCAACTGCTCGGCTGGGCATACGAAGAAAACAACGGGTGAGTTCTTTCAACTAGGTCTAATACGATACGAGTTACAGACAGAGGTACTAATTCTTTTTGCCAAGTCATCGCGCTGTACCACGTCGGCTACGGACTGGGCAACATCCTGTCACCCCAGCTTTTCCAGGGCAAGTACAAGCCCAGGTATATCGAGACCTGGTGGGTTATCCTCTGGGTCGCGTGCGTGTTCCCCATGCTCTTGGTGCTGTACTTGCGGTACTACTTGAACAAGGAGAACAAGAGACGCGATTCACTCGCCCAGAACGGTGAGATCACGGAGACTGGGGTGGTCCAACATGTCGATGAGAGTGGCAACCGGACGGAAGAGGTTGTCGATGCGAGACAGCTGGATCTCACAGATAGGGAGAACCTTGCCTTGTAAGTGAATCACTTTGGTCGACGACTTGCCTCATGGAAAGCTGTTGAGAGCTCGAGATGCTAATGAATCACAGCCGTTACGTCCTCTAGTTTGCGAGGCCTGAAGGGTTTTTCCCCGCCTGCCCAGTCTCCGAGCTGAACTTCTACTATTGTGCCCCTTTTTGGGAAATTAGTGGTATAGTGGGGCACACGAAGTGGGTATCTTTTGGCCCAAGGAGTACTTGAGATCTTGGGCAGAGCAACATGACTTCTTGTCTTGCAGTTTCTCTGGTCAAATGGGAAGAGGGCATGGAATAGCTACTATGCACATGACGGACTGGAATATGAGAGGGTGAATGTTCATGTAAATTCTTAAGGGAACAGGGAAGACTTAAGCATTCTTTGAATGTTTGGCACGAGTTTCCAGTCGTGTTTGATTGAGACTCCACTTCAGCCTCGCCAGAGTTAACGAAAGCGATTGTGAATCTCGGCTCCCCCGGATACCCCTTAATGAGTGTGAATTGAGATATAGCTTTTGAATGATTTGCCTAAAGACTTCATGTCCATGACAGTAATAGGAGTTCAACGAGTAAGATGACATGGGTTAGAGCAGTCGCTTGTAGCAGTATAACCAAAACTGAGTGTTGCATCAGCCTGCTCAAGTGCCAATTGAGGTTTTGAGGAAGTAATTTATGATGAGTTATGCGTGTTTGATCCAACTTATTCCCTGAAGTGGTTCCAAAAAACCGTTGTCAGTAAGTCCCCAAAGCAGAGATTCTCACTGCAAAAGTCCTGGGAGGACGTCTGTAGTCGGTAGCCAGACTGTCCTTTATGAACATCGCATATTTCTTCCCCATAGCCTGTAGTTGAGCGGGGTAATTCGACCCATAAAGCAGTGTCTTTTTGTCTGGTTGTTCCATCCATGGCTTGTCATTTCCAAGAATTCAGTTTGGCCTAGGATATCGACAATAGATGGTAGATGCGTCTTTGCCCTTTCTGGTCCTGGTCATCGAGGTCCCTGCAACTTTAGGCCGCCACAAATGCGCACGTCCTGGCCCGGCCTTGGAGACGTGAAGAATGAGTCTAAGCTGCGACTTGTTCTTTGCCACAGCACTTCTTGAACTTGTGGGCCGAGCCGCAGTAGCACTTTGAGTTCCGCGCCATTGGCGCGACGCCAAAGCTAGCCGTGGCCTGGCCCGGGAGGCCACCTGTCATCTGCCTCATGAGGTCTGCGGCCTCCTGCTTGAGGGTCTTGTCGCACTCCTCGTTGCCGCAGCACGCGACAGTCATGATGATCACGAACGGGTCCTCGGCCTTGTGAAGGTACTGCAAAGACCGTCAACCGGAGCTCGTGATTCTCAAGTCGCCTGGACCGGTGGGCACTCGACTGAAGTGGCATGGCAGTGCAGAGAGTGTGTGGTGACTATCTCACTTACCGACATGGGCGTGGCGACGACGGTGGTGGCATCCCGTTTGCAGTCCTTTGACGAGCACTTGTCCTCACAGGCCTTCAGCGAGGCCTCGGCATGCTCCATGACGATGGGCCGCATGACGGTGGTGAACATCTGGGGCATGGCAGGGTTGCCGAGGGCAGCCTGCCCGACCAGGGATGAGGGAATATCATGCTTGAACTCAAGCTGCCTCTTCTCGCAGAGGAACTGGCAGCGGACAGACTTGGTCGTCATGGTTGCTGTATACGTGGGTTGTACTGGAGTAATAAGTTCTAGGTCGTACCGCGCTGGGAGTGTCGGCGGGCTAATGAGCGATTGCAGAAAGGATCGACGGATGGTGTGCGTTGAATGAAAGTAGAGTACAGTACACTGGCGGTGGTGGTGTGGAGGCCCAAACAAGGTTGGAATCCGACATGAGTTCCCCCTATTGTAGAAGTCCTGGAGCACTTCCTGAGACGGTGTCCTCTGGGAAACCCCTGCTTATGGTCCATGCGCCGAAAAGGGGTAAGCCGGAAAGGTCACGTGGCTACCCCAACTTTCAACAATTAGTCGGTCGCTTTTAATGGCAGTCTTAATAGCACTATTATAAGCACCGTTCGAGGACGATCCGATCCCCCAACTGCCTGTGCCTGGCTGAGAGGCGAACTGGTTCGTCGGAGCTCGTGGCATGGTATGGCAGGCAGGACATGAGTGGTGCGCAAGGATGGCTCAACATAGTATGCATGCACCGTCTTGAACTCATCATATCTGCGTTCTGACTGGATGCTGGGTGTGCTGGCATTATATAGTGATGTCGCTTTTGCTGCTGCGATGTTGCTGTAATTGCATAAAACAAGGTTTCAAGTAGAGAAGTTGGGGGTGACAGTGTGCCTCTTTTACTAATTACCCGCTCGAGAGTAGCTGAGCACCAGAGGTCAAAGACCATGCCGGGATCGCCAAGCCACTCAGATTACCCGTCAACAGAAAATCGGCCGACTCTTTCCCACCTACCGGATAAGGCCGTGCCGATTAGCGCTGCATCTCCATGTTACACCAGGCTGCGCGTCTTGGACACAGATCGAGCAATCAAGTCGTACTACAATATCCATGATCCAAACACCGCGGTCCTTTAATAACCGCCCGCTTTTGGCAAGATGCTGGCAGTATTTTACCGGCAGCAGCACGCCCTCGCGCCGGTGGTGGGAGGACACCGCTTTGGTCTGCATTCCTTTCTGTTATCATCCGTAACGATGCACTGGAGATGCTAGTCACGGCTTCTGATCCCACTGTTACTTCCCTTCGCCAGTGAGTCCCGGAATGATACGGTGATTTCACACTATTGGGAAGGTGCTTCTGAGCAGCTCCAGCTTCCTTCATTACCACTGCAGCCCCTCGTTCTTTCACCAGAGCCAAAGCCACCCGATTTTCAAGGGAAGCGACGGACATCGAATCACTCTTTCACCATCTTGACAGAAGTAAACAAGCCCTTCGACCCTATTCCCTTCAACTTCGACCTGTCAAAATTATCCACAACCGCCAAAATGCAGATGCCAGTGAGTAACCACCCCTTCCTCCCGAAACAGCTCTCGCTGACCCAAGACCCAATCAGTCCGTCTTCACAGCCATCACCTACGGCTTCGCCTTGTCTGGCCTCGTCCTTTCCGTGCCCACCAAAGTTGTCACGGGACGCGGCGACTTCAAGACCCTCGGCACCAACACCGACTGGATGCTCAAGTGCAGCCACGGCAGCTGCTATTCGATCGTAGGCTGCGACGTGTACGGGTCCGTCACTCACAACAACCCTAGCTGCTGGCAGATGTGCACATGCGTTGCTAGTAACGGAACCGTCGTGCCGCCGGTGCGCCGCTAGAAGATCTCGTCGAGCCACGGGTTGGACAGCATGGGTCGGTAAGCGACACCCTCCCTGTTCGGATAAACCAAACTGGGAAGCCTTGGGATGTTCCTGACCCAGAGCGACACAGTCTACTGCAGTAGCATACGAAACGAGTGGCGGAGGTCCGCTTGGGGAAAACTTTTGGACGTTTTTGATTATCACATGCGGCTTCGGACGGCAGTCAACAATAGGGACACACTCATTCCATGGCCGGTTTACGATCCCGAGGGATTGAGAATGACGATTGTGCGATAGGCGAGACACTTGCGCGCGTTTGCAAGCCCTTCACTTCCTAGTAAATATTGTACAATAAGCTCAGAGTCATGATATACCTGGGAAGCCTTGCCGGCGAGCAAGACAAGGACCACTTGGGCGTTGGAGGAAATCGATGACTCTGTACGCAACAAAGCCCGTGTCACGCGGGCGACTCATTTCAGATTGTCACCTAAACGTGAAACTCGCAGCATGCGAATACTTGGCCCAAAATGTGGTGAGGACTAACGCTCAACGAAATCATTACTTGTTAGGGTAGTTGTGTCTTCCACGGGGAAGGTCTCGCATGGACCTGTGAGCCTTCTCATGGTTAGGTACGGGACATATTAGAACTGCCCAGGTGACCCACTAACATGGCAGATGGCTTTGATGGAGTCTAAGTGTCTTAGAAACATGTTGGCCGTTACATTCACTTAATGCAATAAGCGCACGTTGAGCCGCACATCAACAGAGTCTACCTCGACATCCTGAAGCTTCCGTCTAGTTTCAACAACGGTTGTATTTTGCTATGTTACAAGTACCTAGGTATTGTCCGACACAATATTGAGTGAGCAAGATTGATGATATCACACCATATATCTCATGTCTGATTCCCGCCACAGTTCCAACACGCCCATAGAAACACCGTCATATTCCCATTCACCTGATATGGTTCCCAAAAGTCGTCATGTTGCCGGTTCATGTTGAGCCCAAAACGTGACCCAAAAGAGGTGGCGACCTCTTCCGCCTGTAAATAACTCCACCCTGTAAAATCCAACACAGCAAGGCCTTGCACCTCTAGTCTTGAGCATTCTAGACCGTCGCCCCATCAGATCTCATCCCATCAATATGTCATGTCATTCACTCATAAAGTCATCACCTCTTCTGCTGCTCAAAGTAAGCCTGCGCAGCCTTGGTCAAGAAGGGCACAGCCTCCTTCTTGATAACCGGCACGGCGTGCGTCATGAACAGCTTGCCGGCCTGCTGCGCATACGCCTTGCTCTTCTTGTTGTTCTTCTTGTTGGAGCCGTTGCTACCAGACGGGCTGCCGCCGCCCCTGCCGTACGCGTCGTCGGCGCCGTAGTACTGGTCCCGCCGCGGGTCTGCGCCGTACGGGTCCTGCTGCTGCTGCTGGCGCCCGTAGTTCACCGACGTCGCCCTCCGCCGCGGGGCCGCCTGGCCGCCGTAGGGGTCGTCGTATGGGTCTTCCGGGTACTGCGAGCGTGACTGTGGGGGCATCGACTGGCGGTGGCGAGCCCGCGACGGCGGTGCGCGGTCGTACGGGTCCGTGTCGCCGTAGTCGCCGGCGGGTGGTGCCCGGTGGCGGCCGCGGGCTTGAGGCTGCGACTGGGGCGGGTAGCCGTACTCGTCCGCCCCGGCCCTGTCGTCGTGGTGTTTGCCGTGTCGGGAGCGGCGAGGGGCCGGTTCTTCCGCTGCCGCTGCAGCTGCACCGTAGCCTGCGCGGTCGTAGCTGGTGCCTGCCTTGGATGCGTTGTAGTCTTCGTACCCGGTGCCGTAGTAGTCCTTCTCTCGCTTGCGGTGGTGCTTGCTGGGCTTCTCGTCTGCTTCGGGATATGAGCTCAGGGGCGAGGATTTATATGGGGCATGGTCGCCCATCGGGGGACGTGGCATGTCCTCTGCGCCTTGTGCGTACTCATACCCGGTATTTCCACGGTCGGCCTTCTTGTTGCGCGGTGCCTGGCTCGCATAGTAGCTCGCATAGGGGTCATCTTCGTAATACTGCGGGCCCTTGCTCCCCTTCTTGGATGACCGGTGGTGGGAACCAGCACCAGCTTGCGCGGCATACTCGTCGTTGGGCCAGGCCGACTTGGGAGCCTGGGGCGAGACACGCCTTGGGGCCTCGGCCTCTCTTGCTGCCCTCCGAGGGCTGTAGCTCTTTGCTCTTCTCAGGTTCTCCGCCTCGTCGGTCTCCAACGTGCCCCGTTTCTCCCGAAATCGTCGATCCCTTTCACCCGTCTTGTGTTCCACATCATGTCGAGATGATTTCTTCCCCGGATATGAAGACCCGTAAACATCCCGCGAGGCGTCTGCTCCATAGGGGTACCCTGATCCGTCGTCCGATGCGACGACATTGACTCCAGCGTGAGTGTTGCGTCGAGGTCTTGGTCCTTCGGGGTCAACTAGGGCAGACTTGCGGCGGTGGCGATCATGCGACGAGTGTTTTGGCTGGGGCTCTGGGTGGGCATGGCGTGAAGAGCGCGGTGGTGGTGCTCGCTCATAGGCATCATCGTAGTAATTTGCTGGTCGCGAACTGGGTATATCCCTCGCTCGACGGCCTCGACCGTCGTCATACGCCCACATGGTGTCGAGGTGGGCGACCACAGGCTAAGAGATGATAAGAGATAATGGGATTTTGAGACTAATGCTGAGCTGCCGTGGAAGTTTCCCTCGTGCAGTTCTGGAGCGTCTCAATAGCAAGGAAAAGATATTCTTTGATGTGGGAGTGAAGCGCCAATGTTCCTTCAGCGGGAAAAAAACACAGATGGAGAAAGGCGGGAATCGGTGGGGGAAGCAACGCTGCCGGATGATATGGGGTAAAGCCTAGGAGGGTGACGTTGGTTTGGAGAATGGACGGAATTAGCGGTGAAACTCGTCAATGATCCCAGCCCCTTGGTTCGCAATGCAAGTAGCGGATGTGGTATCCGGTCGGGGGTGACAATCAGATCGGCAGCGCTTGGTGGCGATGGCCGGGAGGCCTGGGGGCCCAGACCTGACCCGATAGCTGGACCGTCAGGATGAGGGCTGGAAATAAGCCCGTTGGGGGATGTTGGCACGTTGGGGTAGGACACTTTGGAGGGAAAAGCTGGCAGGATCCGGACTAGCCTGCGAGCACTACCGGATCTTGCAGCGGTAGTGCGAGTGTGGCGTGTGTGGGTGAGGTGGCAGGCCGCAAGTTGCTGGCAGCACGGCGCAAGTGCGGAAAGATGGAGGATGTTGCTTGCTGTAAGGGGTCCCGGCAACCAGTTCAAGTTGGTGTTGTGTGTTGTAGGTGCGGGATATCTGGGGGAGGGTGTTGGGAAAGGGGAAGGGATTCGGGAGATCTCTGTTGTATATTTATTAATAACCGTAGCAGGTAAGAAAAAGAAAAAGCAAAGACGGGGGAGACGGTCAGACTTTGGTCTGCAGGGACGAACGCAACATTATAGCGGAGCGGGGATATGACTCTTCTATCTACACAATCATCTACTTACTACCTACTGACCCGTATTGGTAGCAGGTAAAACAGTACGGCAGCCGAGGCGCAGGCTGGGTGAGGCATTTCAGGAGGGCGACGGCGCACGAAGGCGCTGTCTCTGGGTCGTTCCGGAGAGTCAGGCACTCTGGCACTGTCACGGTCACACAGACAAAAGTGGTGTTAGCATTACCAGCCTGTCAATGAAGACGTGACACCTGTCCTGCTGCAAACGTCATATGCTGTGGTCCATCGCCGTGCTCATCTTCTGTGGAAGTGGACGGTGGCCCGCTGGCCGTGTGCCTCACCGGTATCCAAGTTTAAACACAGTCAAATCAGCTCTCTCGTCTGCCTCGCTGCTTGTGGGCCAGATGATGCTGGCCGCTGACGGAGTCTGACGGGAGGCACCGGATGGAGTGACCTGGGCCGCATGACGTCGTGCTGCAGCTGGCCCCATCTGCTCCATCGACTCGGATCGCGGCGTTTTAAATCGGGTGACATCCCGCCGGTTTGTCCCCTCACTTGGTGCCGCTGTCACTGTCACCGCGGCTGGAGCGCCCACCCACCCACTCTCGCCCCCGCATGAATGTAGAGTGGACTGCATTTACTGTGGACTATCTACATAGTATTGTTGTACGATAGACTGACTGGCTGACTGGCTACGCACTACATATGCCAGGCCATGCCGAACTTGTCCAACTGTCCTGCCTGTCTATGTGTGCAGCCTCGTCTCATTGCCTCATTTGTTCCTAGAGAAGACGGCCCGCCTGCTGCACACAGACTTGTCTTCTGCTCTTTGGTTCCTGCGCAACGGCCGATGTAACATCTCAGACGTCCGAGTCAGTTTCAACCCTTCCAGGGCAGCCAAACAGAAATGCTCTGGCCAGGGACTCTTGCCCGGCTCGGCTCAACGTGAACACAAACACCCCGATTTGGTAACAGGGGCAACCTGGGACGATGACTTCATTCGGGGCTACTCTCACTCACCGCAGTCATGGTCACTGACCGTCTGCTGAACACTAACTACCGCCGCTGGCGAAACAGCACGTGAACAGCATTGCTCGCAGAACTCAGCGCCCTCGTCAGATCCACGGTGCATGGCATCGCATCTCAACGCCTCATATGGCCGCCCTACGCATTGAAGCCTGATCGTCGCTGGTCGAGATCATCTCGTGAGGCCACAGAAATGGCTCGCCCCCCGCCCCCCGAAGGACAATCGCGGAGCATCGGAAGGTCAATGCCGGGACATTATGAGAGGCTGGACTCTGGCGACCTGATGCCAAGCCAACTAATCCATCCCGTCATTTCTCCCGCCCTCTGCGACTCTGGGGTAGACTGATGAGCGCGCTGACACGTGGGCGATGTGACTTTCCACTGCGAACCAAACTTGTGGTGCGGAGATTTTGATTTAGGCACACAAGGTGATCCCGTCGCTCGCTGTCAAGAGTTTGCAGCCACCCGAGAGTCCGTCACACAGCAGTTCAGAGCCGGCCTGCATGTGCACTGGCACGCTGTAACTCGGGAGCATTTGGGCTTCGCGAGGGTGCATCTGGACGTTTGTTCTCCCGGCCGGAGCACCGTTCACGCGGTCATGTGCGTCCTGACAAAGCCTCGTTTGGCGCCCAAATGTACGATGAGAGAAGCTGCATCAAGAGCCAGCCTGAAGCACCTCGACGGTGACGACATCCCGATGCTCATCCGAGTCGTGTTACCACAGGCGGGCATCAGCTCCCACACTATCAAATGAGAAGGCTCGCGTGTCAGCTGACAGCATTCTCTCCTCCTGAGTGGATGCAACCTGCCTACACCGCCGGTGGTCAAGTATTAGGAACTTGCACTGACGTGGGGGTTCTCGGCGGCTTCTACTGCCGGCGGATTGTACTGGTGGACACATACATGGCAGTGGCTTAATTATATGCTCCAGCTCCCCATTGAGCCAGCTTGTGCGCCAGTGAATATAGGTGGCGCATCTTTACCACATTTGAAAAGAGTAGGCTAGAAAAGAGTCCCTTAGGTCCTTCGGCAGTCGTATTTTTGAACGCAAGCGTCGCAACTTTCATCAGTCCTAGTCGCCCTGTCACAGCCAAGCTGGACTCTGGTGCGTGTTGTGTGTCGGATCAACAAATGCCATGGCCAGATAGCTATGGATAGCTGTACCAGGTGCTTTCTCAAAGCTTGATCGGACATTACAGCCAGTACGTACATGTTGTTCTTGACTCAGAATTGCTTCTACAGAAAGTCCATCAAGTCTCGTGGCTCTACCGTTACACAACCACAGCCGCCCGGGAGTCAGCGTTGTCTTGAATAAATCTGTCTCATGTCACCTTTCATTGGCGCAGTCATGCCATTCCGGCCTCCATGCTGAGGCCCATAAACTCCGCCACATTCCTTGGTCACACTGATTCAGTTCAGTAGGACCATACTCGCTTCTCGCCTCGGGCATCGCGAGTCCCATCTCTGTTCATCTTCGCATACAGGAGTCGAAGACCAGCTGCCATAGAAGCAACGAAAAAGCAGCAGGCCGCACAGGTGAAGTTCCCGGTGGGGTAGCCTTGAGAAGCCTCAGCCGGTTTCCAGATCCATTGTGCGATGATCTGGCCGATTCCAGCGCACGAGTTATGCACAGCGATGGCGAATGGGATACTAAAATAGGTGAAACATTGTGAGCCAGACCCAGGCGGAATTCAAGAGCTCGGGAGAACTCACGTCAACAGACTGGGTGTGTTACACGTAACCCAGTTTGTCATTGCCGGTGCACAAGGGAATGCGCCAGTCGCAGCCAAGCAGAGGCAGCCATAGCGCTGTATGTAGGCGTCGTGAGGCAGCAGTCCTGCTGTGAGCCAGCCGGTTCCTCCAACGACTGATGCCCCCACGATATGCCAACCTCGGGCATCGAAGCGGTCAGCTGAATAGGAGAGACTGATAGCAACGCAGAAGCCAATACACCACGGTGGCACCGTCATGAGCTGCGCTTGAATGGACTAGACACCAAGTATGTAAGCAAGCCAGCCTGTGTGCCAGTTCGGTGCAGCGAGGTTTTCTTCTTACCTTGTATCCTAGGCCTGTGACGATGGTCGGGGAGTAGAATGTGAAGGATCCCTGGAGAACCACGTTCGCAATCTTTGATCCGGGTAGGGTGGCAGGTCAGCCTCTGTCTTGAATGTCGCGATCCCATGCACGAAACACTGCCTGACATACTCACATATGCAATGTAATGTGCCAACATTCTCGGGCTCACAAACGTCGCTATGATCTCTTTCCTCGTAGCATGCTCTCTGTTGTAGCCGCCTCCCCTGTCCTTCAGCCGGTCCTCAGCCAGCCTTTTGTCGTCGGCCGTCAGAAACTTGGCGCGAGCAGGATAGTCTGGCAATATGAGTAAGGTTGGCAGCACGCTCACGACCGTGATGAGGCCTTCAATAATGAACAGCCATCGAAATCCCTGCAGCCCAGCGGCTCCGTTTACATGCCCGATTCCGTACGCGATGGCACCGCCGAATGCGCCGGCAAGGTTGCAGAAAGCAATGACAAGTGCGATTCGCAACGCTCGCTCGTTGTGGCGGTACCAGATGGTTATGAGATAGACGATGCCTGGGAAGAACCCAGCCTCAAAGACCCCGATGAGCAGGCGCAGAGCGAGGACGGTTGCGTAGTTCTGAACCCCGGCGAAGCCTATTGTCACCACACCCCAGCACCCGAGCAGCAGAGCCAGCCATACAGACGGGCGGACGTAATGCTTCATGATCCAGTTTGACGGTACCTCGAAAACGGCATAGGCGAGAGAGAAGACGCTCAGGGTTATCGCGTAGTCTGTCGAGGTCATGCGTGTCTGGTGCAGCATGTCGTCTCTCGTCTCTTGGTTAAGGACCCGGGCATTGCCGATGTTGCCTCTGTCTAGGAAGTTCAAGAGGTATAGCCAACAGCATAGTGGGATTATTCTAAGGTCGAGAAGTCTATTGAGCCTCTTGTTTTCCGAGACATCGTATACGTGCTCGTGCAGAGCGTTCTCTTCGTGGGTCACTGCCGTTTCTGCCTGCTGGGGACCTATGTCAGCAAAAGACACCTGGGAGTTGCGCCTGGGAAACAGAGTGATACGTACTTCGGCAGATGTACCGTCGCTTAGCTTTTCGCCGATAGGCTTCTCCATTTTCGCGTCTTGTAAAGAATGGTTCAAGTTAGGAGAAGGGGAGTGGATGTAACAAAACTCAAATGGGAAATTAGCAATGAACTGTGACCTTCACGAGCAATGTCACGATTGCTCCTGTGGAAGATGCAAAAACCAAATGATGCGTGCATTCGTCGGCAGGGAGATTCTGGGTTATTGTTGCCCGATTGTGTCGCTACAGCAGCATTCCGTTGCCGGCGACCATCTCCGCATTCTTGGCGACCCTCTGCCAGTGTGATTCAGCTTATAGGTCGGGCCACGGGCGTGAGGAGAACCTGGAGTAGAGCAGCTCGAGTGAGGGGAAAGGCGACGTTGGAAGAGGGCAGAGTATTGAAATCGTCATGGGCGGATCCAATGCGGCACCATGACCATCGGATAAGCATCAGCGCATTCCCGACCTAGGTTGAACTTGGTTGCCGAGGTTGATGCTGTGGGCCTGTTTCGTAACTTTGCAGCTATTGAACATAATTGCTATGGGCCCTCAGTCTTCATTTTGAGAATGCTACTGCTTCTGGAAAATGTGAGACTTTTGTAGATGGTCATAAGGAAAGGCAATGTACAGAGCGTCCAGAGTCAGGTGCATTATGTCTAGTACAGCCTAGTATGTGCCTCAGACGAGTCATACGGTCGATTACCATTGTTCACTCAACGATACTCGCAATCTATTAGCCTGGACAATGCTCACAATTCTCCTGACGTTATAGTTTCTTTGTCATAAGAAGTGGACGCTCAATTCTTTTGTTGACTTCTATAAATCTCTTGGGAGATGCTCGTGGCCCTATCGTGGCTAATTTCCTCATTTGTCCAGGTTCAGATTCCTGTCTCCCCGTCTTGATACCAGTAAAGAGTGACATATACTTTGAATATTACATGCTAGTGAGGTCATCTCATTTGATTGTTCAAAACAGCTGTGACCGTCGAGGTCCCACATTACAGGCGAGCCGTAGGTTCTCTATATGCTCTTCCCCCTCGAACTAGAATTCAATTCTTACCAGTTCCCCACAGCAGTCTGCCGGCCAAGAGGAATACTGGATTTTGCCAACAATGCATCCGCATCAGTGTAGTCAACCTTTCCGTTCGTGATTGGCACGAAATCGTTCTCAGCGGTTTGTCCATTTGTGAATTTGGCCTCCAGTTTCTCTAGTTTCTCATCATGCGCATTCACGATGTCTTCGGGGAGCGCATTCAGTGCTTGGTCGAGATCTCCAATGATATCCCGCACATCTTCAGTGCCGACTGAGAATCGGATAAATGCCTTTGTGATTTTATCAGTTCATAAACTTCTCGTTAACGGGGAACGTTGCTTCAACTTACTGGGGTGATACCGGCCTCTCGCCTGTCTTTCTCGGACATAATAACATGTGTAGAGTTCCAAGGGTGTGTAGCCAGTGTCTTGGAGTCTCCGACGCTGCGAATATTTGTTAGATGCCATTACTGAATCGCTTGGCGAAATCTCTGATTGCTTACTTGGTCTGGTGCGAGATAACTTTGACGAAGTTCAGAAGCATCTTGCTCGCCACGTCTCCGCCCTTCGGGCCGAAGGAGAGCACGCCTCCGAAGCCATTCTTCAGGTACTTCTTTGCATTCTCGTGGTACTGGTTCTTCTCGAGGCCTGTGAAAGGACTGGTCAGTATTTCTCTCACTAATATGCCCTGAGAATCGAGCCTGTACGGAATGTTCATACCTGGATAGTTGACCCACGCAACTCTCGGGTGCGACTCCAAGAAGCGGGCAACCGCAATTGTGTTGGTGGCGTGTCGCTCACACCTCAAGCTGAGCGTCTCCATCCCGATCAACAGCTGCTGCGCTGATGCCGGGCTCAGGATCGATCCCACTTCCATCAAGATGTCGATCCTCATGGCCATGGCGAACGAGATGTTACCGAATGCCTTCCAGTAGGAGAAGCTCATCGGCCCGTCCTTCTTGATCATCCTCGGGAACCGGTCACCGGCGGCGCCCCAGTCGAAAGTTCCGCAGTCAATAATCGCACCGCCGACTGTGGTGCCGTGACCGCCCATCCACTTGGTGGCCGAGTGCAATATGATATCGGCACCAAACTCGATGGGCCGGCACCATGTTCCGCATGCACCGAATGTGTTGTCAACCTGTTCCCGGCATTAGAGAGAAAACACACACTATATGTCGGACAGCGCAGCTGGTACTTACAACGAAGGGGATGTGGTTTTCGTGGGCGACATCAGCCAGGCCTTGAAGATCAGGGATGCTGCAGCGAGGGTTGCCAATGCTCTCGACGAAAAAGAGTTTGGTCTTGTCGTCGACGTGCCTGGCATACTCCTCCCTCGTCTCCTGCTTGGCCCATCTCACCTCAATACCCAGGCGCGGGAGCAGGGTCTTGAAAAGACTGTAGGTGCCTCCGTACAAGTTGATTGAAGCCACAACATTGTCACCGGACCCGGCAAGGCAGATGATGGTGTTGAATATGGCGGCTTGTCCAGAACACGTGCCTACAGCCGCTGTGCCTCCCTCTAGCGCAGCAGCTCGCTTCTCAAATACTGCAACTGTGGGCTTGTGGTTGTTAGTAATTTTGGTTCAATGAGCGTGTTGCCATGGACATTGACATACATTAGAAACTCTGCTGTAAAAGTATCCAGCTTCCTCGGTCGCGCACACGCGTTTGGCGTGGGCACTGTCTGTGAAAATGAACGACTTGAGCCAAATTTGTTAGTTATATTTCTAAGAATGTGGGCCGGGCATATGATTTCTGCATACCACACTGTTATATATCGGAACCGCTCTTGCGTGTGTCTCTTTGTCGGGCCTGTGACCCGCATGAACCTGAAGAGTATCGTAGCTCAGGCCTTCGTCGAACTTCTCAACCTTGTAAGGCTGCATAGGATCATGATTCTCCGGCAGCTTGCTCAATTCCATTGGTTGTCCCATGTTGAGCTTGGTCTCAGATTCTGTTGAACAAATGTCTAATACGTCCCCGGGCTTGAGGATACAGCAGATAGTCTCGAAAGTATTTGGGATCTTGCTGGTTGCGAGCAATTGAGAAGACTAGGCACAACAGACTTCTTTAATATCGAAGAAATATGTCTTTGGAGCGACTGAGGTGGAGTCAGGAACAGAGCAATAAGGTTCTGAAATAAACCATAACTACTCAATTACCAGTGTTTGGACGACTAATCATTAGCCCAAAAAGGCATACCTGCGGTCGGCCAACTTCCTAATACGGACTTGAGGCCGGACCGAACCAATCGGCGGCGCCTGAATCGAGAAAGGCAGCGTAATATTGTCGGCATCCTCGAATTCGACGATTTCCTCGGGAGCTCTAGCACATCCGGCGGCGTGCTTGCATAACTGTTGTGACTGAGTCGCAGGTGAAATATCTGTTGAATATCTTTGTTGTGGAGTTTGGCCGTGTCATTCTTCTCTCTCAAGTGGGCCCCTCCCATTCAATCGATCTGCAGAGATGTGGTCATGGACTATGGCCGAAAACGGCACTCTCTACACAGCAGACACGGCTCTCATTAACGTTGTGCAGCATCCAAATCGTGCTACGGTGTACGTGGTTCTTTCAATTGCCTTGATTCTGCTATTGTCCAAACTCAGGCGGAATGGCACTCAGAAACTTGCCCCTGGGATTATGGTGGTGGGCGGCAGTGAAAAGCAGGCCATAAGGGTAAATCGCGAGCGCTTCCGTGAAGATGCAAAAGAAATGCTCGAGGAGGGTTACAAAAAGGTACGTGGCGGGAATGCGGCCTCGGGTGCGGTGCAAAGGGCTGACCAGTACTACAGTCGGACGGCGGCTTTTTCTACGTGCCCAGCCCGCTTGGAGAGCGGCTGATGATACCGGTCAAGTATCTCGAGGAGTTGAAGACTGCCCCAGTCGAAGAGGTGGACTTTGTTGCTACGTTCATTGAGGTAAGTCTGCACCAGGTCCCTGGGTAATGATTATTCTTGGTGCTGATGAACCTAGATGTTTGAGGGCAAATACACTACCATGGGTAGCAGATCAACCTTGCATCCCCGGGTCGTCAAAGCACAACTCAATCATCACCTAGGTGTGTATCCGGAAGGGTGAAGAGTCTACACAGACTATTTATAGCACACCGAGGTTTCAATGCTGACCTTGAGAAGCCGACGTTATGCCGGGAGTCCAGCAGGAGATCGTCGACTCATTCGCTGATTTGTTTCCCGCTTGCGAAGGTAAATTGTTCTCTAACCCGCCTGCGGATTCATGCTAAAGTTGGGATGTTTAGAATGGACGCCTGTGCCGGTGGTAGCGATACTGACCCAGATTGTGGCGAGGGTTTCCAGCTGCATGTTTGGCGGCACGGAACTGTCCCACAACAAGGAATGGGTCAAGTCATCGATTGACTTTGCGATTGACGGGTTCATCGGCGCACAGAAGATCAAAAAGTACCCGGAATTCCTCAAACCTCTGGTGGCGCGCTTCATCCCGGAGATCCGGAAAATCGCAAACCATTACGCGGCGGCAGAAGCCGCTGCCATCCCTATGCTCGAGAGCCGCCGGCGAACCGGAGAAAAGGCTCTGGACTTGCTGTACTGGATGGCCGAGCAGGCCAAGGACGAGGAACAGGATCTAAAGTTCTTGGCTGGCATACTGTTGAAAGTCAGTTTTGCCGCGATACACACTAGCGCAGCAGCTCCTGCGCAGCTGCTCTACGACCTGTGCGAGTACCCAGAATTCATCGAGCCGTTGAGGGAAGAGGTGAACAATGCCATTAGTCACGATGGCCTGATTGACAAGTCTGGATTCATGAAAATGGCCAAGATGGACAGTTTCATGAAGGAAAGCCAGAGGTTTAACCCCCTATTACTAAGTGAGTGCAACTCCAGCCGCGAGGTACGAGTAGAAGGGAGCTGACTTTGGGTTTGTGTCGTTTGCAGTCACTTTCGAAAGGGTAATTCACCAGCCACTCACGTTGTCCTCTGGCTTCACTATCCCAGCGCATACGACGATCGGTATACCGACGCAGGCCATAACAATGGACGAGTCCCTGTACCCCAATCCAGGGGTATTTGACCCCTTCCGCTTTTCCAGAATGAGGGAAGAACGGCCTGAAATGGACGGTCGTGCGCAGTATGTCGCATCCAACCCTGCCTCCTTGAGCTTCGGGTACGGGCGGCACGCGTGTCCAGGTCGCTTCTTTGCTGCCCAGGAGATCAAGGCCATCATGGCTCACATCCTGCGACACTACGATATCCGGTTTCCCGCGGGTCAGAGCCGGCCAGAAAGCCTTCGAGCCGAAACGCAGTATTTGCCACACCCGGCTGCGACGGTCGAGTTCAAACGGCGGACCTGAGGTTGGATGATAGATCTTCTAGGGGCACATGCCGTATTCAGTCCAATCTTTGCCACGTGCTTGGGGCATCTGCCCACTTACTGTGTGCGCACTGAGGAGGCCTGGCGTGGGGTTTGATATACGTTTCACGCGAATGTCGCTGATGTGCCCTTACACAGGGTACATTACAAGCACATGTTCGACAGTGGCAAGATTAGAATAAAGTTGCGCGGAACAGGATTCCTGACAAAAACAGCGTCATGGAAAGAATGGTCACATAAGGTGCATAACATAACCGCCATACGGCATGCATCCTGTACCAATAGCCTGGTTTATTCGTAGCTACAATCTCGTTTATAAAGTTGAAACAAATTCCGCAAAGCTTAAGTCCTTTGGTTCGGGCCCAGGCCCATGGCTCACGACGGGCTAGCCCGCCTCAGGCAAGAGTTCCTACCCAGGTCGGAGGGTGGGGTAGAAAGAGGACAGCTGGACAGGTCGCAGGCCGCGCGCTGTCCGAGCAAAGCTGTAGGCCGGCGTCTGATAATTAGTCTACTGCGGCATTGCATTGGCACGCCTTGCTGGGCCATGCCGAGGCCTAGGTTTGCTATCTGGTTGATATCAGAGGTATTATTTATATGTTAGCGCGGCAACCTTGGCCCGTCTTGGCTTGGGTCCGGAACCAAAGTTCGGTACACGCACCTGCTTGTTCACACGTGTGCTCCCGACCACCCGAGTGTCCGGGTGCAACTCGAGCCTGGACGTGCCTGGCACCCTAGGGCTGGGCCGCAGGAGCTGAGCACATTACTTGGAACCAATGGAACGCCGTTTCATGCCACGGCTCGTGGGAATCTCATCCGAGTTGACGACTGCGACGCTGCCTCATCTATCCGTATCCAGCCCCGTTGTCATCCCACCTAATGCCTCCTGCAGTTCCTGGATCCTGAGTGCCACGGACCCCAGGGCGCTGCGGTGCGATTCCAAGCCCTCTCTTCCCGCATTGCTCCTTAGTCTGCCCAAGAAGCCGCTTAGACGTCGCACCTGTAGGAGGACCAAGAACCCGAATACCTCATACCACTCTTGTGCTGAATCTATCCGATATTGGCCAAGATGTATCGGGGACCACCCGCACGCGCGTCCGTCCGCATCTACCTGGGCCGCGTCCGCTTCCGCGCCTGGGGCCATTCCCGTCTCCTCCCACATGGAAGCCATGTCTTCCAGCATCCCTGCCATCTTCTCTACCAATAACACCGAAAATGCCATGACCCTCGAGGGGCTGGGGCAGGAACGACAGCTGGCTAATGCCTGGCATTGTGATATGGATCCTTTCAGTGAGTGTAGGGCCTTTTCAGCCAGACTAAGACTGGTCGACTTCCTGTGCCCTTGTATTCTTTCCAGAAGGGAGAGTGTGACACCTACACAACGACATGGCGACGCAGTCTTGGGATATGCTCCTGTACGAGGGGCCGGACTTGGTCGTCCCTGGCGGTTATTTAACGGAGTTGAGAACCCCGAGTTTACGCCCGTTGTCCCTGGCCGAGGCGAGGAGGAAGCCGTAGAAAGCCTGTCCTGGGACGAGGTCTTGGACGATGGTCTTCTTGCTGGTTCATGTCTCTTGTGTTCCCCAGCTGGCTCAGGCCTCCTTCTGGACCGCTGATGTGAGATCCAATCCATGTCATCTTGAGTTACGTTAGCACGGAACTGCTCGAGGCCTCAGACAGTAACACCATTGCATCACGTGAGTGGGTCAATGGTTACTGCGTGCGAGAGAAGAGACTTGCTCACCTGATAATGTATTGCTTCTTGCAAGCTCGTATGTGCCCTCGTGTGAGCCTGCCGTGTCTTCTGGAGACGTGCTTGACGCAAAAGCAGTTTCTAGCGCATATGCATCACTCTCAGTCCCAGGAGGCGATATGTCGACCTGAAGTAGTTCATCGATATCAAAATCTTGCAGACTTGACTCGATGTAATCTGGTATCTCCAAGTCATGAAATTCAGGGCTTTTCATTGAATCTTGCTCCGTCTGGCGGCCACAAGAGGCTAGGCCGACGTCTTTTGGAAAATGAGTGGACGGAGATGAGATTTGGGGCTCTCTCTCCATCGCCACATGCGTTGGCATGAAGGATTGGTCATGCCTGGCTCCTCCCAATCCGCTTTGCTTTGGGGTCTGGTGTAGAGGCGACCTTCTCGCAGACTCCCCGTGGGGTGAGTTTTGGAGGATAAAGAACTCTTCAGAGCCTGATGGCGGAGACACAGTTCGGGATGTGTTCTTGGGTGCTTTCGACAGTCTCTCGGCTTTACGCTGCCTTGACTGTGAAGTAGTGGAATATGTGCAGGAAAGATTGCGATCCCGGCAACGTTGACAGCCAAATCTATGTCCTGTGCATTTCAACTAGGCGGAACATGTCAACAATGTCCTTATTTTGATTGAGAGTCTGTAGCTACCTACCTTCTTGACTCTGCACCTATCGCATGCAAAATGGTTCTGATTTTGGCCGGATTGTGGTAACTGAGTCGTGCTCGAGATGCAGATAACTTCTCCATCCCGGTCTTCAGCACGAAGGGTCGCGAACATGGTCAAAAAGGTGTCAAACAGGCTGATTAGAGTTTAGCAGTACTACGTGGAAAGGGGGATGTTCCGTCAGGGTCGTCTATATATACTTTGGAGAAGTGGATTCTCCAGAAAACGTGCTGCATGGCGCCTTGTCTTCTGACATGATTCCGACCTAACTGGCGGCGTCGGCGCATGTAACCTAGAACTCCAGCCCTCGAACTCTATTGATGGTGCGAAACCTTAAATCACACCGTCTCGTTGATACATACGGAAGGCAAACTAGGGTTCGCATTATCATCCTCGCTTGTCGTGCAACGGTCTAGGCCCATAGGCGACTCAAGTATGTACTTGACTGGATCCCCTATTGACTAGCGGCTTCATGGGTCTCACGTTTCAAGCCAGGCGTTTTAGTTCACGAACGCAGGACGATCTCATACGGTACGCTCAAACTGAGCTGAATATCCGACGGCCGCTGTCCGATTGAACAGGGTCTTCTGAGCTGAGCACTGATCATTTCGGTACCTGCACATAACTTTGAGCGGTGTAATTACGCCCCTGCGTCAAGCAAACTGGGCCGATGCACAGAATTGTACATAGCCGCTCCGCATCTGTCGTGGACAAAGTCGACCCACAAAAGCGTCTTCATACTCGCTCGGACCTCACCCCATGAACCGGACCCAAACATGCCCGTCGCCCTCCTCAGCCAAGGCTCCAGCCAAGTGTCTCCCTCTGGGAAAACAGCCATGGCGCCGACCATTAGTAGCCACGGCATAAGTATGGATGAGGCCATATCGGAATGGAGGTGCTCGGTTAAGCACTCCTTATAAACCGTCGGCAAATGACGATGCGGCAGCCGGGCATTCGACCATTGCAAGAAGACATGCGAGCAGAAGGCCGACAGACCGAGGCGCGCCGCTTCGTGTAGGCTGTCCATGGGGAACTTCATGTTGATCAGGCGATACATTACGGACGCCATGACATCGAGAAACAGCTGTTGTGGTATCTTTCGCCCTGACTCTGCAGCATAGTTGATTAATGAGCAGAATGCTTGCATAGTGTCCCAAGCCTTCCCAAGTTCGACATGAGTTATGCCAAGATTGTGGCTGTCGATAAGTTGTGCTTCACACGAACGGAAATCGATAGGAATGGACAATGACAATTGCGTCGGATAGACGATCAACTCCTCAATCCTCGGATCGCTGAAAAAGACGGGGGTCCCTCCTGAGTGAAGAGCCATCCCTAAGTCACACCTTGTTGATGGTTAGTGGAATTAATCGCAAACGCAGGAGCGAACTGAGTAATATGGGCAATCTCAGAGTTGTTTACCTGAAAATTTCTATCATGAGCTTCGTTGTGGTCTTGAAAACCGCAACGCCTCCCCTCATGTCGACAAGCTTCCGAAGCCCAACCATGTGGTTTCTGGCCACGCTGTACTGACCAAGCCGATGAGCATGGCAGGCCAAGATCAGAACCACCATCACCGTGTTATCAGATAATTTCAACTGCTCGTCGTGTTCCTCAAGTCTTTCTCTGAGGAGCCGGATGGTCTTGGCAAAGGAAGTATATGTCGGTGTTAGTGGCGATACAGGCTCCAAATCGTGGCCAGCCAATAGGTTGAAGTAGACCTGTACAGAAAAGATTGTTGCATTTAGATAGGCCGCATCAGTGCACAGGGTCTCAACCCATGAAGCTTGCGGGGCTTCCGCCGCGTCCACGCAGCTTTCCAACGGGAACAAAGCGGCTTTGGGCAACGATGTGACTTGTACAGTGTTAGATTACTCCAGGACAAGTACCCCCGGATCAGCATGGAGTTGTGGGGTTGTTGGAAGGGTTCTGACATACATTGAACGATAGGAGCTGCCAATGATGACTCAACTTCATCCGCAAAAGGGATGAACGACAGATCCGAGCCCACTCTTTTAGGGATGAAGCCCAATGGCCGATAATCCCAAATGGTTGGGCCCTGTCCCGGGGGCTCAACCTCGACCGCCATCCCTGCATGCATAGAGTTTCCTGTGCCCTTGCACTTGGTGCGGTAAGACTTACCTTTGTTCTTGCCCTTCATAACATAGCTTCTAATGAACGATTGTGTCTTTGAATCTGGCCTTGCCAACCCCGTGGTCAAGATGAAAGGAAGCTCGGCTGTCTCCCTCATCTTGAATGGCCTCAATGTTTGCCAAGTTGGTCCTTCAAGTCCGGGTAACCTTCTTCCGCACTCTTAGGCCGACTTATCCGAGCACATGCATCCACGACTTTTCTGTGATTGTGCAGCAGTCCCTGGCGCATACTCTTTCCGTCTTTGGATGTCATGGAGCGGGGAGGTGTCGTCGACTTATGAGGAGCCGCATACGGTGGAAGGATTCTGCTTACGCCATGCCAAGGCAGAGATTGTTTCCCTCTTTCGGCAAGAGATCGGAGATTAGCACCCCCATTTTTATAGGCTGCACACCCTATCCAGGCTAGCATGCATCCGCATGTGCATGAATTTATATTTACTGTACCATTCATATACAAATCATCAACATAACTACAGCCGCCGTCATCCTAAAGGGATGGGAATGCGGATCTCCGATCTCTTCGGCAAAGCGTCCCCGGGTAGGATCCTCCCGCTGCCACGTGATATTCGGCTGGGGCTCGTCCTTCAATATGAAATAAGTCCAAAATGCATACCATTTGCGATGCTTGATGCCGTCAGAACGCATGTTCTAATCCCTAGGTCTAATGTACTATAAACCTACCACCACCTTACTCAACCACGTTTATGACCAAGCTGACTGGATCGAAATTTTTGAAAACACTGAGACATTCTCGTCTCCTGAGCTTTCGACACGAAGTTTTATGGAATATGGCAATATCCGAACTCTATATAGACTATGAACAACAAAAAGTCAAATAAATGTTACACAGCGGTACATTCTCAGCTGATTTGCATTTCGGTCCGCATAACAGTCAAGAGATATTTCGTTCGTCCAGACAACAGGTTGTACGAGACTCTTGTTAACGGCGGCAAAGTGTAGATAGCGTTCATCTCAATTCAATTTATATATATACTTAAAATACGAGGTACACCCTAGCTCGCTTTCCATGAGCGTGGCTAAGATAATGAATGTACAAGAGTCTATCGAGGCCGCCCCGCATCTAAACAGAATGATACCTTGGGGTAGTTTCACTCCATGCCTCATTACCACTCATTTGATATTCCAAACCCTTCATGAATGCTCTCAGGTTAGTGCTGCATGGCTCGGGTGACGATAGTCTCCTTGCAACGAGTTCTTCATGGACAAACTCCCATTCCCGGCACATGACCCACAGAACACGTTTGGACGCCGAATATTCTAGGTTGGCCTCCTCAGATAGAACTGAGACAGACGAGCATAGTGCCGAGCCTTCTTTGTGGCCGGTCTGGGATGCCTTCAACTCCTTTTCCCAGCTGTAGATGTCGTTGACGACCGAGATGTGTTTGGAGCAGTTCATCTCAATTTCTTTGACGCTTTGCAGCTCCGCAGGACTGACATGCAAGTTCATGCCGAATCGCATCAGAGCAGACAAGAGCCTGGAGTGTTGTGAGCCTCACTATTCTATAATCGTGGCATACTGGTAGATAGCATTACTTACGCCTTTCCAACATCCCTCTCGCGGTACTTGAAGTACTCCCCGAGCTCCTTGATGCCGAGACGGGTCTTATCGGTCTGTGCTCGCATAAATGTGAAGACGGGTTCTAATATTTCATCTGCAAGCTCTCTATCGCAGGCGCGCATTTCGTTCCACAGATCGTAGGTGATCCACTCTACTGGTATGCTGCGATCAGGGAGGGAAGTTCCCCTGGAGAAGAGAATCAACCGTTCATTGTAAGCTGATCCATCCTCGAGTGACATGTCCTCGAGGAGGTCTTTCAAAAGCAAATTGAGGTCAGACCAAGTTGTACTACATGTTTTTGACAACAGAATGAAGAAAACTCACCATCAACTAAAAACAGTAATGCAAGTAGCCGACAAGCAAAAGCTATCCTGCCGTCCAAAGCCTCTGGAAAGTATAGGCATGTGACGGCAGAGAAACCCGTAGCGACGAACTTCTTCCTTGCCTTGTCACTCTCAAATGGCCAGTGCTTTAGGAAGTACGCATCCACTTCTGCGGTGACCTCGGCCACGCGGGGATGGATTTTGGGAGTAAAGAGAGCGGCAGGCACCGGGGGTACCGTAGCTCTGGGGCGGTGAGTTTGAGTTTCGGCCTTGTCGTGTCTCGCCCACACGTGCGGCGACGTTGCGCCGACGGCGATTGGCACCGGCGTGGTGGGTTGTAGGGAAATCATTTAAGCAAAGTTTTGGCAGAAGTCAGTCGTGGCAGGTTCGTGGTCCGATGTTCCAATGCATTGCTCCCATAAGGCTGCTTGATATATTTTGTCGAATCTAGAAAAATGGACCGGCCCCACTGACAATGCTGAAATGCAATGAAAACATACCTACGATACCGCTATAGCAGTTTCGAGTGGTGTGGGCCGCCGGGCGTACTGAACAGGAAAGATTGCGAGGCGGGCAACCGAAAACCTGTTCCAAAACAGCAATCCACCGAGTCGCCGAAGCCAGAACACACTACTTAAAACACGCCATTCGCACTGACAGTCCCATCAAACAAGGTCCCATTCCGCAAAGAGTAAAGGCTACGATATGCCTTCCATTCTCTTTGATGGTGGATCGGCTGGATGTGCAAGAAACATACTGGCCGGGTTTCCCCACTATCGTCTTTCTGTGGCAGTTCACATCGGGCTGATGTAGCTATCCAGAGCTAGATGGCTGCGTTCGGGGGATCAGAGTCGATCTTTACTGGTCTCCTCAGATTCTTTTCACCGGCGATGAGGATTCCGCGATAATCAGTAACAACCACTATTGTATTGCCCGTAGGAACCCCCTAATACCATCTCAGCTTAAACCTCTGAAGTCGGTGGCTGCTTGTTGCAACTTGGTTTCCCGCAGATTGTCTTCACCAAACCAGTTGTAACGGCAGTCAGATATGGGGCCCTCCAATTCCGTGTATCTCTGACCGAGCGTGAGGATGGTTCTTCCGTTCCACCGACCTGAAGCTTTCTTCCACTCGTCCGTGTCCTTCCCATACGCCTCTACCTTATCTGGCTCGGATGCAACAGCCGAGTAGGCAACTGCAAGACCCACAAAATGTGCCGTGCTAACAGGAAGACCGGCTGCCATGATAGGGGCAGCCAAGTCTGCTGGTAAGAGGCCCGTGATGGTGGCAGCCGGGGCAACCGCATTGATAGTTATGCCCGAGCTGCGGATAGACGAACGCATGGCTCGCATATAGTTTATCAACTATAATCGTCAGCAACCATAACAAGTTTTGAATCAACGAGCGGGCTTGGCCACCCACTGCTGCTTTTGTACCACTGTATACCGGCAGTGACTGCTCTGCTGAATACGCAGTAGCGCTAGACGTGATGACGATGCTCCCCTCGATGCTGTTTTTCTTCATACTATTCAATGCAAGCTTGATGAAGTTTAGGGTTCCTCGGAAGTTGGTATCGATGACACTGTATGAAGGCTCAAGGAGATTACCATGCTCGTCGTAAGCATCAGTCAAATACGACCCGTCCTCACCCTGCCCTGCATTTGCCACTGCAATGTGGACGGGACCAGCATCTGAGAAGGCCGCACTGAGCTCAGACCACTTGCTGATGTCGCACTGTTGATATCGGATTCCGGCTGGTAGAGTTTCCTGGGGTAGGGAGATGTCCAGGATAACAACCTGCGCTCCTCTTGAAGCCATGATCTTTGCGGTGGCAAGTCCAATACCAGACGAACCTCCTGTCGTGGCAAAGTCAGGGCCAACCTGGCTGTAAATTGAACGCGCGCGTGGATCATACCTGTAATAATGGCAGTCTTTCCATCTAGCTGTGGTATGTCGCTCTCTTCGATCTTGAGTGTCGTCATGGTGGCTGTCAGTCCGTTCTTTTCCCGTGAAATAGTCGTGATAGATGCACCGCGTGTAGTCAACCAGCTGAATATGATGTTGAAGTGACACTTGTGCTATGCCCATATGATGCGGCGGAATCCCCCGGCTTGTCCCACGACGCTCTTGGGAAATATTGAATTGATGTATGCCTACACAAGCCGCCGTCACGGCGCGTGCCCATGCCGTACCAATCCTTGCGACCGGGGCTCATAGGCGGACTCCGCACCGACATTGGCTAGCCGCCGCCAAGCACGGTCCCGGAGTGTTGCCCCTTTGGGCCGAATCGACGTCCCGCGCGCTTTTGCAACCTCTCCACAGTTTCTAAGTTCACGACAATTTCATCGACTTGCGCGACAGTAGACGTCTGCAAGGTCATACGAGGAACTAAGTTTCCAGTCCTCAAAGCTCTATTGATCACCTTGATCCTCACTGTAGACTTCATCATGAATGTCTCAAGCCTGCCACTCGGCCAAGTCATTGTCTTGGGCCTGGCTTTTGTGCGTGTTCTGAAGATGATAAGGCAATGTTTTCAGTCCACTGACAACCAGACCTCTAGATAGCCGTGTCTTACACTATTGTGAGATTGGTCAACGCATGGAAGCATCCCTTGTCCCGCTTCCCGGGCCCGTTCTTTGCTCACCTAAGCGATGTAAGATGCCCCGGGTTGGGCCGTGGAATAGAGATGAAGACGAAAAATTAATGCTGACGAAGAATCTCACAATAGTTCTCCCACTGCAAAAGGTTCTTAGGCGGTCGCCAGCCATATGAGATACTGAAGCTCCACGATAAGTA
The DNA here is from genome assembly GCA_038088545.1 of Diaporthe humulicola. Classification (NCBI taxonomy): domain Eukaryota; kingdom Fungi; phylum Ascomycota; class Sordariomycetes; order Diaporthales; family Diaporthaceae; genus Diaporthe; species Diaporthe humulicola. The sequence continues at coordinate 164,211 of JBBWSL010000037.1, read as the reverse complement.
CGGTACGTCGGGGATATACACCGAGTCATGGTACGCGTCTGGGTTAAAGCTTATTTACGTATAGGCCCTGTTGTGAGAGTTGCCCCTAACGAGCTCTCATTCAACACCGCCCAATCATGGAGAGACATTTACGAGAAGAAGAAGGGCAATGCTACTTTCATTAAGAGCGACTTCTATGACGGTGGTAACTTTGCAGCCGAAGCGCACTCGATCGTGAGCGTGCGCGATCCAGACGAGCATGCCAACATGCGTAGATACCTTCGCGATGCCTTCTCAGATCGCTCGCTTCGAGACCAGGAGTATCTCATTTCTGAAGTCATTGACCGTTTCGTGGCGAGAATAGGTGAAGAAGGCAAAGACGGTCCAGGAATCGACATAGTGATGTGGTACAATCTCGCAACATTTGATAGTACGTTCCTGGAAGCCAGACTCACTACTCTTGTTTGCTTTTGTTCATGGCGGAAGACATGAATGAGAAACACAGTCCTTGCGAGGCTTCTATCACTTTACTGACTTTTAAATGTGAACATAGTCATCGGAAGTTTGGCTTTCGGACAATCGTTTGATGGGATCAAATCTGGTAAGTGGGAAAGCTTGAAGCATATGGTCATGAGAATATTACTGACGTTGTAATACTCAGGCACGGAACATCCTTGGGTTTCAATTGTTGTCAAGAGTCTTCGAATGGGTGCCTTGGCAGATTGCTTCAAGAGATTTCCTCTGATTGGAGAAATTTTCAAGACCGTGTTTCCCGGCCTTCTCAAAAAGTTGATTGAAGACACGCGTCGTCACGAAGCATACACCATGGACCTTGTCCAAAAGTCAGCCGACCGTTCCAGTTCACCAAGATCTGCCTCTGTAGCTAACGTATTGTGAAGGCGGATCAACATGAAGACGGACCGCAAAGACTTCCTGACCAAGATTCTCCAGCATCAAGAGAAAGACAACCTGTCAGATGTACAAATTGCAGCTCACTCCTCAGACTTCGTGTATGGGCAGTACACAATCTCTCAGATGGTTTAATTAACTAACAAATGCATGCAGAATTGCAGGTAGTGAGACCACTGCCACAGCTCTCGCGTGCATCACGTACTACCTTCAAAAGAATCCGGACATCCTGCGCACTTTGCAGCAAGAGATCCGTACCTCATTCAAATCGTACGAACAAATCAACGACGCTTCGACAACATCACTGGAATACTTGAAGGCCGTAATACTGGAAGGCATGCGAATGTATCCGCCATTACCATTCCCACTGCCACGAGTTGTGCCCCCAGAAGGCGGTATAATTGATGGACATTTCGTCCCTGGAGGCGTAAGTGTGGTGTCTTCCCTTGCCCCCGTTAATTCTCATTCCTGTGAGTCCCTTCCCATGAGCATACTGACCTATGGAATACAGACGATTGTCTCAACAAATCCTCTTGCAGCGTCCATGTCAGCGGAGAACTTCCACGATCCGTGGGTATTTGACCCCAAGAGATGGATGGGTACCGAGAGTCAAGACGTCCTCGACGCTAGTCAGCCATTCTCTCTTGGCAGTAGAAATTGCCTTGGACAAAGGTACGTACAAAAAAAAGTCCACATATCTACGAGTCAGTTTGACTGACAAAAATCCCATAAAACAGTCTTGGCTGGATGGAAATGCGCACAGTGCTTGCCAAGATTCATTACAAGTATGACCTGGATTTGGTTGATGAGAGTCTTGACTGGCATGCTCAGTCCCAGATGCACACTCTCTGGCAAAAGCCAACCATGAAAGTCCTAGTGAAGCCAAGGTCAGATTGAAGCGCTGGTGTATTTAAAGCGTAGAGAGAAGTTTCACGTTGATTTATGAAGGCGTCCTTTAAACAACACATGCATGCGTATGAATTTTATTTATTGTCACCTTCAGGAGTCTCATGTCGTAGTTTATGATGGCATACGCTCGCAATTTCAATATTTCATAATATCTGATATAATCTCAACCGCATTTCATACATTTAATTTGAAAATAGTATCAACCGACAGTGATTGTCTGGGCCTCTGGATCTTGATCTGGGTTCCAATGTCCCACATATCCGTCTCTCCCGGTCAAATAAGTTCCCTGCGCTTGCTCCTCTGCCGAAGCACGGAACACTGCATGCTTCTTGTTGGTCCATTCTAAGCCCTTCCACGTCACGCCCTCAGCGTCAACAAACTCTGCCTCCATCTCGGGCCGCAGAAGGTAGACAATCGAGTATTTGTGCCTCCTTTTCTCGTCTTTATGCGGAATGATGCGGTGCAAGCTCGACTCCAGCACGCCCCCGGAGATGAATCGGAGAGCATCGCCCACATTCACCACCGCGTGACCTGGCTTGGGTGCTATGTAGTACCATTGCTCTTCATTTGGCTTCAGAACTTGAAGACCGGCGACCTCGGTAAAGACGATAGAGAGACTACCAGCGTCAGTGTGGGCGATCTGGCCCACCTTTTCCGGCTCCATGTCGGCAAGCGTGTACTTGAGAAGGCCAAGAGCAGTCGGGCAAACCTCGTTCTTTCGGTGGTATTGTTGGTACGCGAGGTTGTCTGGCAATTTTAGGGCCGAGGAAAGACGGGTGAGTAGGAGGGTACTGATATCACGGAACGTTGAATTGGCTTGTTTCAGAGGAGCAAGTCGGGACGAGATAGCTTCAGGTCCCGGGAACGAGGCGGCATCGTTGATTTTGGCAATAGGATGTTCCATAAGCTGTATCCTATCAGTCGCGATATTAGGAAGTTCAGAATAAATCACGCATCCTTACCATCAATCCCTCAAACCCATCTTTCACCCCCTCCACCGGCCCATTGCCATGACCTGCTGGCTTGTATCTAGCAAAATCTGTTAGCCTACGGTTTCATGTTGTGTTGGGGCAAAACACGCGTTGAATATGAGCTCACCCCATAACCAGATCTTCATCGTGGTCTCTGTCCACGAAATACTTATTTTTGGTTTCCTGGGGAAGGTCGTAGAAGCTTGTAGCTAGCGTGTACATGTTTTGGACATCTTGCATTACCTGCCCGGAGCTGACATCCCGGCAGTCAAGATAGAAAAAGCCCAAGTCGGTGCAGGCTTTCAACAAATTCTCTGTAGCGCTTTCCTCCCCATCCATGAGGCCTTGGAGAGAGACGATACGCAGATCAGCATCGTCTTTGGCAATTTTCTCCGGCAACACAATTGAAGAGGTCATGATGACAGTAAGTACACAGACTGCGTGCAGCGATTGGTAGACTAGAGTAGGGTCGATAGGATCCAAACAAATCTATTGTTTGGCTGGAAATGGGTTAGATAGAACCAGGTCATCACAATACGTTCTTCAAAATTTGGCGGAGAGTTCTAACATCACCGCTCGTAGCGACTGTTTGACGCCATGCATATTCACTGGGCTCTCTCGGGGCCATGCAGTTTTGGCTCGGAGGACTTCCATTTTGGGAGGCTCCGCTTTTCCCAAGGGACCCGGCACCCAAATCAACATGCCACTGAGAAGACAGTTTCAGAACACGGTCTCAGTCTCACTCCCGGCAGCAACTAGGCTAGCAATACTGACCTGCGTACAGTAGGTTTACCGCGTCGGAAGAGGGACATCGCGTTACACCAGGCACATGTCGATGGGCTGCTCACATCCTTTTCGCGCATTCTCTCAAGTAATCAACACCCCTCGTCAATGCAAGTGACTGTCTTTACCTACGCTACTTCCCAGCTGGATGAAATCTAACGTACATCGCGGGTTTACTCCACATGACATGCATTTGGCTCTGCTGGAGCCAATCCAACTCCGCATTCCGAAGCTCCAAGTCATACGCAAAATGCATTTTAGCCATGATCAAGTTGATCTCGACAAGAGCAAAACTGCAGCAGTAAAATGGGAAATTAGCATGCAGCGCGAGATCAGAAGATCAGAAAGAGTGGCATCAATGCGAGAGACCCTACTTACTTCTTGCCGAGGCAACCTCGTAGACCCAGAGAAAACGGTTGGCTTGCTTCGAGGTTGTCTTTGCGAGCCGGATCTAGCCACCGTTCCGGCTTAAATGCGTATGGATCATGAAAGTTGTTCTCGTCGTGAGTAACGGTCCACGCACTAGTATACACCTCGACCTTGCAGACAGTGTTAATTGATGTCCGCATGTGAGAATAGTCAGCAATTTACTTACTCCCTCTGGTACCCATTGTCCGTCAACAGTGGCACCGGGACAGGTTCGTGGAAATCCTTGTGACCCAGGTGGGTATACTCTTAATCCCTCGGAGATAACCGCTTGCAAGTATGGAAGTTGTTGTGCGGACATGGCGGTAATCTCTTCTCCATCCTTGTATCGACCGCGAATTTCCTGCTGCAGTCTGCGATACGCTGTAGGGGTCTTCAGGAGGTAGTATGTGACGGCGGCTAGGAACGTCGAGACGGTCTCTCCACCGGCAATGCTGTTGTAACCCCCGTCAGACAACTTTAGGGCAGACACGGGTATATCAGACACCTACACCAGTGTGGATGCGTGAGCAGTCATTTCTTCCTGGCTGACTTCGCCAGTCTTGACTTTTTCCGAAACATTTGTCAGAAAGTCATCTCGCCCCGAAGCAGCGTTCAGTCTCCTGACGCAAAGTTAGCTAGGTATGCAAGACGCGCCCTCCCACAGGCTACTTGCCTCGCCACCTTTGCTCGACTATAGCCGGAATGGCGGTCGCGCACGGAAACTGTCAAACGAGGAAGACATCGGCGTCCAAGAGCTGCAATCAGCGGGTACCGCCGCAAGTTATCCAACACTGTGACGAAGAATAGATGCTTGACAATCATCTCGGACCAGAAATGTGGTTTTCCTTTCAGAACGCATTATCAGTTTTTGAGTACCAGCTTCGTGTTTGACCTCACTTACCATTCTCGACACAGTGAAAGGTTTCCCCGAAAGCCATTTCACCCAGGATGTCAAATGAGATCATTTCAAACCATTTCGTCATGTTGAGGCCCTTCTCAGACGCGCCATCCACACCAAGGCGCTGGATAAAACCGTCCACGCATCGCCTCACGATGCCCTCTTGCTGTACTAGGGCCTTGGTTGAGAACGCGGCTGACAGCGACTTCTTCATTTGGGCGTGCTTCCTAGGATCTCTCTCGCTGCCGATGCAGAGAGAATCGAAGCCGGACCCGTACATATCATAGAATTCGCTCTTCGTCATTATCTGTCTTCCCCCTGTAGCATGGCCGTAAATGTCCTTCCATGACTGCACCGACGCGAAAGACAGCTCATTCGGGGAGATCCTGACAACTGGGCCTTTTCCAAGAGTTAATGATCCAGGATTGTCCAGAATGGACACGCTGACCTACCAAGGCTTTGGTGTTGTTTCTGAATTGCCAGATGGAATTTCCCCGTCATAGACTGATAGATTCTCCATATCTAATTAGATAGCTTAGCCTCAATTCTTTTCCTTTGCCCAACTACGACTTCTTTGACTCACCAGTGATGATCGAGCTAACAGAGGTCCTGGAAAGCTCGCCAAAGGATGGAAAAAGACATTGTATATGATGTGATAGGCTGTGTATACTACGCACTATTATCCAAACGTGTTAGAACATGACCAGTATGCCGATCAAAGCCACCCAACTGGGTGACTTACACATGCCAGGATCACGGCGGCCACGGCAGAAGGGGATTCCCAAGCCAGTCCCATGGACGAATGAATTCCGGTGATAGCCATGGTATCGATGCTGAAAGAATCGGGCATGACCTCGCGTTGGCTTGCACAGTTTCTGTGGCTCAAGTTGACTGTTTGTTAGCTACTTCGTCCTCTGTGCTAGAGTTTGGTGCGACCTGTACGGTAGCTGAGTCGCTCTACGTCGGAGTTATTCCGCTTCCGTCCAGACCCCGACTCGGAGAGGCCAAGGCAGGGTACACGGTGACCTAACCGCAGCTAATGCACAAATGCTTGGATATTGTATTCTCAAAACCACTAAAAGTGTCCGACTGGAATTGATAGTATACACAAAGTGAACGACACAGTACACCAGTATTGTCATGGCGTAGGTTGCATCCTGGCAAATCCTGGGCTTACTGACTCTCAAGGTGGAGACCGGCTATAGTTGTCACCTGTGAGAACTACTAGACATCAGTCATGGGACTTATCAACTTCTGGCTTTGCTTCTCTATGTCTTTATCATTATTGAACTAGTGAAATGCGTTTAAATACGTACATGCTTTCCTGAACCTCCCAGGCGCATCTACAGAACTGTCGCCTTCACGCATGAAACCTTTCGTGCAGGTTTGGGGCGGCGTCCTTCCTAACCAAGACACCCGCCCGGAGTGTTGCCGTTTAGCGCCTTGGTCGCCGACCAAACACTAGAGAATGCTAATATTTCACGAGCAAAGAGCCTACACTAGCTGCCGAAGAAATGCAACCAGTAGACACAAGATAGTATCATCCAGAGAAGAAGCCTCTACAATGTTGATGGAAAAGGTTCAGATGGTGCCGCCTACGTTTGGTGTCAAGCCACGGAATGTCCAAACCACGATCAATTATTACAAAGATCCTGGCGACGGAACTGAACATGCTCCGAGCATTGCAGGCAAAAGAAGCACATTCAACCAACCTTCTATTGATCTAGACACCGTCGTCACCGACATCACTGGAAGCGAGGATCAGTTTACGCTTGACAGTCACGGGTTCCAACTCTTCGATCATGTCAGCCGTATGAAAGAGTTTGACAATGACGACCGCATCAAGGAGGAATATTATCCTGAAGTAGAGCGGTTGGTCCGTGAGGTGTATGTTTTGAAAAATCCAGACAGGTCTGTCCATGACAATAGCAAGCTGACCGGTTGCATTTAGGACCGGTGCTTCACGACTCTTTGTCTTTGACCACACAATACGGCGACCAAACCCCACAGCTGCAAGCTCAGACGACGAACGCCGGCCAGTCAAGCGGGCCCATATCGACCAGTCCGAATGGGCTGCGAGGCAACAAGTCACACGCCATCTGGGCGAGGACGGCCCTCGCCTGCTGGAGTCCCGTTTCCAGATCATCAACGTGTGGCGTCCGATCAAGACCATCCACAAGGACCCGCTGGCCGTCTGCGACTCACATTCGGTACCGGATGAGGATATCCTGCCAGTCAAGCTGCTTCATCCCGGCTGGGTGGGAGAGCCGTGTACGATCCATCCCAACAAGAATCATCGCTGGTACTACAAGAATGAGCAGACTCCAGAGCAGGTCATGCTGATCAAATGCTACGACTGGAAGACTGACGGGCGCGCTCGGAGGGTCCCACACGCCGCTTTTACTGACTCCGACATGGCCGACAGAGAGCCGAGACAGAGTATCGAAGTCAGGGTCCTTGTTTTCCACGAGGACGATGTGAAGAGGGATTAGAAATCACAGATTTCCTACTATTATTTGAAGCGTCTCATGCATGTTGCAACTGCACTCCTCGCCATTGTTGTGAAAGCCGTAGTAGTATGTGGGAGATGAATTCTGCTTGCACTAGTTTCCGTGAAGTAATAAGGGAGGCTCGGGGGGTTTTGAGGAAAAGGACCCCGGCCAGAAGGAAAAGAAAAGAGTACCGAGAGCCTGGCAAGTCGATCTACCCACCAAGTCGAAGTTAAAGCTAAGGATCGACCAAGCTTTGTGAATGAGAGGCTGCCCTACTTGAGCAACCACAGGTGTTTCTGCACTTTGTACTCCGTACAGATCTTATCAGCCGCGATTAGTGTGTGGCGTCTCCCATGCATGCACGACCTCCAAGCTGATGATCACGCTACACTGTATTCGGCATTCCACCCATGATCTCGGTCCAGCCCAGGCCCGCGTTCCGTGTTCCATTCCGTAATACTCTCTTCCCCGCAGATTGCAGGCAAAAGCTGTCAGGTTCGCAGCTTCATGCGGCTCTCTGGAGACGGCGGCCTGAAGATGGAAAACGACGAATATCTCACCCATGGGCTTTGCCCAGCATGTTTCTGCATTGACTTTGGCAGTCCTAATCTGTCGTACGAAGACCGCCCCATCGCTGACATTGTCGCCAGCTGCAAAGTCGGCTGCACGTTCTGCAGCCTCCTGACTTTTTCTCTCGACTTAAAATTGTGCATGGTCGATGTCAGAGACACCTCGGCTGCGTTCGTGTATCTCTTGAGGCACAATGACCATCCCAGCGCCGAGAACGTAGACCGCATTACTGCGGTTTTAATATACGGCTATGACCGCGACCCTGCGAGGGTAACGTTTGATATAACAATCCTTCACAACCAGTGGGGAACCTCGGAAGATGGTAAGAAAGTGAAATCAAATATTTTGCTTCCCGTGAAATTAACACGATGTAATAGCCATTGCTTTCCTGGCACCTCAAACGCCGGCCCCGGCTTCCGAAAAGTCGGAGGATATTCTGAAAAGGTCCTTCAATTGGGTGAAATATCAACTGGATAAATGCGCAGGCTCTCGTACTTGTCACAGCACATTGGAAATGTCGGCCCCGGCTTCCGAAAAGTCGGAGGATATTCTGAAAAGGTCCTTCAATTGGGTGAAAGACCAACTGGATAAATGCGCAGGCTCTCATACTTGTCACAGCACATTGGAAACGCCTCTACCAACCAGAGTGCTCGATCTAAGCGATAACGAACCGACAAATGTCCGAGTCTTTGTACCGGAGCAAGGGACCATGGGAAGATACGCGGCCTTGAGCTACTGCTGGGGTCGTTCAAACCACTTTGTCCTCACGGCTGCTACCCTGGAAGCCCTGCAGAATGGATTTCATCTCTCCCAGCTTCCTCAGACAATACAAGATGCGGTGAAGGTTGCTAGAGAGGTCGGGCTGAAGTATCTTTGGGTTGATGCACTTTGCATTATTCAAGGAAAGGACGCTGATGCGATCAATGATTGGAATATTGAAGTTGCCAAGATGGACGCCGTTTACAGAGACGCATACATTACAGTATGTGCTGCTGCTGCTCAGAATGCCTCGGGCGGATTGTTTCGTGGGAGTCACTGTGATCTCCCCTTCGTCAGCACATTGACGTCCTCGGGACTTAGGGAGGTGGCACTATGGGCGCGTGCGACATGGAGAAACAATACTCCAGGATTCACATCGGAACCCATCAACAGCCGCGCGTGGACCTTGCAAGAACATACTCTCTCCAGTCGCCTCCTATTCTATACTTCATCTGGCTTGATGTGGAAGTGCAACCGAGAACTTATCTCAGTGTACTCCGGCGAGTCCAGAGTGTTCGATTTCACCATACCAGCAGAGGCAGAAACACCGGGCGTCAGTGCCGAGAAACTCCGATTCTTGAGCAACACTTCACGTTACACTTTCTCGGTTTTCCGGGATGGGGATCTGAAAGCGAGTTCCTGGATCACCATACTAGAGTTGTACACGGCGCGGAACCTGACAAATCCGCACGACAAGCTTCCTGCTCTGGCAGCAATCGCGCGAAGATATTCCCACTCAACAGGTGCCGAGTACTTGGCGGGTCTGTGGAAGCAGACCTTCCGGCAAGATCTCTTGTGGCATCATCAACCCAGATTCTCACTGAACACTGTGTCAGATGGAGGAAACCCTATGCGAAGCAATGAGTACAGGGCACCGTCCTGGTCCTGGGCAGCAGTCGACGGGGTGATAGTATCCAGATGGGCCGGACGGGTCCTGAATTCGAGCAAGACATATGAATACACATGGTTGGCCGAGGTTACGACGTACCCTATACCAGTTCTGGTCAACCCTGGGAATAAATTTGGTGGGATTGTCAAAATGTCCACTGAGCTGCAAATGCGAGGTCCTGTCGAGACATTCAGAGTCCGCGAATACTCCAAAGAGAAGGACTCTGTCAGAATCAGTTCAGCGAATGGTGGACCCGATGATTGGAAACTGTCGGTTGATGATTATACCAACACCGCTGCTTGGAGGGGCAGAGAGAAGGAGCCATTGTTCTGCCTGCATGTCTTGACCGTCATGGATAACACCGACCGGAAATCCAAGGGATCTCGCTTTTCGTTTGCTCTAGCCTTGCTACGGGTCCATGAACTTCACAACACATATATTCGGATCGGGCTGGCCAGTGGCGAGGAAAGCTACACGTCGCCGTCAACTCAGTTCGAAGCCACCAAAACTGTCATCATTCTTTGATCATGTAGTCATCATGTAGGACAGCTCGCAAGGCAGTGGGAACGGAGAGACATTGTACATATACAGTATGCTTGGTTGTTCAACAACGATCTTTGTTCAGGTTTCCGCTAGGCGGTCACAGAATCTACCCTAGGGTGCCTAGTGGGCCACCTCAAGCTGGGCACCCGACCTCCTGTTGGAAAATCTCTCGTGGGAAGTTTCCTGTGGGAATAACCTCTTTGAGGAAAACCATATGGAAAGTAAGCTGTGCAATGGGGCTCCGCCATGATGCTTTCCTTTCGTTTTCTTTTTCTTCTTGAAAATGTGGCGACGAAGTTTTAATAGTGTATGTGATAGCTTTGTGGGTTCGGTCTGACGCGAGTGAGAGCTTGTTCAACCTGGCACCAGATTTGTACGCGCATGAATCTGTTTTCAAGTTACTCCCAGGATGTTTGTACCTTATTCAGATCCATGTGTTACAAGTCCACCAATGGTCGTTTCTATCTCCCGAATTTGAACATGTGTATGTGGCTAGGCGAATAGGTGCGAGTGTCTCACCATGCCAGTGTTGGACAGCAACTTCGTGTCTCCACAGCGTTTAACTTTTCTACGGGTGAGACGGTCAAAGTATCTGATCTGAATCAATGCAACAGGCCGTCTGAAGGTTTTCATATTTCTCTGGGATTCCGGTATCCGTGCATGAGATTAGGTTGACGCCATACTGCTCGGCAGTGTGGCATCAGAAGCATGAGGGCTTCCTCAGATGAGTTGTGCTAAGATGGAGCAGTAAATCACTAAACGCACGTATGGGAGATAGGGGCCCCATAATTCCATTGAATTGTAAAGATGTCTCACGAACTGCGAAAAAGTGTCTCCTTAGAGGTCTTAGGGTTGGCGCTAAGAGAGACGGCGCTTGACCATCACATCTTGGTGGTGCGCAGGTGGGATTTTCGAAAATATAGCTGGGTACAATATAATATTTTCCCTGCAATGCAACTTGAATGAGCAGCGAAATATTGGTAGGAATTAATTGCCGGTTTTGTACACAAAGGTATATATTGGACCAGATCACAGGGAACTCATGTCTCCCATCCAGTCCTCGAATGCAACAACGTGCTCCCGACATTCACAATCTCAACTTCTCATCTCAATATTGAACGCCCCTGTGCTCGCCAATATTACCCTGGATCCTCTCAAACACATCGGCCACAAAATTGCATAATGTCTGACATTGTGTCCCCTTCACAGATGGTGGAGGCTGTTGCTGCTGCTCCTCCTCCCAGCACAGCCACATCATCTGTTTGTGTTTCCAGCCTTAGCAGCACAACATCCAACACAACATCCAACACAACAGCTAATTCAACAGCCGAAACCACGCCAAATACTACGCCCAACACGATATCCAAGACGGCGTCTGATGTCGATCTTCTTTTCGACAGCGAGGCTGAGAAGGCCGCATGTTATACGGAGACGGAGCATTCTCTAACCTTCTGCAGCGCTATCAAGCTCTACTACCCGGCTGTCTTGTGGGCACTGGTCGTCAACCTCGCAACGCTCTGCCAAGGCCTGGATGGGCAAGTCATTGGCGCCCTCGTGGGAATAGAGCCATTCAAGCAGCACTTCGGCGTCGAGTACCAAGGCGACTATATCATTGAAGCACACTGGCTCGGTGCTTTCAACTACGCCAACAAGGTGGGCTCCATCATTGGCGCCTTCTGCGCCGGAATGGCTTATGACCGCCTCGGCCTCCGAAGAGTCATCGCCCTGAGCTCAGCACTGTCTATCGGTTTCGTCTTCATCGAGTTCTTCGCCACGCACCCAGCGCAACTGGTCGCTGGCATCCTGCTCAACGGCTGCGTCATCTCATTCTTCACCGTCTGTGCCACAGCCTACGTGGGCGAGGTGTGCCCCGTCGTCCTCCGCGGCTTCGCTGCCTCTGCCATCAACATGCTCCTAGTCGCGGGCCAGCTGATGGGCTCGGGCATCCTCAAGATCGCCAACGACATCACCTCACCGTGGGCCTACAAGTTCCCCATCGCCAGCCAGTGGCCGCTCCCCGTTATCATGCTCCTCTTCACGCTCGGGAACTTCTTGCCAGACCCTCCATACTGGCTGGTCAAGCGTGGGGAGTACAAGGCCGCAGAAAAGTCCTTGAGTCGTCTCGCGGCCGCCGAGGTTGACCCTACCCTCAAGCTGAGCTTTGTCCGGGAGACCCTCCGCATCGAGAACGAGGCCAAGCAGGGCGCCAAGCCTAAGATGAGCGAATGCTTCAAAGGCATCGACCGACGGCGCCTCATCATCTGCCTCATGGTCTACGCGATCCAAGCCCTCGTGGGCGCTGTCGTCTTCCACGACTTCGCCGTCTACTTCTTCGAGCTGTCCGGTCTCAGCGCCAATGACGCCTTCACCATGAACGTCGGTGTAAACGCCATCGGTTTCATCGGTTCCTGCCTCGCATGGTGGTTCCTGCAGTTTCTCGGCCGTCGCGACGCCTACCTCTGGGGCTGCATCATCCTGTCACTCCTTCAGGGCTTCATCGGCATCTTGGACCTCGTCCCTCGTCCATCAACTGGCACAGCTCCATCATCGTGGGGACAGAGCGCGCTGATCATCACGTGCAACTTCATTTACGACATTACCATCGGCCCCTACGGCTTCGTCCTCATGTCTGAGGTGTCCTCGGCTCGCCTACGAGGCTTCAACATTGGCCTCTCCTCCGCCTTTTACCAGATCTGTGCCATTACCTTGGCTGTTGGAGTTCCGTTCCTCATCAACAAGGACCAGGCCAACCTGGGAGGCAAGATTGGATTCATCTTTGCTGGCATCGGCGGCTTGTGTGCGCTTTTCTGCTTCCTCTGTCTTCCTGAGACCAAGGGTCGCACTTTCGAGGAGCTGGACCACATGTTTACTATTGGATTGCATTCGAGGAAGTTCAAGGGCTTCAAGATTGAACACCAGAGCGAGAAGACGGAGGTGGGGGACCAGAACGCGGAGCAGACCACAGGACGCAGCGAGACTGACCTGTCGGTTGCACCATAGAGTCTCCACTGCAACGTAATCAGCATGAGTATACGCAGCGAAGTGTTTATTGTGGGGTTTGAATTGGATCATGTTTTGCTGCAGGGGTTTGGGACTTGGGAAAATAGAACTACAACGGGCAGCGTGTCTTCAGAGGAGCCAGGATCGTGTTGTACTAGATTGGGCTATGGACGATTTCTTCCACTGAGCTCTTCGAGATCATAAATCGCAGACGAGACGACGACAGTGTCGCTTAGAGTTAACTTAATTTACTGAATGATATTAAACGGTGCCCAACTCAGGCTTGAAGTGGAAAGCGACGTGATAATGTTTCTTTGTGTAGTGCGGTCTCGAATAACGCCAATGTACGTTACCATGTCCAGGTTGGGATACCCAACCCCTGAATCGTAGACGGTGCAACAGGAGGGTTGGACATCCGTCTACGCTGCGTTCAGCCTGACACGTTGTTCCATGCCTTCTATCTCAAGGCCAGCGCCTACACTTTGGGCAATCAGAGATCATTGCTGGGCAGATGGCCATATAGCTTAGATAGTTCTGTCAGCTTTTACGCCTGTCTCTCCCAGGACCGTATTTGAATGTGAAAATGGAACAAAGAGGCTTGAAAAATGCCACATAATTAACGATGAGGAGCCGTGCACGTTGTCTCCTGTGGAAACAGATGTTTCATTAGTTCGATAACCATCCGTGGACATGCCGAAGGTGACAATGTCTCGTATTGTGGCATAGTCGGTGAATGCTACGGGCATTGGGTCCCGAGCTGAGGTGCAAGGTTCCGCCAGACGGGGCACCTGGGGCCCGTTCCACGTTAACACGACAATCGACACTGGCACGCACTGAGTAAGGCGGTGAGATCGTGGCTATGAGGTTGGGACGATTCTCCAGCAAGCCTACTCCTCGTAATACAGATGTTCTTTGGAACATAGTCGACGTGACTTTTGGAGACTGCAGGCTCCCTCCATGCCCCGACAGAAGTCTGACAATACGCATCGTGAATTCCCTACACAATTAGTAACATTATTGCTCCTATGCTACTGTACTGGTTGCATCTTTATGCAGCATTTGGTGAACCTTATTCTAAGAATACATTTCAGTTCCAATGACTCAGGGGCTCAGACCACATACCAAGATGCGTGGTGTGTTGGTCGTTTATTCAAGGGCCCCAGGACACGTAGGTATCGCGTTGAATCTAAAAGGATGTCCAAATCAGGGGCATGGAGTGATTGATGCCAGCTGAGTTGGAGACTGGAACAGCTGAATATCTGGCCTAGCTCCTCATCGAGTCAAAGATAGCCCGGCACTTAAGCATTTTGCGTCCGACATGGAAAGTGCAAGGAAATGCACACACGACGAGCATTCAAGAGATGCAGAATACTATGCACCTCGGTGATCCAGTACGCCTTCAGGGGTGTCTGTGCGCTTGTGTAAATTTAGACGCAGGACCCATAGAAGGCTCCTCGACTTTCTAGAACCCTCAAGTCGTGATCAACGAGCTCCACAGTAAAGTCAAGCCCAAGCCAGCGTGTTATTAATTGTGTGCCTAAAACAAAGTCACCTCCAATTGTCTCGTGCCGATTTACCGGGAAGGATGGATGATCGGAAAGAAGATCACAATGTACTCCCTCACAGACCTGTTGTTGTTGGATTCAATCAGATCCAGCTGTGCAGGTGCAGCCATTGTTGTACAACAGCCGAGTTGTACGCCGTGGATCGCGTCTACCGTACAGAGAGACAAAGGCGTTGAGGATGAGCAGCGCGGGATATGCGAATAGGAGCCGAGTAACAATTGTGGAGAACATGACTTTCATGCGTGAAGGCTGAGCGCCCTCGACCGACTCCCGAGCTCCGTGTCGGGTCCAGGACAAGCTGTCTACAAGCTGTGCTTTGCTGTCCGCTGGGCCCAGTCGAAAGCCATTAGGTGGTTTCCCGCCTAGGTATGCGCCATCCACTCACCGTGACGGACAAGTCCTTCTCCCCCGCGCCAACACGAGGAGTTCCCCTGACCCCACGACTCGCCCGTGGTCTCGGTCTTGTCTTTCAACCACCCCATTCATGCGGCGGTGCGGATGCCAGCATGCTGCCCTGGCAGGCGGACTGCAAAAAGAACCGCCGGTAAGTTTGTACCAGAATCAAGCCCGCACAATCCTTCCAGCTATTTCACCATCATAATTATCGATTTTAACAAATATTTTGATATCATTCAAGTCAGACGCTCATTCTTAATTGGAAAATTTAATAAAAATCAAGCACATATGATGTGGTTGTGAAATAATCGCAGTACAAACATGAAGGGTTTTGGTGGTACTTGGAGTTACCGGCGGTTTTTTTTGCAGTCCGCCTGCCTGGCTGCATGCTGGCTGGCGGTAGATCTCCGAGTAGGGCGGTTTGTTGAACTTCCCCGCAAAAACGGGCCGCCCCTGAGCCCTGTGGGCCGGGTACGTTCTTGGTACTGCTTGCCGACGGTACGTTGTGATGTCAGCCCAGCCACCTGTTCTATACGATTAAGGACTGTAGCAATGACGAAGGATGCTTCCGTATCGTACGGGCCAATGTTGGCATTATCCAATTTGAATGACTGCATCGCTGGCGATGGCATACTGTTCAATAGTTACTGTCTTAAGAGCTGCAGCAGATAGTTTTGACTTGGTAGCAGTTGATGTCAATACGCTGATTCAGAGGCAAGTGATCAGTCACTGCCAACTGCCGGTGGGAATAAGTGTGCCAAGCAGAGAGCCAGTTGGGCCAGACGCTGTAAAATACCAGACCCCGATCAAAAGCACGCAGTCTTCAGATGGTAGACTGTTGCAGTAGAGGAGCCAGTCCAAGGGGCCATTAAGGTTAGGAACAAGCATGACGATTGGCCCTAGGACAATCAAGTCGGAGCCCCCGGACGATGATGGCCAGCAACGTGACAACGACCTCAGCCGGATCCACCAGTGACTATCATTTCCCTTATTCGATGTTGCCATGCTCGTATTCCAATTGCAGCCGGGAGACGGAGCATTTGCAGCTTGACATGATGCGCATAAATATCACCACGACTTCCGCCCTTCATTCCTAATTTGGCTCAGCATCAGCATCATCATCCTCACACCTCACACTTCACATCACAACTCCAACTCTCTCCACCAACCACCCAACCCCCCCCCCCCCCCAACAACCATCAAGATGCAGTTCTCCGCCGCCATCCTCGCTGTCGCCGCCGCCTCCGTGGCCAGCGCCGAGGCCGTCTTCAAGATCTCCGACTTCTCCGCCTCGTGCATCCCCCACAGCGCTCAGTGCGCGTAAGTTGTTCCCCGCCCCCGCCAATCCGGGATGCCATATCGTGGCATGCCCATGCCTTGCCAGATCCCCACACTGACACACATCTTCCCACAGCTACGAGTTCGGCCTCTTCCAGCCCGGCACCATGCAGACCGAGCCCCAGAAGTGCCGTGCCCAGGTCACCGGCACCGACGGCACCCTGCCCGAGATCACCGACGGCACCTGCGAGCAGACCTCGCGCACCTGGACCATCACCAAGGCTGACGGCGGCCTCGTCCTCTCGGTCTCTCAGCAGTTCACCCCCAGCTCCACCCAGGTCAGCAAGCACACCATCCCCGCCAGCGAGCTCGAGATCCAGCAGACCGGCGCCTCCAGCCAGCAGGTCTACATTGGCCCCAAGGAGTTCGACACCGAGTTCTAAATGCAGTCGCCTCCGGCGCGTTTTTGAGAGGGGGAAACCGGCATGAAAAGCCTTTGTAATCACTTGATTGGATGTACATACTTTGCCAATCGGCAACACTCCGGGCTGTATCTAGACCTTACATGAGGAGTTAATCAAAAGATGATTGGGGCTTATGCCTTTACTCCTCACAAACCTTGTCCATGAATTAAGTGAATGTAGACCAAGTGCGACAAAACTTCTGTTCCCAAGCCAGACAATGCTCTTCAAACACACGAACCAATACAGCTGGGAAACTGTTGCAAAAGCGACTTGCTCTTGTCCGAGGGGATGGACATGTCCCAGAAATGATCCATAGTCGGCAATGCAGCATTGCGGTTGCTGACATGAAAGCAGCACATAAGGGACACAGTGATGGGAAATTGCGGTAAACAGAATCCAAAGACCTAGTGATCTATCACTCGAGCGCGGCACTGTCATCTAGCTGTCTCTTCGACAAGCAGACCGTTCTCATGCGCATGATGCCTGCTGACCGAGTATCCTCCGGTACAGCCTGCAGTTCTCTGTAAGTGTACTCTAGAGTCGGCATAAGGCCGGTGATTGCTCTTCGAGGGACACTGATGAATGCCCTGGCCTATATGACCCTCCGTAGCACACTGGGATGAGGAAAGGAGGGGTTGCGCATCCTAGGACGCGGAGATATACAAAGAGGAAGATTACTGAAGTCGTTACTGGACACAGGGGTTCCGATCGCTCAGCTCTCGAGAAGTATGGTGAGTAAATGAAAGGGAAGAAAATTTGGATTGTCAGTTCGGGAAGCCTTTGGAGGTGTCAATAGCTGCCGCGCCTATTCGAATTGCTTTGCGTGTGGAAAGAAGCATTACCAAACGATTAATCATTGGTTTCATGGACAAGGCTGAGTGTTGCGACGAGCCATTGTGTAATACCTCAAGCCTCCAGAGCCGCTATACAGCAAAATGACGGGTGCATCCAATAGGAAATTGCTCAAACGACTAACTGCCTGACAGTCTCATGGCAGTGTCAGGTTAATACGTCACCAAAATGACTAACTTTTTTTCATCTTATAACACATGTGCTATTTCACTAGCATTTGTCCAAAGGAGTCATGCTCTGTTTTAACTTTTGTGAGCATCCGTGCTCGCATGTGTGAATGCACTATGCACCCATGGTTCGGCCGCCATTGGAAGCGACTACAGACAGCCCACGAGTCTAGTTATTAGTTGAGTTTGGGGCGGCTTTCGCCCACCCTCCGTCTCTCTCAGTAGCTACTGTGGGAAGGAGAATCTGGAAATGGGCGGGGGATACGTATGCGTAAATTCTTTAGCTTACGGGGTGGAGGGACTCTCTCCCCTTCTATATCAATGCGTTCGGGCTGGGCCCATTAGCATCATTTCTTCACCACCTCCAATGTATTTCTCCACTCGTCTGCTTACACCATGAGAAATCAGACTGCGGTTTCAAGTTTCTTCACCAAAAATCTTACCCGATGGTAGGGTATTTCAACTTTCCCAACCGTCCTTGCCACACATTTACACAGTCACCAAAACGAAATCACCATGACTTCGACAGCGGACAACGAGTTGGATAGGGCGACAAAGTCCAAAGCAACGCGAGTGTACTGGACTCGCTCCAAGCAGTGCAACCCTGACACAGTCGATATCCACCAATTTGTCTATCGGTTCTTCGCTCTCCCACCTGAGATCCGAGAAATGGTCTACTGCTTTGTCGGCGATGGGGACCCTAGAATCAAACTTGGTGGCTCACAGCCAAATGGAATCATGAGCCTCATGCTTGCGATGAAAGACCATCGCTTGAGGTCGAGTGCCGTGGGAGCTGTCTGGCGGACATGCTCCATTGAGTGGGAAGGTAGCCTTAAGTCAAGGGCATGGCAGAGGTTCAAGAGGACGGCTATCCCTCACATCCGCTGCCTTACCATCAACTTCGAGTCGATCTCTGAGACGTACTTCAATGACGATAGCGAGATTCGCCAGACTCTAGCATGGATGTGGAGGAGGGGCAAGCGTGGTAATCGAGCGCGATACACTTGGCATCTGGAGCAGCTACACCTTGTCGGGCTGAATTATTCAAAGTCTTTCAGCGGTCTCGGTGTTGCGGGGTGGTACATTTGGGAACAGTGTCCTTTCCCCGGATGCAAGCATTGGTCCGAACACTTCTCACTGACGAGGCTCAGAAAGGATGGACTCAAAGTGACTGTCGAACAGCAGTTTGCCTGGCGTCGATTGAGACCAGTTGGACAGCGATAGTCGTCACCAACACGGCTGTTGGTCAGATACATGGCGTGACAAGCCTGTATGTACCTGGTTTCCTTTACGAGATCGAGTCGGCGGTACTCAGAAATCACGATGGTATTTGCTCACAAGAGTCCTGCGGACTGGGATGTTGATCAGGCAGGGCTTATCGCCTACACACTTAGTTTATGGGTTGAGAGAAAAAAGCACGCCATCATGTGTCCGGCTATTCGGCGCGGACTTCGTGGTGGGCATAACTCATTTGACATGCTTATCATGCCCATGAACGTGGGCTTGTATGGATAGCTAAGCCGCCCAATATATCAGATTTGCACGTCATGCGTGCCCTTGTGCAATCCTTGGCCCTGGCTTTTTATAGTGCCCAGAATGCGACATCACCAACAATACCGGACGAACACCCGTACCCACGTGCATGAACCTGAAACGAATCTGCTCGTGAGCCAACGGGAACTTGCCGTCGCATCCCTAAATCAGCCCGACAAGGCCATCCGGGCTCTTGGTCGGTGGGCTAATCGTGGGGCTGCCCAGCCTGCCCGCGCCCCTGAACAATTCGCCTTACTCGCTCCTACGCAGCATATCGTAGTAAGGCTGCGGCTGAGCTCCACCAAGGATCCAGACTGCTGGAGAATGATAAGCCTCCGAGGCAGGGTTAATCAGAGTATATAGATCGCCAGGTTGTCCCATCCATCTTTAGGAAAGAGTTCATCAGTTCAAAACTCGAACACGACTCTTCCAATCATTTAAACATCAAGCACTGTCCTTCTTTTCGGGCGATTGCTGCATTCATTCCAAGATCGACATTATCCTGATTCAGAGCTCATCACTCGACTCAGCAACAAACATTTCTCTCTGTCCTTACGCAGTCAACACAACCAGACGCAAAAATGCAGTTCCTCACCACCGCCCTTTCCCTCCTGTCGCTCTCGGGCGCTGCTCTCGGCTGGTATGT
Organism: Diaporthe humulicola; assembly: GCA_038088545.1. NCBI lineage: Eukaryota > Fungi > Ascomycota > Sordariomycetes > Diaporthales > Diaporthaceae > Diaporthe > Diaporthe humulicola. Next base: position 144,200 of record JBBWSL010000037.1, on the reverse strand, counting down.
CTCATGAAATTCCCTTGCTCTCTCCTGATCCTCAGCACCCTGATGGACCGATCCCCCTACGTCCCGATGATCTGGGACGACAACCGACGGGGTTATGCAAGTCATGACTCGACCTCGCCCGCGCAATTTCAGCAAGCCACGCCGAGCTTCCGATGGCTCTCGTATACACTAGATATGGCAGTAGAAGAGCAGATCGCTGACCTTTTGACCGCCTACAGCACCCGCTACACCGTCAACTTCTACTCGGCCGAGAAGGCCAGCGTCGACGACCAGGCAAAGTACAACACGGCCTGCAACGAGATCAAGGCCACCATCGCCGACTTCAGCGCCGCCAACGAGAACCTCTACGGCTCGGACTTCACAAGCCGGTTCACCGGTTGCGACTCGGGCGCCGCCGAGGACCCCAGGTGCTACTGCTCCGTCACCGCGTGGAGGTACCACGAGTGGCAGTCGACGGAGAACAAGTACGAGCTGGGCGCCTGGGCGATCAAGACCGACTGGACCGCTATTGACAGCAAGACTGTCGACTGTTAGATGCGCTCTGTCGACGGTATGACAGGCCGTTGGGAATGGACTGTCAAGTTCTCTTCAATGTAGATACAAAGTTTAGCATGATTTCTGTACATATGAGCACCATGATATATTAAGGTCTTTCAGGACATACTCCGTTGCGTTGATGCATCCAGTGCATCAGTCAACGATTCGTGCTTGCGGATTGATTTCCAATGTCTACTACAAAACATGAGAATCGAGACCTTCATCTCATCTACCCGCGCACCTGGGCTATCTTCAATTGACCACCAAGGGGCAACTTCGTGGTTCTCGCACTTGCTAGTTCGTTAGATATCAGTCTACAAACCAGGTCAAATGGATATTGTTTGAGTTACTGGGTGCAGACTTTGGTGGCCCGGCTTCCAATTCTCATTGAAAACTCTTGGCTTGTGGATCAGCACAAGACAACAAGCTCAGCATGCGTAAAGTCCAATCGCAGCAGGACACAGCAGCCTCTGAATGAAATAATAGAAAAGAAATGTTTATGTTGTCTTCAGAATTGCCAGCCCAGCTCATGTCACTATTCCCGTCACTCCTGTTCTGTGACGTACGGGCTGAACCGTCGGCACAGCTCCTGCACCACTTCGATCTGAAGAGTGATGAAGGGAAGTCACACCCAGGCTCCAGTCTCAACTATGACTTCCTCAGTGACGAATGACTGGTCAAGAATTCAGTATGAAAAACCTCCCAGCTGGATTTTTATTTAAGCCTGTCCTGGTTTGGAGCGAAAAGATGGAAACGAGGAATAATTCCCATATGCACCAACAAGGAATATCTACCAAGCACGCAACCTCGACAATATCAAATCAACCTTATCTCAACAACTTGGTTATACGCAAGAAAACATAAGAAATATGACCTCCACCGATCATCCCACGAAACTCGACATGATCGTTCCATCTGAGCCCGAGTCCGACTCGTTCTCTTTGGAGACAGCCCTCCGTCTTCCCGACACGTTCGAACTGCTCACACATCTCAAGCTCGTGGACGCAATCATTTATTTGAAGACTGCTATTGATGAAGACGGGGAAATGATCGGGATGAAACCTGGGAAGGCCTGGGACCACTTCTGTCAGGCCGCTGCTGTCAAGTTTCTCGAGTGGTCCGAGAACGTTGACGTTTCCGGGAAGACAATGCTCACTCCCCCACTTGACATCCTCATGATTTGGCACTCATACATGTTGAACACTAAAGACTACGTGAAGTTCCAGAATGAAGCGTTTCAAGGCCGGATGGCGGGCAGGGGCATCGACTGGCAAGACTTGGTAAGACATCGTTCCCCTCGACTCCGTTAAAGCTGACCCAGTCTCAACTGCACTTTCTAACTCTCCATCCTCACTCCAGAAACGCAAGCTCGATTTCGACTATGATGGCATGCCCGACGTCCTAGGAGAGTGGTGTGATGCCGATAAGACACGCACTGCCGAACCCGAGAAGCTGTCGAATCCGAGCAACTTCGACATGGTTGCCGCGGTCCAGAGGCAGCTGAAGTTCGCGGAGAAAGCGTTTAGAGCCGAGTGGCGCCGACCAGAGATCCTGAACAACTTTCTGGAGTCGGCGATCCGCAGATACGAGGAGTTCTTCACACTCATCGCGGAGAACCCGGGCGTCGGAATAGCTCCAACGTTGGTTATTGATCTTGTCTGGTGAGTGTTCTGATGAGGATCGAAAACCATGGTGTGTGGGAAAAAGCTAAATGCAATTACTGACAAATATTATGTATAGGCACACTCATCAACTCTCACCCAAGAGGTACCGTACCTACTCTCGGCACATGACCAATGGCCGATTCGTCCACCATGACGACAACCTCGACGAGTCATCCCTGCAAGAAGCAAGTCTCAATGCCGAACAGCTATACTTTTCCAAGTACGGCGTGCCGTACAAGCACTCCATGTGTTTCGCAGACCAGTCACGCCCCATGTGCTTTGGGGACCCGACCTCCCGCGATGGCCCCGGAGGCAAGGCCGGCCGTGTCGTCAGGCCCGTGGACCCATCCGATTCAAGTTGTTCTACTCGATGCTCCACTGCATGTTCCAGTGCATGCAGCTCTAGATGTTCCAGTGCATGCAGCTCTGGATGTAGAACTTACTGCAGCGGGGGACTATGCCGTAACCAGTGTAGGGCGGCATGTGGATATGTTTGTGGTGCCTGCGAGACCAAGTCATAGCAATTAGACTAGATAGAGTCCAGATGCTTCACAGTCGGTCGAAGACCACACTTGGATTTAGTTAGCTACTAATAAGCAAAAGATTGTTATTCGTATTCCCATGTCTGGGACACATCGTGAACATGTATGCGTGCCTTACCCGTGACACTTGTACAGGATCAAGTGCTTGTTTGGTATTTGCACTGGATACTCACCCTGTGCCCTGCTTCACGGCTGGAACACCTGTGCAGTCCTCTTTTTTCAAATCAAGTGACATTCAAATTACATTCATCGCCCGCATACCGGTAGTCCTCAGTACTCAGAAGTAGCTGGGCCCTTTCACTGTTGCTAGTCTTTCCGTTTCTTATACTATGCAGTGATGGGAGAGATGACACTAAGGTGTACGGAGTATTATGTATGAGGACGCAACTTGTCTCGGATCATGTCTTTGCCAGATTTTCACAAGGTATTTCGGTCCCGGCCCGATACAAATGAGCTCCACACTGATTCAATACTCGACACGACTTGAGTAGCCCGCATGACCTAGGGTGGCCTTGCAGTTACCACCAGTTGACTGGCATGTTGGACCGTTAAGCCGAGATTCTTCCCAGAAACATCACGGAATTCCGCCTTCGGGAGCACTTGAGGCGCCTCGCTTACATGGCGCTAAACTGATGAGCCCCAGACAGATTTTACCCCGCTGCATGTGACTAAGCTGGCCTTCGTGTTTGTGAGAACAAGATCTTCATGCCTGACCTTACCAGGCTGCAAATGGTGACCCAATAAGTCAACACGGAGCCGAATTCTCTTGGCCGCAAGCGAAGGCCCTCTCCCAACCAACCCGTCAACAAAACCATCAATCAACTTTCAAAAATGCCTACTAAACCCAACGCTGTCAAGCGAAGGCTCTCAGAGCTTGATCATACTGCGGAGGGATGCCGCAAAAAACATCTCCCTCAATCCAGTCTGTGCACTAGATGCGCGGAGCTGTGTCTGGAGGATGCTCTTAATAACATCGAGCCGCCTTATCGAGCAGGACTCGACGTCAAGATCGCCGATGTTGGACAATTCTACCGTCAACATACAAGTTCTGACTGCAATCTCTGCCGCGTTCTCTCGGCCTCTCGTATCACTGTCGAGCAGTCAGGGGAAAAGCCTCAAAACGATGAGGGTGGGGATGAGTTGCATGTCTTCAATGTTTGGGACGACCTGCCATGGGTTGGCGTTAATCCATTTCATTATGGACTATGGCGTGAACAAAGCTCCCTCTACTTGGCCGTGGTTCCCCGGGGTTTCACTCGCGACGACAAAATTATGAAGCTGCATGGGGAGAGGAACGGGTTTACTGTCATTCAACGGCGAGAGGCTCCGCAACCACAAGTCTACGCGGCGCAGATTGTCAGTCCGCTTTTTAATATGTCCCTAGCAGGCTACTGGCTTCAGTACTGCGAGGCTCATCACAAACGGCTGTGTTCTCTGACAAAGAAGTCAACCACAGAGCTTCGCCTGATTGACTGTCGCTCGCTTGAGGTGATATCTGCACCGGACCAGGCGGAATATGTGGCACTGAGTTACGTCTGGGGTGTGTCTACCACCGAAAGTAATGCATTGGAAAACACCGTTTTGTCGGGGTCTAATGGGTTTCCATTGCCTCTGCCAGTGCCAGCCATTATTGCTGACGCCATCAGTGTGACGAGAGCATTAGGGCTTCATTACCTCTGGGTGGACAGATACTGCATCAACCAAAACAGTGACTCAAAACACCAGCAGATCAATCAGATGGACTCAATATATCGAGACGCGGAGGTGACAATTGTTGCTGCTGCCGGCAATGGTCCCGAATACGGCCTTCCTGGGATAAACTCCCGATCGCGATGCGGACAGCACGCGTTCACAGTTGGGGATTTCGACATAATTCCAACATTGAGACACCCCCACCGCACAATACAATTGTCCAAGTGGTCTACGCGAGGTTGGACGTTCCAGGAGGCTGCCCTTAGTCGCCGAAAACTTTTTTTCACAGACGATCAGGTCTATTTTGAATGCAACGCCATGAATTGCCATGAAAGTTTCTCAAGCAATCTAGATAGGCTACACATCGAGGACAAGTCGGAGTTTAGGAACATGTTGCAAGTGGGTCTCTTTGGACGTACTGAAAAACAAATTTATGGCCACTTTGACGAGTCCACCACCACACCAGCCCATAATCTGGTCCGCTTCATGGGAATGGTGGAGCAGTACACGGCTAGAGACTTGACCTATGACTCGGACTCCTTGAACGCATTCACCGGCATCATACGCAAGTTTGAGACATGCCACGCAGCACTGAGCCAGGTTTGGGGCGTGCCGTTCTGTCGTGGTGAAAACGAAAGGCGGACAAGTCGATCATTCCTGGACGGGCTGGCATGGAGTCACAAAACTACAGCCGGTGGCGAGAATTGTGGTCGTCCAAGACGTCGGCCAGGACTTCCTTCTTGGTCGTGGGCCGGGTGGGCTGGTCAAGTCCAGTATGAAGGTAGATCTTTCCACTTTATACCAATACAACTTCGCAACGAGGCACAGCACGTTTCTATCAAAAACGGCGGAGGCTTGAAAGTTAACCTTCATTCCTACGTTGAAGAGGCCAGGATTGGGCCTCAGGAGACCATGGGCGCTTCTGCGGTTCATATCGAGGCAGTTGTGCTGCCTACGTGTGCATTCTCATACGATGTCCTTACAACTACCACTAGCTTACAGGTTTTTCAACATCCTGCGAGACTAGCATTGTCGGCCGGACCATGGGATATCCGAGGCTTTTTTCAATCTCTACTGAACGCAGATCGACGATGCATCTATCTCGGTCATTTGTTCAAAGCGGTGGTCATCATGGTATTGGAAGCTCAAGGCGATAGTTGGACTCGAGTTGGCTTGATATACTTGGATGAAGTACGGGTCTGGAACTTTCTCAGGGCGTGGAAGGAGCTCAAAACAAAGTCGACAGTCGGATTGCCGCGTGCGACACTATCGATTCAAGGTCTCGGGGAGAAAGTCAAGTCGTTTCGGTTGATTTGAGATTTTAGACACGATACATATGATTATGATATCAATTATAGCATTGTCTTAACATAACACATCACTTTTAATGCATACTGCGACGAGTGTACCTGTATCACTGGCTATTTGATTTCTTTCAATCTTGCCGCCGTAACCTTATAGCAACTGTTGTCAGAAGGTCAGCAGTTGATATGAGCGCTTCTCCTTCACAATGCATTAAAGAATAGCGGTGATATAGATGTGCGGTGATCTGGAATTTGACGCAAGTGTCGGAATAATTGTTCCAAAAAGACTTGGCACCCACGAAAATAGAATCTGGTTAGGACAGGTCAAGCATAAGGTGTTAGTTAGAGTGGGGGATGAACCGCCCTCCAGCGCTGGTTGTAAGGGATCAAACGCTTCCTACTGGACAGGATTCTGCAGAAAGGCACTCGGCAAATTCATAGTTCTACGCATCCGTTATCTAAATTCAATGTTGGGATTAGTTCCCATGCTCCCGACAACATGCAGTTTTGGGTATTGGGGGCCATGCGAAGCATGCAAATTGTATGAAGATCATCCGGTTCGTGTGGTGATAGGCGATTGAGTAATTGGTGCATTCCGCGTGCAGATCACTGTTCATTTAATGGGGAGAAAGAAGACAAATCGAAAACAGGCCCAATGCTATCTCACCATGTGTCTGTTTCAACCAGTCTCGGGAGTGGACCCTGAGCGTGCATCCGTCAATGATTCAAGTCGAGCAATTGACTTTTTGCTTTCCCGCTCCGATAACGTATGCACTGGTAAAGGCTCGGCCAGGAATGGAAACAGAGGCCTCTCTTGCCCAGAAAAACATGAAGCTTTGCTCAAGCTTGGTGCCCGGTTGTCGGAGCTTGGCCTGTGGTCCCTTGTGGTACCGGGAGGGCGGGATTGCTATGGCGAGACTCGAGACAGCTTGGCGGAGTCGCAGGTGGCAGCAGGCGAAGGGCGGTCGAAACGTTGGATCGCACGACACATATAGATCGTCGTTGAGAGATTTAATGGCCTGGTGAACAGATGTCACTCGTTGCAGTATGTTTGAGTGTCCTTCAAGTGGAGATAAGAGTGAGGTTGAGCGTGTTGGTTTCACGAGTACATTGGTACATGTGGTGGCATGTTGTTGGAGTAAGCACCGTAAGTAAGCAGGGACAAAGAGCTCGAGCTCCTTCCCGGCCCAATTTACCCTGGGCTTATCAATGTTTAGTGCGGGTTGGTGGCCCAATTGTGGTTGCACAGGGAAGGCCCAAGGGGAGCTGACCACCACCCACACCAGAACGAGCCGTCCCTTCCTCATGTGCTCCCATCCCAGCAGGCCCAGGTAGCTTCATGTCAGAGCAAGGATGCCCCGCCGACGCCCTCCTCTAACTGCTCTTGTTTGTTTTTGCTCCTGCTTGCTCCGTGCATTTCACCATTCTTACCTCATCTTCGCTCTGCTCCAACGCTTGCATCACCTGTCAGCTTGTGTGTCTGCCTTGACCCCACCTTGGATTAGCCCACCTAGTCTTACAGTAGTCGAGGCTGCAATCAGCAAACGAAACTCCAAACATCTACATCGCAGAATCCTAGCACCATCTCAGCCGTCAGTTTCGGCTGCAGGTTGCAGTTTTACCAAGCACTGTTTCAACGGCCTTGTCCCGTCCCTCCCAAGCAGCCAGGCCTGATCGTGGCAAGGTTTGACCTCGACAGACGTTGCCCCACCACGGGAAATCCCTCCGCGGGGCAGCAGGCATCATCGTGACAAACGCCGCCCGCGTCCAGGAACCCCCAAACCTTGGCCACCCGAGCCTCGACCCTCAAGCCTCGAGGGTCCCGTCTTGGCCGAGCCAGACACACAACAGTAGAAGTGCCCTGTCAAGGTGTGCGCTGCCTAGGCATTTCCTCGGATGGTGGCCAAGAGCACGTGCGGCGTCGCGTTCCCTCTACTGAGGCCACTTTCCACGACCTGCATTGCAGCCTGTTCGACTCCGATCCAAGACTTGACGGAACATCTCGAGACTGGCACGTCCCTTCTCACATCGTGAATACTCAAGCTCATGAACATCCCAGCCTCACTTCCAACCTGGGAGCTCATCCTCACGACAACACGTCCTCGCTGCTCGCACCCCACAGTCCCCATCCGGGCAGCTCATGGATGTCACAGGCCGATCCGCTGCTCCATTAACTGAAGCTATCCACCCTCTTGGCCTTGGCTAGCCTCAGCATGGACCCGAACGGAGCACATGCTCACCAGCAACAGGATGACAACGATATCAGGCCCTCTCATCGCATATCCCCCGCTCGCGTGGCCACCGGTCTGTCAAATGGCATCCGTAGGACTATCACGTTCATCACGGAACCTCTGTCGCCAACACGCAGCGAGTGGGACCTGGAATCCGCGCCGTCTACCCCGGGGCTCGAGAAGTTTCGCAGATGGAGCACCATCCGGAAGAGCACCGATGCTTCCGCCCTTTCTGTCACTCGTCCAGCGACGCCTGAGGAGCCTAGGAATTTCATGACCCTCCCGGCAGAGTTACAGATCGTCATCCTGCAGCACCTCGACTTTGGAGACATCGAACGCCTGCGCCGTACCTGCAAGTACTGGTACAACTTCGCGACCCCGCGCCTGGTTCGGAGCATATGGGGCCCTGACACCTTCCGCGCCATCCTCATCCGCCACTGCAAGATCTGCCTCACCTACTGCCCGCGAGACGTCACCCGGCTCCTCACGACCCCCCTGGACGCCGGGTACCCGCTGTCGTCGCGGTGTGTCAAGTGTACCATCCAGAGCCGCGACGGGGCGGTCAGGATCGGCAGGAAGACGACCCTGGGCAACTTCACCGACTACTGGACCTGCCGGTGGTGCGGGTGGCCCATCACGGCCGACCAGTGCTCCAGCCACCCGCAGTTCCACAAGTCGTGCTACGACCGGTACGCCTTCGTGCTGCTCGCCTTCTTCCTGCTGGGCTGGATCCAGTTCTTCCTCGGCATAGCAGGCTCGGGTCTGTGCTGGCACTACTTTAGGAACGACAAGCTGGTGCTCGCGCCCACCATAGTCGGCTTTTTGCTGATGTGGTTCTGCATAATCCTCATCATGTTCAGGGGCAACAGGGTCAGAACGTATAATATTGCGTTGTTTCTGGAGCTGGCCATAATAGGGTTGTGGGTGAGTCTTGAGAGCCGCTGTTTGTTTTTCATCGCAGGGTTTCTTGAACCAAAATATCGAGGGGAGAGCCTGATCAAGCTGACATCAAACAGATTGCTCCCGTCTACTCAATCTCCAAGGAGTTTGGACATGATAAACCTCCAGCAAAGGCATCAACCATAGCTACCCTGGTCCTACTTGGTATAAACATGCTGTTCAGACTCTTGAACATCATCGGAAACATCGTCCTGATAAGCGAGTACGACCGGACCAGACACTATGTCCCTCGAATACCAATCTGGCGCCGGTTTATGAACCCGGTACTGACAGCCTTGATCTTCTGGACGTACCCTCAGCATGCTGAGCGCAAGTTTCCGCCGGACTACAGGTGATCGATTGATGAGTGCTGTTCTCGTCATGGGTTTTGTATTCTCGCGGAGTTTGTTGCCCGGGTCGTTGAGCTTAGCATACGGAAACAGACCTGTGCATATGAGGCTGCATGGAAGGGTGAGTTTGGGATTTGGGTGGCGGAGTTTGGTGCCAGCAGGTTTTCGACTGGCATGGGAGGATTTGCATGGAAGGATTGGCTGGGCGACTGGGCGAATTGGTGGGTGTAAAATGATATCCAACATCGCTCGGCCGGGTGAAAAAGCCCTGAAGGAGCACTTGGTCATACAGTACTCTACGGTAGACCTTACTTGCACACACTCTACCTGAGACTACTTGAACATTGTACATCGCCCTATCTTTTCTCGCCCTACTATTACACGAGTACTTCCAAGAAAAATGGGCAGTGCTCCGTCTCTGAATCTGCTGTGCCACACGCCGTATCAGGGGTAGTAGATTCCATAACAAAAGCAGGAAACAAGTAATATGATGTATGAAGACTGTTGACCTTGGACCAAGATCATTTTCACTTGATGCAGCGAAAGATGCTAGCGAGAGCAGTCGTTACTGCGGCACGGAGTTCAAGGTGGGGGAGGCGGACCCGGAGGCGGACCCCGGAGGCGGAATAGGAGCCTGGCTGCTTCCCCAACGTAAGACGTTATTGGCTGGCGCTGGTACCAGCAGCGGATTATATGCCGGAGTTTGGCAGGAGGCCGGAAAGTTCGTTACATCTCTTCAGGTACAGTAAAATATATATTCTCGTGGACTTTGTGCGACAGATGACTGGGTCTGGGAAACAGGGCGATTTTTGGATTAGAAGTGGGTGTATGGCTAGGACGTGATGGCAGCGATGGCCCCAGAGGACAACCGTTTTAAGGGCGTATGGATCCCTATTCACTTCCATAGAAGTATTCCTGATCCTACTCCTCTTCAGCAACGCACCTTCCCTTAATCATGATACCGATGTGTAAGTCAGGGCCGTTATCGGTCCATCCCCTCCCCCCAGTGGTAGGTCACACTACTATATATACACCTTTCACTTGCCACAACAGGTTCCATCTCATTCTCATTTACCTGTAATCTTCTCTTTGCTAAGTAGAGACCTTTCTTACAGATATAGCCATCTATCATTCAAAATGTCTACCGACTTTGGAATTATCGGTATGTTGTCAGAAGAATGCTAAAGGACAACATTGACATGCAACAGGGCTGGGCATCATTGGTTATGGCATGGCTGGTAACCTTCGCAAGAAGCTGCCAGCTGACAGAACCCTCTATGTCTTTGACATTAACCAGGAGACTATCCAGCGTCTAAAGCATGAGTTTGGCAGTTATGGCAAGATCGAGGCCGCGTCCTCACCCAAGGACATGGCCAACAATGTCGGGACCCTCCTATCCAGCCTTCCAGCCGATCCCCATGTCAAGAAGGTCTACCTGGACGAGAACAACGGCGTGATCGCGGCCAACAAGAACCAAAACCGCCTCATCATCGAATGCAGCACCATCCAGATCGAGTTCACACAAGAGGTCGGCCAGAAGATCATGGCCGCCGGGCTCGGGTCCTTCGCCGACGCCACCGTCTCTGGCGGCATGTGGGGGGCCAACGCGGGCACGCTATCCTTCATGGTCGGCCACGCTGAGCCGACCGAGAAAGACGCAGTCGGCAAGCGCATCCACGAGACGCTGTCGCTCGTCGGCGTGCCCAGCACAATCACCTTCTGCGGCGGGCTGGGCATGGGCCAGGTGGCCAAGATCGCGCACAACTACATCACGCTTGCCAACAACCTGGTGGCGACCGAGGGGATGGCGATCGGGCTCAAGTACGGCATCGACAAGAAGGCGCTGTTCAAGTGTATCCGGGAGGGCACGGCTAACTCGTGGGTCATGGGCCTGGAGCAGCCTGTCCCGGGTCTTGTTCCGGACGCGCCGTCTAGCAACAGGTACAAAAGGGCGTTTGGGCCTGATTTGAGCGTCAAGGACTTGAGTCTTGGTATCAAAGCTGCCAGGAATGTTGGGATTCATCCCAGCGCGGGTGAGGTTGCGCTCAAGGCTTTTGAGGTTGTCAAGGCCGACCCTCGTACCAAGGTGAGTCTATCTCGTGACTTGTGTTTTAGTTGTTAAAGGAAGAAAATATTAACGTTCTGATATTAGGACCTCGACCACACGTCTCTCTGGCTTCACGTGTTTGGCAACTTGGATGAATGGGCGAAGGAGAACCTTCCGAAGGAGAGGCGAGGTAAACTTTGAGCCAGGCGAAGATATGAGATTGAAAGGGCAGCAGCACTACTGCTAAAATTATGATAAATACATGAGTGATTCAGCTGGTAAATAATATGGGAGCCCGGATGAGCTAGAAGACTCAACAGCAGCATCGTGGCTTGAGATGAAGTCAACAGCGAGATCCACAACAGAGAAAAAAGAGAGCTTGGATTAAAATACAAGCAGTCACTGGCGCCAAGATGAGCAGCCTGGCGCATTTCTCACTAGTACTATAGAGGATAATTGATCTCCTTGTTGTATGGCTTGCTGCGCGTCATTTTGCCTCCTATGACCAACTGCTTCGAATCGACATCAAAGCAATCATCTCTTGGTCCCAGTTTGGTTCTATGGTCACACGTAGGCCACAGCGTCTTATCCGACATGCGGCAGAACTTTCCCTCAGGGATATTAACATAGTCCGGCCCCATCGACAACGCATCCTCGCAGAGCTCGATGGCCGAAAGGCCCTCCAGCTCGTGCGCGATGGTGACGGTGTCCTCGTGGTGGGGGGACTGGACCCCCCGCGACGCCAGCGTGGGCCTCCCGGGCCTCATGAGCTTCTTTTTCTTGTGCAGCTCCAGAGTCCCGTTGAGCGTCTTCCCCGCCCGCTTCTCCAGGTCCGTTTCGAGGAGGCTGGTGGTGTTAATCATGTCCGGCATTTCGCTCCAGAAGCTCAGGACGGCAGGGCGGTTGCAGAACCAATCGTGGGCGCTGTCGAGCGTCTTGTTGATGTCTTCGATAGGGAGGTCGGTCTGTCCGACAGTGTGTGACGGCAGATGCACCTGCATGCCTTGGGTGCCATACCCGCCGAGCCAGAAACAGGGCGTTGACTTGTTGGTGTTTTCTCGGTGCACACCGCTATGGTACTATTCTCGGGCTCAGTTCCGTGTGTATGTGGCACCAGAGGGGGGCCAGAGGGGAGAGGTACAAAGCTGGGTAATAGATTGAAGTGGAAGACTAACCCAGGCAGCTCCACAGGAGCGCGCAGTTACAGCACCGAATGCACTTGAACCCTCCTCGGTAAGCCCCTGTAAGAGTTCAAGGTCAGAATTCGATAATATTTTACCACTGAGATCTCTATCAGGCCCTGACAGAGAATAGCCAGCCACTGCTTTTGGAGATCTCTATCACTGCCTACTAAGTAGGCGGTGACGACGACACGTCATCTACTCACATTGGGGCGGCCGAGTCCCATGTCCACAATGCATAATGGATCCCGGCCATCGCCTTTGGCCGCCAGCAGAGCAAATGTTGCGAACTGACCCTCGTGTTTGTGGACGCTGATCGGATAGATATCCAGGGCGAGTCCCTTGTTATTACCAATGTACAGGTTCTTGTCTTTGGATTCGCCCAAGTACTCGCCAACATCGTTGCTATCGATCGTGAGGTTAGTCAAGCTTTGGCCACAAATATGCAAATTGCCGGAGTCTTGCTCAGGCCATACTGTGTGGAGACACAAGAGACACCTAGCACCTTTGATACAAGACCCCTACGCATTGTGATTCAAATGAAAGTGTGTATAACTCACAACAGGTGGACATGTGGGAAAGGGCCTCCTGCACCCTGGAGCGGCTCACTTCCATTCCTTATGGTGCCGTCCATTCCCGTCGCCATGGAGAACTCCCACGGCTTGCCCCATATCTCGGGGGGCGGTTTCCAACCATCACCCTTTCCTAAACCCAATATAGCCGAATACATGAAAAACCCACTTTGGATCAAGCCAGTAAACCCGAGTACGAGCCCAATGATGGTAGGAGCGGAAACAGGATCGGCCATTTCATAAGCTCTTGTGGTAGTGGTCGATTCGTTGGGAATCCTGGCGTTTTTTGTATGGATGGCTACACAATTAGGATGTCAGGAGCCCGTCGTCAAAAAAGAAGCTGCAAAGCAAAAAGTTCAGCCTGAGCACTTATATTATTTTCGAAGATGAATGATGTATCATGTTTCCCCGAGTGCTTGTGGAACTGCATCCTACGCGATTAAATACCACGTATCATCCCAGCCAGACATATTCATGGGTGCGTTGCAATGACAGGACTGTGCGCGGGCCTGTCCTCAACCCAGGCAGGTGGATATTGCGATACACTTACTGGCTAGATGGCACTCCCAATTTTGGTTCCAAGTCGGGTCACATCTGGTCGTTCTTCGTTTCATACCATATTGGACTTCAAATATAGATAACATACTAGTCGTTCAGGTGTGACCTGTGCAGTCGACCGCTTTCAGCACAGGCCGTGGACTACGCACATTTCCTGCTACACCAAGGGCGATTTACCTCGGCCTTGGTAAATAGGCAATCATTAAGGGGCATGTTTTCGTGGGGATCATCACCCTGGGGTCATAACGTAGAGACATTTAAGTGTTCAATCTTTCGAAAACATCGCTCCGAAACGGCCGACTTGACGCTGCGACCATTTGAAGTGGTTCAAAGACCGGCTGGCACCTGCCAGTGCATTTCCGAGCCGCCTTAGGCTGCTAACTAGCAGTGTATCCCTCTAGCTGTCATTGAAACTGCGTTAGCCTGGTTTGAATATGGATAACTTCAACCAAGCTATTTCAATGTTGTCCCGGGTGGGGAAAATAGCCGGAGTCCATTAGTCCACAATACACGCACCAATGAGTCAATGCTCGTTAAGTTAGCCCGGCGTGACCATGTCTAGGGGTTAACATTTGACAAACGAAGGATTTAATCAATCTCCTACTTCGTGGTCACCAGACGGTGTGGTTTTCATGTACATAACAAAAGGCGAAACTGAATCACCGTGAGCGATATCTGCGTCTAATCTAAGGAGGCTGAACTACGACTAGTCCTACCTGTCCTCACGCCGCTGTACAGCCAGGACGACGAGCGGCGGATTCGCGGACAGTTTGGCTCACTCACAACACTCGGCCCTGCCGATACGTATGCTAAGGCAGAACTGACTTTGCGAGGAGATCTCTGAGAACCTCGATCACCGAGGTAAAAGACTCCGAAAGACACAAGCGGTTTATGTTAAGGTCAGCTTTTCCCCAGAACTCATCCCTCCATATCCTTCTTCTTTCCGTCCACCCACTTCCAATCAAGACTCAGGGGAAAATCTACCAGACAAGTTCCGAGAAACAAGGAACCAAGCCCATGAGTATTTGTAATTGTGCACCATCTCATCAGGCGTCATGCACACTCTGCCTTTGTTCCAATTCACGTGGTGCGCATTGTTGGTGAGCAACTCGAAGTCCATCTCAGCTTGAGAGATACGTGTGATGTATCGATGTGTCTGACCTTTCTTTTGCAAGGCGCTGGTAATTGCGAGATATGTCGGAGACAACAAGGGATCAGACTTCGATGCTGTGACGGCTATTGAGAAGCGGGCTTCTACCAGCTACAACTCGGCGATTAATCTAGACGACCCGCCAGAGTGTGCAAACCTGAAACACAGGGTCGACGAGGATCCGAGGTGGAATTTCGGTAAGATCACAATTTCTCACCCCATTATCCGGTGACATTTCCCAGATAATTTCCCTTACTTTCCTGGGTCCCATTCAGGCCCCCTGATGTGACCCGTTCCGCCCAGTGGCTATTTCTACTTACGCAGAAGCTTGAACAGAGACCGCTCACCTGGCAAAATGCGAGTGTTGGCGCAGCAAGGCTCTTCTGAAATGCAAAGTGACAATCCCCAACGACCATATCTTTGACGAGCAAGAGATCGCAAACAGTCCCGATGAATGCGGCCGCTCTGTCTACAATGCTGTGTCTAGGTGGTCCCTCAAATCAGGCCATGATTGCGCTCTGGACCACGTACGTGCTTCCCCTCCTCCAAACTTCTTCCGAGCTAACCCTGCGGCTTAGGAAAACGTTGCGCGTGTGATCTGGAGGAATGGCATTGGCACATCAATCAAACGCATAAAGAAGGGATTCGACGAGGGAACATGTGGCCAATTCAAAGATGTGCAATGCCACAAACTTGACGGCCCGAGTGACTGAAATCAACACCGGCCCGGCTGGTCGACTTACACACGAGGTTTTGAGTTGCGATTTGCTTTACATATTGGCTAGGGTACCTATGTAATGGGGTGTTAATAGGATTCTGTGAAGGATCTGGCAGGAATGGCTAAATCCCTTGGCTTTGCGTTAATTGCTTATGGGAGGGCCATCGTTAGGGTTGAATTAATGATCGGCTAACCTGAGTGGCCAACGGGCAGGCTGTTGGTTGTCGTTGGAGGTTTAATGTCAGGCGGGACGTATGGAACTGGAATGTAATTGGGTCTAAACACCCTAGACGCACCAACATCTACAGCAGCCCCACACTTGCATGTATACCTACTTCAGCCGTAGAGAGATTGGAATGGGAAAGGTGTTCATGTTCGTCTAAAGCCAGGGGTTAAATCCATTTTGCCATATAAAAGGGACTGTTCTCATGGATTGAGGAACCATCCGAGATCAGTTTGGCACAGATGATAAAAGCCGTTCGCATCCCGGATATTGTTGCTCAGGCCTTCTTTCAGCTGCCAACTCCGTACCAAGGACCTGGAATCTTTTGCCACCACAGTTGTCTTCAAGACCATTTCTGACTTCATCGCCTCATTTTATAGTGAAAGCACGATCTCTGAGAACCAATCCCACGGCAAGAATGGAGTCACTTTTCGCCCAGGTCGAGGCATTGGTCGTGCAGGCAGACACTGCCGGACGCCATGAAATCCTCGACTTTCTGCGCAGTCTCCAGCTGAAGCTGGAAACACCGCATGACACACTCTCAAGGTTCTCTGGAATGGTCAGGAGCCTCATGTCTGCCGTAGATGCATTTGATTTCGCTGGGTCAGCTAACCTGCGAGACAGCATCTTGAGATCACCGCAGCTCGAATCGCTGAAGATCTAGAGATCTTTCAGACTCTCGCAGAAGCCAAGAGCCCGATGACGGCCGCGCAGTTGGCGGAGAGGAAGGGCGCATCGCCGCTGCTAGTCAGTAAGTGGCCTCTGTATATGATGTGAAACACTCAAACATTCTTGTTGTGCTATGACTTGGGGCTAACCTCATCATCAAGGCCGAGTTCTACGATATTCAGCATCGGTAGGCATGATCCGAGAGTCGGGGCCGGACGCCTTCACAGCCAGCCCGGTCACCCTCACACTGGCGCAGCCTGGCTACCGCGGAGGCGTGTACCACTTCTTTGACAACTGCGGCCCCGTATTCCAGGCGTTGCCCTCCTTCCTCGCAGAGACCAACTACCAGAACGTCACCAATGCCGCCAACACGGCCTTCCAGAAGGCATTCCCCACGGATCTGCCCGCGTTCATGTGGCTGCCGACGCAGCCTGAGCGGTTTGGCCCCCTGCAGCAAGCCATGACTGTGCAGGGTGCTGTCGGCACTCCCTGGTTCACGGTTTTCCCATTCGAGAGGGAAGTTGGCGATTTTGGAGGCAAGCATGTACTTGTTGACGTAGGAGGCGGGTTTGGGCATCAATCGGCGGCGCTTTTGGGGGCTTTCCCACATTTATCTGGGAAGCTTGTTCTCCAGGATCTTCCTCAGACACTCGAACACCTTCCGCCTGGCGTGGTGGTCCCCGACGGCATCGAGAAGCTGCCGCACGACTTCTTCACAGAGCAGCCGGTCAAGGGTGCGCGATTTTATTACTTGCGTCAGATCCTTCACGACTGGCCTGATGACGAATGCGTTGAGATCCTCAAGCGTTTGGCTGCGGCATCGGGACCCGAGTCACAGATATTGATTGATGACATGGTGCTTCCCGACTCTGGTGTTCCTTGGGAGGCCGCCACGTTGGATCTTACTATGATGGCTTCACTCGGTTCCCGAGAGCGAACTCTCACAGAGTGGCATGATCTACTTAATCAGGCTGGTCTCAAGGCTCTACACATCCATACTTACCAACCTCGACGACAAGACTCCATTATTCAGGTTGTTCCGAAATAAGCCACTTTGAAAGTGAGGAACAATGGGCGTGTTGGGTCCCGATGTGTCAAAGTCCCGTATGGAAGAGTCGTCACAATATCATGTTGACGAAATGTCGCGCAAACATAAGCCCCCGGCCCATTACTTTCATAATTTAATACTCCAGCCTTGGCTTAACATCTCATGCCGCGTGATCACTATTGCATTGACGCTTGATGGTCGACAGGCGATATCTCCACAGTCCACGACGTTGAACAAGTAACATTGCTTTGAACAAGTCTTCTCGCCTTGTATCATGCAATTCCGTCGGATTCTTGTCTACTCATTAGATACTCATCTCAACACACACTCATCTATGACAGGGATGCTTAATAGCGCAGACACGGCAGATTATCAAGTGATGTAAGAGGACGGAGCAGAAGCTTTGTCGCTTAATAACATAGCTCTACATATGCTGAGGATCCTTGTGCTCGATAGTATTCATTCATAGTGTCGGTGTTAAGGCCTGCACTTGATTTTCAATGATGGAAGCACCAAATAATTGAACTGAAATGCTCCCCATCCGCTGGCCGTACTTCACGCGACACGCTATAGGCCAAAAGTCAATCGGGATTAGACCCGGCGCCCCCGCATCTCCCATCGTTGAGGGCAATGCCCGGGCTGGGCACTGCAGATCGGCAAAACACCGACCCTCAACCAACACACCAAAGTGCCTGCTCGATACCACAGACGATATCAGTGGAGCCAAGTTGTAGGTTTCCGGAGGAAAGGCTTAAGTGATTTATTCAGCGCACGGCAACTTGGCACACAATGAACCATCGGGGGCACGCGGATCGAGGGTCCTCGCCCGAGCACTCCGAAAACCCCAGAAAGCGGCAAAAAACATCAGGGTCAGCCCTCAGCGGAGACGAAGATACACAATTTGTAAACACGGTACGTCAAAGCAAGGCCTGTGCAAACTGCCGCAGGGTCAAGGTGAAGTGTGTCACAGCCGAGGACGGCCGCGCCTCCGGGCGATGCGCAAGATGCCTCCGTCTGGACATCGTCTGCCTGCGCCAAAAGAAGTCATGGACGGCGGGTGACACGATCGATGATGAAGCCTCACAAATGAGCAAGCTCGCGGACCGATATGAATGTGGGAACACCCTGTGAGTCGTTGCAAGCCTGAGTCTCCCATCGACCACATCTAAACGAACATTCAGTTGCTGATCCCCGGTACGCAGTCAGACACAAATGACGATAGTCAAGCTTTCAAGGGCCGTGGAAGACATCCTAGACAAGCTCGGGATGCCCCACATTGATATGTACAGTCAGCCCACGGTCGTGGAAGCACATCAGCCTCTGCAGGAGACGCGACAGCATTCGGAAGAGCCAGCCGCAGACAAGGAGACCCGCGAGCGCAACGTCTCTCCGGACCCGATGAAGAGTCTGATCGAGGTCACCAGGCTCAACGGACTCCGCAGTCAGCTTCGGTCCAGCAAGCTTCGCAAGAAAGGGGGCATGCGCCGGATGGATTCTGACCTGGTCTCGGAGAAGATCATCTCTTTCGATGAGGCCGAAGAGATGCTCGCTTTGTTCAGGAAGATGCAGTCTCGACACCTGTTCTCCGCGAGCATATCCCCCCAAGCAACCCTTGAGTCCATCCGCAGCTCATCCACGGTGCTCTTCACGTCGCTTATGCTTGTCACTTCGCTCCATATCCCAGGCAAGGAATCGGTCCACGAGATGTGTCATTCGCGATTCATGGGATTGGTCTCTTCCGTCATGTTCGATAGGTTCCTGACACTCGATGACATCCGCGGCCTCTGCATTGCTGCGCTTTGGCAGCCTGATCTCAGCTGGAAACTATCGGGTCTGAGCATACGGATGGCGACCGAGCTGAACCTGCACCATGCTTTCTACGAAGCCTTTAATGACGACCAAAACAGCCACACCATGACTGTTGAAGCACGAAAAGAGTGTTTGGAAAAGGCTCGTCTTTGGTATCTGCTCTATGTGCTCGACCACCAGTCCGGAATTGCCCACGGGCGACCCCCGATGAAGTCTGCTCTGAGACCCATCAAAGACTACGAGTTGCTTCTCAGCTCAGCAGATTGCACAAGCTCGGACACGGCGCTTCTAGCACAGGTCACTGGCCTTGCCATCTTGAGCAGGGCATTCGATCACTTCGGCCTGGAGCCAAAGAGGATCATGGCAGGATCTGATGACAATGTGCTCAACCATCTCAGATTTACGGAAGAGGTCCGGGCCTGGAAGGATAAATGGCTTATGATGTCCCAAGTCGTCGACCAGAACGAACGCAGCTCGTCTTCCCGGGCTCACAGCGGTTCTTACTCGAGAGACATCACTCTCCACTTTCTCTTCAGCAACCTCGTCCTCAACTCCCTCGTTCTCCGTGGCAGGCCACTGGACAGACTGTCAGAGCTCCCGGTTCCCCTTCGCCCCCTGGCGCTTAGAGCGGTAGACACGGGCCATGCGATATTGCAACATTTCCTCGACGACCCCAGCTACCAGGACGCAATAGTGGGCATGCCTTTGTACATGCACTCAATGATCGCCTTCGCCGTTGCCTTTCTCACCAAATTGGCACATCGATGGCATGCCATCGGGATCACAGTTGACCCGACTACCAGCACAGAGCCCTTAATCAAGAATATTATCAAGCTCCTCAGATCATGCACAGCCGGCAAGAACCACATGGTATACAGCATGGCAGATGGTTTCGAACGTATGCTGAGACAGATGAAGAAGACGCAGGCGAGGCGACAACAAAGCTTTGTAGGCCCGGACGCACAGAGCAGTTCTGTTGTTGGAAATTCAACTGTACAGTCCCGCAGGGTCACAACTACCTCGCTCTCGGGAGATGGTCGCGTTCAGGCTAATTTCGATCGATCTTCGGTTGTGTCGGCAGACTCCCCGGATCTCTTTGCCGGATGGGGCTTTCAGAACGATGGACTTTGGGCTACGGGGATGGGCTACGACCTCCTCGACTACAGCAACCAGTTCTCTCCTCCGGGCACAGATCTTTCACAGTTGCAGAGTTTTGAGATGCAAAGCAGAGACTCATATCGCTCATTTTGATAGCAGCGAAACACAATGGATTAGTGTTCTGATAGCTACGACTATTGCTTAGACAGGCCCTGATTTCTTTTGTTGCTCCTCCCGCTCGGCTCGCAACTGACTGGCCATGACCGCATCATGGTCTTGGGCCTGAGACGGGTATCTCTTGAACAACCAAGCTGACACAAGTGTACCAACCGCGAGCGCCCCCATCCATGCTGTCGTCGTTCTGTGAGATGTCAGTCCTCTGCAACTGCCCCATTCTATTTTTGGGGCTATCACTTACGCGAAACCAGGAGTGAACCTGGGTGAGTCCTTGTCCGGCCACAAGAACGATCCATAGATGGACGAGCCATTGCCAATGGCATTAATCAGGGCAATTGCAACTGCCCGCTTCTCGGACGGATGCGAAAGCACATGGGAGATCCATGTCTTGGTAAGTGGAGAACATCCGTAGATGGCCCCAAACGCGAATATGCCGAGTACGTATCGGACCATCCCGTTGGTCGAAGCAGTGGTGGCGACGAAAAAAACAAAGCCTGAGCCTGACATGACTGTAAGCACTGGCCATATCATCTTGAGCCTGTCCGCCGTGAAACAACCAACGAGAATACAGACCACAGCAAAGGCGTATCCCGGGATGGTCATATCTAGCATACGATTAGCGAGTGATGTGCGAATGAATCGAAATGCGGGGAGTGTGCATACATTGAGCGTAATGGCCTTTCCAACCAAATGTCTCCACCAGTGAAGGGATGAAGTACTGGATGGTCTGGCTGCCCGTTCCCATGACAAACAGGAAGCAGAGGCACCATGTTCGCCAATCTTTGACTGTCATCTTGAACGCCGTCCACTCGCCAACTCTCTTCTGTGCCCCTTGGGCGAGACCCATGCCGTCGACTGCAAGTCGATTGCAGGCCAAGATGCGTTCTTCCTTGGTGAGGAACTTGCTGTTTATGGATGTTGGGTAGTCTGGCATGACAAACATGACAATTACGCCAAGGACGCAGGAGGCCACGCCCTCGATGATCTGGGCGGGCAGTTCATGTTAGCAATCGAGAACTTGATTGGCTTTCCATGCGCGTGGGACGAGGATGCTCACAAAAAGCCACCTCCAACCCGCTATTCCGCCAGCACCGTCCATGTACTCTGTGATCACACCAGCCAGCAACCCAGAGACCGCGCCGGCAACGGCAACAGAAGTATACAACCAGGCATACCGTGACGCGAGCTCGTATTTCCTGTACCATGAGGAAAGATAGAAGGCGCACCCGGGAGCAAAGCCGGACTCAAAGAAACCAATCAAGAACCTTAGGCCAACGATCTGGTGCCAGTTCTGGCACGCCCCTTGACAGGCCGCGGCCATGCCCCAGAGAATGGCGAGAGTGGGAAGGTAGATACTGGGCCGTACCCGACCCAGGATCATGTTCGAGGGGACCTCGCAGACTATGTAGGAAGTGAAGAAGACGAGGACTATGATGGAGTATTGCGTCGAGGTCAGCTTGAAGTCGTCCTCGAGCCCGCCCGCCTTTGCGTTCCCTATGTTGGCGCGGTCGACATTGGACAGGAGGTAGAGGGCCCAACAACTCGGCTAGGCACAGCAACGAACTTGAAGTTAGTCTCGACAGGGGGACCAAACGTCAACACGTCCCCAGAAACTCACCACGAGTCGCCAGTCGAGCTTCCGGACTAGCTTCTTGTTCTCTGGGGAGTTGGGGTCGAATTCTAGTCCGAGTCGTTGTGCTTCCTGCTGATCTAGCTGGTGCTTGCCGCTGTCGGCCCACTCAACTGTTTCTGTCTTGTCCTTTTGGACGGAGATTTGCGTTGAGGTCGACATGATACTAGGTACACCGGAACAACAAAGCAATATCGAGTCACTTGGGTGTCCTCTATCCAACCCTGATCAATAACTCGTCGTCGTGATGAGCTACTTGTACTTGAATATCCGTCTTACTCTCCGCCATCGACGAGATTTAGGCTCTCGCCTGCTCGGCGATCCACCGACGCCCATTCGCTGCTGATTGTCGTGGCTACCCCGTGGCTTGATACTCCACCGATGCCCTCCAAGTTCCCCATGGGGGAAACCATGCAAATCTGCAGAGAGACGGGCGGGGGTGAGCGCTAATAGAAGGGAGCACCCGATTGGCAATGTTCGACGCCGGCAATTCCGCGATGTCGCAGCGGTCGGACCGCACCGGTAAAACGCCGACAGTCGTTGATCGGGGAAAGTCCAAAGAATTGCATCACGGTCCGAAGAAATGCGGAGCATATTAACAGAACCGAGAAATAAGAAGTCGTTAACGAGCCTTCTCTCCGCAAGGACGTTGGATTATGCACAGACGTTTCTTTGGATGTTGCCCTACATAATAAGCTTCGACATAACTTTTTCATCATGACTGGACCTTCCCAACTACAAAGCAGGAGACCCCGCGTGGCAGTAACTTTGGGAGACTCAGCAGGCATAGGGCCAGAAGTGGTTGCCAAGCTTCTCAGCAATACCAAGAATACCCAAAATGCAGACATTTTTCTGCTGGCCGACCAGGCCGAGCTCGATATTGCTCAACAGGCGGCCGGGGGTGTCGAGGTGGCAATATCTCCTACAGCAGGTCCGGACGGAGTACAACTCCTAGATGACATGAGCGCCTCGTCTTCTGGCACCATACCCGCTCAACAAACCAGCAAAGCAGCCGGTCAAAGGACAATACATCAGCTTAGACGTGCTGTCGAGCTGGCTCGGAGCGGCCAAGTAGACGCCATAGTGTTCGCCCCTTTGAACAAATCTTCGCTCAAGGCAGCCGGGATGCACGAAGAGGATGAGCTTCGCTGGTTCGCGAAGCAGTTATCATTCACCGGGACCACGAGCGAGATTAATATATGCGGGGATCTCTGGACGGCCCGCGTCACCAGCCATGTCGGCATCGAGAAGGTGGCTGGCTTGGTCACGAAGGAGTCAACTCTGAAGGCTATCCAGCTCCTTCACAGGCTGCGGTGAGTTGCCGCGCCACTATGCGAATACAAAAAGGAAACTGTCGTTCGAAACTAATAAATTTCTTAGCTGGGAATCCGGCATCGAGACTCCCCGCCTCGCAGTCTGCGCACTAAACCCCCACAACGGGGAGTGCGGCAACTTCGGGCGCCACGAGATCGACCACATCAGACCCGCGGTGGAAGCCGCCAAGGCGCAAGGGATCGCGGCCGACGGGCCCTTCCCCTGCGACACCATCTTCCTGAAGCGGGACCGCTACGACGGCATCGTCACCATGTACCACGACCAAGGGCAGATAGCCATGAAGCTGCTCGGCTTCGACGGCGGCGTCACCGTCCAGGGCGGGCTGCCGGTGGTGATCGCCACGCCTGCGCACGGGACTGCGTTTGATATTGTGGGGAAGAACATTGCGAGTCCTGTGAGCACGCAGAATGCGTTTGATGTCGCTGTCACTATGGTCTCGAGGAGACTACAGCGTGAGCTGGATGTCGGGGGGACGCAGGTCTCTGTTGTGTCCTCGGCAGAACATCATCTTGAGGGAGAATCCCGGGATGTCTGTGAAAAGGGGCTCGGGCATGTCTCTGTCCACGATCGCATACCTGCGTTTGGATAGATCGCGTGGCTCGTGCTTCTTTTCACATGATGGAAGCTTCTGTATTCGAGGCCGGATGACTGCATAGCAGCTGATTTATATAGGTTGGATTGTCACCAGGAGCGGCTTGGACAACACTTTGTGACAGCGGAAGGCATGCTTGAGAGCCAACTTTCTTCTTTCTGCACTCTAACCTAGCCTCGCAAGTCTTAGTCAAATCGCATGTCAATGTAGCACTGCATGTGTGAGGTAACTCGGCACGAGACACGTTGGCGACCACTGTTGGCCGCAAGATCAGGAGACACGCGTGGCTGCTGCTGCTGACAGCATCGGATATTTCCTTTGGTTCATGCCATCGAGGTTTGCGCTTTACCATCTCGCTGCCAATTTCTATCATTTTCATGACATTCCATACTAAGTCCGTGCCTAGGAGGACGTAAATAATCACCAATGGGAAGTCATCATTTTCCAGAGGGCAGAGCTTTTGTTCAATGGGACAAGCCCCCAAACCCGTATTATTATGAGGAAATTATGCTGATATGCCGCATTGGAGCAGTCTGGAGTGAATGACCAGGTCCTTTCGTAATGAGAAATCACGTGTATTATTTCATGCGGCTGAATTAAGTAAAATGGTGCCACCGGAACACACGGCTTCACGAGATGCAACAATTGCACTCAGCCATCCAGTCTCATCGACACCTATCCAATCCTGACTGCCATGCTCCTATCCGCCACCGCCCTGTCAGGTGAAATTTGATCCTGGATGCATTCGATCTATCCCAGAGACCTATTATCGACAGCCCTGGACTGCGGTGCGAGTTGTCAGTGCCACCGCTGCCTCCAATACATGAGTTCCTATTGGGCTGGTTTCAAATGTCAGAGGCTAGAAAGTTCGAATCTGCAAGCCTTGCGTGACAGTCACCAGTCAGCTTTGCAGAGGCTTTTCCCTCTTCCAGAATGCGTGAATTAACTATGGCGCTCTCTCCAGCTGCGTGGCACGAGCGACACTTGTCTGGTTATGGAATCTTGCATTGCGGCTGAGGCTTGGCATCCTTTTACGAGCCTCGACGATGGTCAATAAAGATGAGGACGCCACTCCCGCCCCAACACCCCAGTTTCTTCTTCGCTTCGAGTATTGCGAACGCCAATGCTACTTTTCTAGGGGATCCCAGAGATGCCGAAGTTCCTCGACACCCTTGGTGATCTGGCCAAGGGGGCAGGCGTGGCAGCCGATACCGCAGTGTGGCTAGGCCGCTACGCCAAACGACAGTACAGCAGCAACAAGAATGGGGTATGCCTCCTATGCAATAACCTTCAACCCGAGGGCCACGAGAATACCTTCATATGGACACCATCTGGCGCCCAGCGAAACACCAGACCCGGCCAAAACGTCCAGCCCGGAAATGTGCTTGCACTTTCCTTGGAGAAGCTGTCGACCAAAGAGCTCCTGAAAAGCCGTGAGATCAACAAGGAGACGGGCGTCCCATTCAGGGACTGCAAGTACTGCCGACTACTGTGTGAGATCTTCGATGCATTCTACATCGACGAGTGGATGAGCTGGGTGACCGAGACCAAAAACGCGATGCCGATTTCATTTGGTCTAATGATCAGACACGGCGCGCCGCTGATCGTGACGACGATAGGGTTCGTCCACGACAAGTACTGGAAGGACGCCCGCTCAGACGTCGAAATCTACCTCGACGCGAATGCCCTCCCAAGCGCCGTGCCATCTGCGCTGTCGCCGTCGATGCCCGGTCTCCCGGCCCTGGGCCCAGCAAGCGTCCGACAGACAGACACCCGGTCCGAAGCCTGCCTGAACTTCATCAAGGAGAGCGTGCGGCAGTGTTGTGCGGAGCATGGGGCGTGCAGGAGCTCGTCCAAGGCGTTCGTGCCCACGCGTCTCTTGCACGTCGGCGGGGGCAACGCAGCCCTCAGGCTCTGCGAGACCACGACGTGGCAGGAACAGCCGCCGTACGTGGCTCTGAGTCACTGCTGGGGCGGGAGCAAACCGCTGTCACTGATCAGGGCCCGGCTGCCGGAATTCAAGAAGCAGATCAACCTGGCCGACCTACCAAACACGTTCAAGGACGCGATCACGGTGACGCAGGAGCTGCAGCTTCCGTACCTCTGGATCGACTCGCTCTGCATCATCCAAGACGACACAACAGACTGGGAGCAGGAGGCCGCGAGGATGGCAGACGTCTACAGCAAGGCCTTCGTCGTCGTCACGGGGTCCTCATCGCCCAACCCAGAGACACCCTTCCTCGGGCCCAGAGAAGACGAGTGGCTCACCAAGACATTCAACTTCCCCCTCACCCCGGGGTCCAACATCCCCGTCAGCGCCCGCAAGAGAGCCGTGCTAGCCGCCCCGCTGGACCAAGGCCTCCTCGAGCCCCCCTTCACCTCCTCCTGGGCGACCCTCAAGCGCGTCGGGCCCTTGTACAACCGCGGCTGGTGCTTCCAGGAGGCGTACCTGGCCACGCGGAACCTGCACTTCACGCCCGGGTCCCTCGTCTTCGAGTGCAAGACGCACCGGCGCGGCGAGGACCAGCTCCCGCCGTACCCGTCCACCGCCGCCGCCCCGGGCACCACCACCACGACGACGACCCTGGGCTCCGGCGGCCGCGTCGACCCGGCGGAACAGTGGCGCATGCTCGTCAAGTCCTTCACGTCGCGGCAGCTGACCTTCGGCGGCGACAAGCTGCCGGCCATCGGCGGGGCGGCCGTGACGATGCCGCAGGCGCGGGAGGGCGGCGGGGGGCGGTACCTCGCCGGGCTGTGGGCGGACACGCTGCTGCTCGACCTGATGTGGCAGGTGATGCCGTGGATGGTGCTGGCGGGGCAGGATCGCGAGTCGCTGGCGTACGACGACGGGTCCGGGGGCCCGCCGACGTGGTCGTGGGCGTCGATGAGGTGGGGCGTCGTATGGTCGCCGCTGAAGTCACCGCAGCCCGTGGCGAGGGTCCTGGACGCGAGGGCCACGGTCGAGGGGGCGAACCCGTACGGCAAGGTTTCCGGGGGCGTGGTCAAGCTTCAGGGGCGGCTGAGGCGGTGCCGGCTGAGGTTTGACAGCCGGCTGGAACATGATGCGTATTACGTGCTGGGTGACGGGACTAAGTGCAAGCCGCAGCATTATCGGACTGATGGGCCTCTGTCGCGCGAGGCTGTGGCGGGTCCTTACGGGGCGAATGTGCGGAGGGGCCGTGATGGGCCGTATGGTGTTGACACGGACAAGGAGGAGGTCACTGCGGCTGTTTTCTTCATTGCTTGTTGTCCGTTCGTCGGCCATATTGGGAGGCAGTATGTTGGGCTTGTGTTGGGGACATCTCCACGGTCTGCTGGCTGTATGGAAAGGGTAGGAGCCATATTCAACCTGCCCAAGAGTTGGTATGATTCCGCCGAGGAGGCTGTGGTTACTATCGTGTAAGAGACAGTCCTGAAGTCATCTTTCATCAGGAAGACTTGCGTTCAATTCCAAATGATCCTGGAAATCATGCAACACCACGAGAATAGACTTCTATTCATAGCCTCCTTCTGCCATACTTTTCGGTTACTGTCACATGTGAGTTGTTGGAAAATTGTTGTGGTCAAGAGCGGCCTGGTGCGTCCTGGACTTGCCAACTTGGACTGTTTGGGGAGGCGTCTTTGTTGACGTGCCGGGATGATGTTTGAGCGCGTCGAGGCAAGAGCTAGGTTCCCTGCATCATTGCATGTGCCTCTGGAGACTGGAGTACTTATGTACCTTTGTACCGCGCCCGCCATCCTCCAGAATGGCAATGAGTCAGCCACACCCTTGCGCCACATCTGCCCAGCTGCGCCACAACTCCCTACTGGTAGGCGATTCTGGATCATCACCAGCGAAGCAGCACTTCTCGACCCAAAGGCTTCAATGAGGCCACAGCCCAACCTGCACCTATGCCGTGGCACGGTTCCATTCCATCTGGATGGCCTCAAGGGTCACCAAAGAAGTCCATTTCTCGTCTTTTTGGTCCCTCATCCGCTGGTGCGGCAGGATATCGCCGCCGTCGCTGATGGCGTCGAGGGCATTGCGGGCAGAGCTGCCAGCAGCCGAATGACCACAGACACCCGGTAAGTAGGGTACGTGTTGCTCCCCTTCTCCTTTTTTCCAACCTTCAAGATGGCATCCGTCGAAGAGATCAGAATCTGGCCTCTCGATTGATGCTATTTTGAAGCATTCCAGCCCCATGATGGGGTTGGTTGTCCCCTCCCCATCTGCCCCATTCCCGGTCATCAGGCTGCTGCGACTGCTGCGAATGCTGCTCCGTCGGACCTCCTCGAGCTGCACATCAGGCACGAGTGGGTCCGCCGTAGCGGCAGCAGGGACAAACACAGACCACAACCCCGACCCAGCCCAGCCCAACAGAAAAGGTGAAGAGCCATGGGAAGAGGAGGGGGGAAGCTAGGGGGGGTGCTCCTCCTGTTTGGGGGAGGGGGCCAGCTGCCAACCACCCATTTTGGCGTGAGCCTTGGGACCTTGGAACCTTGGAACCCTGGTTTGGGAGGGCAAGAGTCAACAACAGAGCCAAGCAACAAGCCAATTGCGCCTGTCCTGTCCAACAGCAATCAGCAGCCAGCACCAAGCAGCAAGCAACCAGCAGGCAACCAGCGACACCCAGCTCCAGCACCCGAATGCACTAAGACACACCAGGCCAGCATCTGCGACCAAGCCACCAACCAGCACCACAGCACCAGCAACTCGTGCCTTGCAGCCTCCTCGATTTTCACCAGTCTCCAAGGCACACCCGCCCTGCGCCTACGCTTTGCGACCCGATCCCAGGACAGACTCCATCCAAACCCATTCGTCCCCGAAAACTTCGACCCCATCGCATAACTTTCGCATCCCCCCCACCACAGCTCTTATCATCATCACCCTACCATCAACAACTGCACTCCAGCACCCACCACGAAAGCTCAGCCATATCGCGTTCAAGTCTCCAGACCAGGCAACTCACTCCGCCCCGCTGCAAACGATCAACAAAAAAACAAACATCACAATGGCCGGTGGAAAGGGAAAGTCCTCGGGCGGCAAGAGCTCTGGCGGGAAGACGTCGGCCACTGAGGGCCAAAAGAAGCAGCAGAGCCACTCTGCCCGCGCTGGACTCCAGGTAAGATTTGTGCCGTCTGCATCCTGCATCACGCCGTCATCGTTGTCGTCGTCGTCAACTCTCTCGATGCCTCCGCACACGATCCGACTCGTCGCCATCTACCGATCCTGCACGCCCTGCCACGACTCGATCCATCCCGTCCGACGCGTCGCCTGAGCCCTCTCGAGCTTATCCAACATCGTCTGTGCACTGCCGACAAAAACAAAGGAAAATCCCATCGAGGCGACCACACATCTCATCGGCACACACGCGACGTGCGCATGCTGCACCCATCGATCCCACGGCTGTTGCTAGCCTGATCCGACTTTTCAGGGCACATCACCGGTGGACTTGGCATCGCATCTCTCATCAACATGGCTTTGCGCCGGATCTCGTGGGCGGCATCGAACTCGACTGTCGACTTGACGTGCCGTGATGATGGAACCACATATTCCCTGTCGCGTCCTATGATCCGGTTACTGACTTCCATCACCTTTAGTTCCCCTGCGGCCGTGTCAAGCGATTCTTGAAGGCAAACACCCAGAACAAGATGCGTGTTGGCGCCAAGGCTGCCGTCTACGTTACCGCTGTGCTCGAGTATCTGACCGCTGAAGTCCTCGAGCTCGCAGGCGTGAGTCATTCCTCTGTCTTCCGGTCCTCCCAGGCTGCACCGCAGCGTCTGCTCTGCTCTGCCTGCTGCCTGGCCCAGCCATACTGCCGATACTGACGCGACATCTATCTCGCAGAACGCCGCCAAGGATCTCAAGGTCAAGCGTATCACCCCCCGCCACCTGCAGCTCGCCATTCGTGGTGACGAGGAGCTCGACACCCTGATCCGCGCAACCATCGCCTTCGGTGGTGTCCTGCCACACATCAACCGCGCTCTCCTGCTCAAGGTCGAGCAGAAGAAGAAGCTCAAGGCTCAGGAGGCTTAATCTCGTCGGACGATACGATTCGGATGAGGCTGACTGGACACGACGATGATTTCTGAAGATGATTATTACTATCCGCCTTTCTGCCCGACGCGACTGGTCCTACGAGCCCTCTCAGCAGCGCGTCTCACCTTTCAGCTGGCGTTTTTTGCTTGAGGAAGGCGGTCTTGCGACTCTGCACACAAAAGAGCCAGGGCGATTTTTGGGCACGAGACAGTCACATTGGATGATGCTTACTGGTGGTCAACCTTCCCACTGGGGACGCGCAGGGCTGTGCTAAATGTCGTCCTGGCGCATGGATCCGCCGGCCTCGAGGCTGTGGGGGAAAATGGCATTGCGTCGGGTGTGTAACAACAGAGTTTTTTCTTCCTTTTTTATCCATCCCGACTCCAAACGTTGTTCGGTATCTTCGCGCGTTTACGGGGGACGATGGGAATCACACACGGGTGGTCTTTAGTATCCCCGGTGGGAAAGGGGGAGGAGTAGGAGGTATGTCTGCGTGCCTTAAGGACAAGATATCTCAACACAGTAACAGGAGCAATGCTGAGTTTTTATTGTTTCCAAACTGCTGCTATCAAGCCAAACTCCCAGAAATGCGTGCAGTGAGTTATACGTCTCGGTCTATCGTGAATGCAAGAATGCTATGAGTCGCTCGCTCCGGGTTCATCCATCTATCTCAAAAAAGGAAAACCCCATCATGCAGGAGTGTCAATCTACAAAGGAAACAAAAAAAATCCAAAAAACAGGGGGCGTGGCGTCTGGCGCGGTATCACATCATGTCGCCCCTCATAAACGCGTTCCTCATCCTGAGCAACACCCTGAGGTCCTCGTCCGCCCCGTCACCACCGACGCCAGCGCCAGGCCCGCCCGGGGGAGTCACGGGCGACTCCATGTCCTCATCATCGCCGTCCTTGTCCGGCGACGGGGCAGCCGCATCGCGCATGGCGACGTCCCCGTCCGCGTCGGTGTCGTCGTCCATCGCAAACGGCCCCGAGACCCCTGAGGATGTGGTGGATGCCGAGGACGAGGACGAGTCCGAGTCGGACCACGATTCCCACTCCTCGCCGTCCGCTGCTGTCGCGTCAGCGTGTTGTCGCTGCTGCTGGTGCTGGTGCTGGTGCTGGTGCTGGTGCCTCACAGGCACGTTGAACGCCTCAGCCGAATCCCGCGTCGGGCTGCTCGTCGGGCCCCCGGCGCCGCCGCCGCCCCGCCGCCCCAGCAGCGCGAGCATCCTGTCCCTCTTGCCGACGCGCTCGGGGCTCCTGGGGGACAGCGGCTCGGACGTCGTCGGGTGGGGGTGGGTGCTGCTGCTGCTGCTGCTGCTGTTGCTGAACCAGGCCTGCTCGCTGTACGCGGCCTGGAGGTCGAGGGCCGCGGGGAGGTGGTGGTGGTTGTTTGCCCTGGATGGTGAGGTCGGCGACGGTGACAGAGGGTCCAGGACGAAAGGGCCGAAGGACTCGAGGCCCTCGCCCGTGAGCTGCGCGATCTTGCGCCGGGACTTGGTGCGCCGCCGCTGGTGCGCATCATCCTCGTCATCGTCGCCGTACTCGTCCTCGTCGTCGCTGTACGTCTCATCATCGTCAAAGCTAAGCGGCGCCGCGGTCGTGGCAAAGTCCACCGGCGTGTCCGTCGTGACGAGCAGCGAGCGCCGCCCGCTTGGTGAAACCGGCGGCAGGTCGTCGTCGTCAGCGCCCTCGCGCTCGACCGGCGAGACCTCGCGCATGAGATCGCCCGGCGGGTCCGGCGACGTGGGCGAGCACGGCGAGATGCTATCCTCCTCGTCATCCGCCTCCTCCTCATCCACGGTCGACAGGTCCTCGACGAACCGCGAGGCAACCCCTGTCCCCGCCCCAGCCCCAGCCCCCGCGCGCCGCTGCGCGTTCCGCCGCTGCTTATACTCCTGCACCGTCAGCTTCTTGGTGAAGCGCTTCTTCCCCTGGGCCGCCTCCTCGCGCGCGGCCTCGGCGGCGTCCAGCACCAGGGCCTCGCGGAGGATGGGCCGCCCCTCCTGCTGTGCGCGGAAGAGCGAGTGGTGGCACTCGCTCGGGAAGTCGCAGTGCAGGAAGCAGTTGTGCCGCTTGCGCAGGAACAGGTGCTCGCGCTTGTCCGCGAAGAGGGCGGCCTCGTCGCCGTCGGCCGCCTTGTGCTCGTCGCCCCAGGAGGGGGTTCTCTCGCTGTTCGCGGTGGCTGTGCCGGTGCCGGTGCCGGTGCCGACGACGCTGTGGTTGTTTTCCCCGTTCAGCAGCACCGTCCGCCGCCACGCGCCGCGGGACTTCCAGCCCGCGTAGTCGAACTCGGCCTTGCACGGCCCGCCGCGCTTGCGCTTCTTGCTTTTTTGGGGGGAGGGGCCGGCGGAGACCTCGCCTAGGCAGAAGGTGTGGTCGCAGTCCAGGCAGCGGCGCGTCACTGCGAGGCGGTAGATTGTGTAGCACGAGTGGCAGCGCCAGAGCCAGGGGCAGGGCGTTGGTGGTGGCAGTGGTTGTTGTGCTGTGGTTGACGGTTCGCGGAGGGGTTTTATGACGAGCTTCATTTTGGCAGATTTCTCCTGTGAGGGTGAGTTGTGGTGTGATGTATATCGATCGAGGGTATTCTATGTTGCTGTTCGGAGGCCACGAGGAACTTGGTGTTGGTCCTGTGAAGAAATGGTGGATTCGAGGTCAAGCTTTGGAGAAATGTTTCGAGTCTGGTCACAGAAATCGGTGACTGGGAGTTGTCTGGTCTCTTCAAGAGACGCAAGTGTACTATTGGTGACTGCTGGTGAGGAGGTCTGACGAGGTAAATCCAACGAATGTTGACAGTCAATCACAAGATGACGTTCGAGATATAAGACACTAAATTCGGGAGATGTACAGCGATTGTAGCGAATTTCAGTGCCTCGAAGCGTTTAAAACAGAGAAAGAGAATTCGGATCATCAGAAACAGCCTCGGGACCCAGTCTCTCAGTTGGGAGTCGACAGCAAATAAGTAGCAGCAAGGAAACGTCCAGAAAACCCCTTGGGAAACCCGTGCCCTGTCCTGCCGCCACGAAACAAAGAGAGGCGGCCCAAATATGTCCACCACCCAACAAGACTCCCTGCAGCCGAGTCTGCGACATTCCCAGACCAACAGACCCAAATATAGTGCCCTGTGACGGCCGGGTCGGCATCGCCTTTGTCCCGGCTTCTTGGACCCAGACGTTCGAGAAGGTTTCTGTGTCACCCACGTGCTGCCTCGTATGTGTGTATAAGATGGTGAACGTCAGGGTACAAAGGAAAGCAACCGAAGGAGTGAGTCGGCTCGGCATGAAAGGAGATGCTATCCCGCTACTCATACCGCAGCGGGAAGCTTTGGCCAGTCATGGAAAATGTACTTTGAGAGAGTAGACAATATTCACAATGAACATTCATGTGACATTTGCTGGATTCTCCTTTTTGGATGTCCCTTTTGAGCACCGATGAACTGAATGATAATTATTATAGCGTGATTGTGTATTGTACAGTATGTGCAAGTATTGTCACTCTTTGGTCAAGAACTCGTTGGCGTCACTGAGATGTGACATTCTGAACGGGAAGAGGAGCTTCCCCCGGTATTGCTGATGCGGTGTCAGATGCAGTATAGGGCTAAAGAAATCCATATTCCGAGAGATCACACCTGGGGCCGGCATTCTCACTTGGAGTTGGCCTTGTAAAATCCAGGGTGCCTGCGGGTTTATTGCGATAGTGGGCATCAGTTTCAAATATTCCAGACTTGCTTTGGGTTCACACATCATCAACGGGTGGACACAAAGCTGAAAATACCATGTAGTACTCTGTGTAAGACGTCCATAGTACCATTTCCCCTGTATCATTGAGATATGTATCTCAGTTGAGCTCTTCTCAAATCAGTTAAACCAAAAAGCCCGCAGCATATCACCATAACTTGAATTCAACAACATCGATTCGCGGTGGCATCTGCAAATGGACAGTGCGGGCAGGCTGAATGTCCAACATTAACTCTGAATCAAGTCAGCGCAGTATGTCACTCCTTTCAAGGTCACTGAACCGTCCAATGTTCTAGAGTGCTGTGAAAGGCTTGTGGCTATTGGAAAGCCATCCCGTCACGGTCCCAAACATAAGTGCATCGCTGCACCAACTTCAGTTGTGAATATGGGAATGCAGACAGTCACACTCGATCTGATTCCTATATATAAAGTCCCTACCTTTCTTTCTAAACCTGCTGTTGATCGCCGTGCAACCCAGAAACCCAAGCATTCTATTTCGACACAGCCTTCATTGCCTACCAAAAGTCCCAACACCTGACGACACTCGTCTTTGATTACTTCCAAAAACATCCCCATATTTCCCAAGACTTGGCCTGGGAAATCTCAGCATGGCTGATCGCAAAGGCAAGCGTCGTTTTCGCTCGCGGGAGCACACACCTCACTCAGGTGGGGAAGGCAGTTCGCGACGGCCTTCTAAGCGTTCACAAAAACTCAATGCCTTCCAAGACGCTGATAAAGATGCTAGTTTACAACAATATTATGATTTCGACTAATTACAATGCTAACGACCATTCCAGTATCCACCCCAAAATGCCCAGAATCGATACCGGGACCAGTATCCCAGCCAAGTATCCAATGTGTATCAAAGGCCTTCAGGATACCTGCCATCCGGAGCAGCAGCAGTCACCACGGCCTTGGAAGGCCTAAGTCTCACAGCGCCGTCATCTTTTGGACCTGGATCCAGCCGCAACCAGCCACTGTCAGCTTCTCAGACGGGAGCAACTTTCAGCGACGACTACATACCTGGAGGTTTTCCTGATCCTCGGTCAAATCCATACGGGCCGGTTGGACCGAATACTATTAGGGCGAGGGAGACCGGGTTCGAGCGTCCGGGATCCGAGTTGCCGATCTCGATGGCAGAAGACTGGTGGATTCGTATGAGCGTGGCCAACGAACTTGGCCTGGCCCATGTGGCCGGCAAATTGGGCCGCTCCAAGAAATCGGTTGATGACCACATTAGTGGACTCAATCTGGAATGGACTAATGAAATGGACCGCCAGCTGAGTGCCTTGAAAATGGACAGGAACTCTGACATCGACAGAGTCCGGCGACGCATTGGTGCAGACACTCCTCTAGCTCAGACCTATCGAATTGATGACGAGATCCGAGAGCGTGCTGAGTACCTGGCATTGGGGGCCACCATCAATCAGGAAAAGTTCGAGACTGCAGGTGCCTTCCAGTCAAATCCTGCACCACACTCCAACTACTCGAATTATCCAGGAACTAGGCTGCCATCGTTCCAAGCCGGCACAGTCAGTCGGAGTCTTGCAGGTCGCAGCTTTTTTCCTGCGCAGGATCATGGTGTTCCTTCGATGTCACCTCAGTCTTTCCTCAACACTGAACGGCAAGATCACGATCTCCGTCAGATGGGTTTTCAACCTCCCCTCGGCGATGAATCGGGAGGCCAGGAGCAAGTCAACAGCGATGTGAGAGATCCGGGCCAAGACTCAGATGGTCTCGAGTCAGATGATCATGAGAAGGGAGGCGGCAGGGGCCCTCCGGTGGAGCGAGTGAGTCGCTGGAATAACCGTAAACTGTCGCCCAAGGAGCTACTGGACATTCGCGTCAGATGGGCCCAGGGGTTTACACTGCCCGAGATCCAAAAAGACTCTTACCCTCGGGTCTTACATGGAAGCATGAAGTACCAGTTGAACAAAGACAAGTGGAAAGCATGGACACACGAGGAAGACAACCAGCTGCGTGAAATGGAGAGAAAGGCAGGCGATAATTGGCCCCAAATCAGGGCGCAAATCAGCCACCTGGTTAAAGGTGTTAGGCGAGAAGAAGAAGAGGTTCAGGCTCGTGTGGAACACCTCAGACAAGTCGCAGATGATGGGAAGAAGGTTAAGCGGCAGCTTCTCGGCATCAAGTTGACATCGGAAGACGACAAATACATCGCGTCCTCCTTGGCTCAAGGCAAAATGTGGGACCAGCAATGGAAGGAGAGGTTCCCCCAAATGCCTTCTAACAGTTGGAGATTAAGCAAGCGTGCAAAGGAGATCGGCGCCATTTGGACGCCTGAGGACGACGAGAAGCTACTAGCCAAGATCCCGGGGCAGGGTATAGAAGTTGACTGGGACTCTATCGCCGAGGAGTACAACCCACCTCGCGATGGCGAGATTGTCAAGATGCGCTGGGAATATCTACAAGAACTACAAAAGACGGAATGGGCCATGAGAAAAGCCCGCAGGAGAAAACACAAATAATCACACTCTGTGGCAGAAAAGAGCCTAGGAAGAATATGGTGTACTGGAATTGCATGCTGAAGGGATGGGGCAGGGCGGCCAACAAGTTGCACCTGAGGCGGTATGCTAAAGATTTTGCTAGGCGGCTGTAATCGCAATGAAAGTTTTGATTATATGAGAAAGACGGATGATGAGATCAAATTAACGACAAAACCTGATCATATGCAATTACTAATCAAATGTCAGCTCCGGCAGACCACTTTCAAGTCACTCTGCATAGGTGGCCACCACTTGAGTAAACACGCTGCCCGCTGTTGATAACGAAACGGTCAGCGCCCAGACTGTGTTATGATATCCAGAGCAGTCTGTTATAACTGAGCCTTGCGGCATCACGCAGGGCTAGCTGAAGCAGTGAGATACGTAAATGAGCAGGAGAGTATAAAATCGATGAACAAGAGCGAGCTATTTGAGACCTTGAGCGTGTTGATCTTGACCTTGCCTCCACGTTTGCGCATTGGATGCTCTCTGGGATCATCATTGAGCCTTGGTCCAGGGACATGCCTTTCAAGGCTTTGGGGTGTCTGAAGCACTGCTCGCTGCCTGCTTGTTGTCGGGCATCCTGGCCGCATGGCACTGTTGTACTCAGCACTACTCATCTTCAGCGATGGCACCGCAACCAGCAACATCCAGCACATGGCGTTTATTATCCAAACCTATCCTTCTTCCTCTGATGAGGATGAGATATCGCCGCTGTTCCTACCTGGATATCCCGCACGTCCCTTATCTGCGTGGTGCTGCACAAGAGTGATATGGACAGGAAGCAGGATGAGTGGACGAGCATGCTGGGCATATATTATGCTGCTGGCGATGGCATTTAGCTTCGAGCAGGCGCGACAGAACATTTAGTTCTGGGTTGGCACGCTCACTGAGACAGTGGTAGAAGGATAATAAATTGCGCTATGAGGTAACCAAGCAGGGAACCATGTGTGTGAGCATCTTATGTAGTCAAAGGAGCTATCTTCCAGGTTGAGTGTGGGTATTCTTTTTGGCCCATCACGATGCCACACAACACGGCTAGAATTATCCTCAAACACCATCAGGGAATCGATGACCTGGCCTCAAGCCCAACCTTGCGGCAGTCAGCCCGGGCCCTATTAAATGGACAGCATATAACAAATCCATAATTGCACGAGCCTATGCCTCAGCAGTAGTATCAAGCCAAAATCCGAGACAGTGGGCATCTCCGAAAGTTCCCACCCGGAACTCGGAAAGTAAAAGCGCTGTGGGTATTATACTTCACGCCCAGGCATAGAAGACGCACCCCTGGGAGAAATAAGATAAGGCAGCCTGGACAAACGCCGGGAAGTTCCCAACGGGCGGCCCTTGTCACGACACATGACAGCATCTCCGATTGCCGACGGGATCCCGTCCGCCAGTCCAGTCGGGACGAGTACGCGAATAGGAGTAGTGATACATATGTAATAAATCAAGGGACGCAACGCTAGAAGGCCCTTCCCCCTCGCCTAAACCCGCGTGCTGGCCGGACGGCAATCGCAGCCGATCTAGAAGGGGGGTTTTGGAACAAAAAGGAGCACACACGCACACGAGCCAGCACGCACGTACGTACTCTCAATCACAAACACGCGCACGGTACGCAAACACAGTATGCCAAACAGTAAAACCAAACAGGCCGGCCGAGAGGCCGGCCAGCTGGCCCCAGCTTCCCGTCCACCTCAAAATGTTCCTCGGGAAAAATAAAACAAAAAAGAAAAAAGGGAACAAAACACCAAAGACCAAAAGCACAGGGGTCCTCCCCCACTTTGGGATTTCTGAACCCCTGAAAGGAAGGCTGAGCAAGATTTCCCAAATGCTCCCCCAGTCCCACCAGCCCAATGGCCCGGTGAACAATTGGGGGGGCCCCCCGAAGCCGAATCGAGCGGAGCGGGAAATTACATAGGAGAGGAGAGAGGGAGGTCGCCTGCGGTGCGGCGGCCGACCTGTCCGTCCCCTAGGACGGACCCGCACCGCTCTCCACTTGGGATTCATTCTAGAAACAAATGCCAGATTCAAAGAAGAAGTGGGACCTCTGTTTTCTAACACCCGACCCCCCTCCTTCATCTTGCTGCACTGACGTTTCGACGCGGTCTTGTGCGCTTGGGGACGGGACGTGAAGAACGGTGCACAGAGAGATCCTTCACCAGTTGAAGTCCGATGATAGCCCCAGGGGCTGGGAAGGTCGGGTGCAGTCGGTGGCTTTTTGGCTGAGAGTCACACAGTACAAGGCACAGGGGGAACCAAAAAGGAACAGGCGAGACATCAAAAGCACACATGCAGCCATCACATGACACACCAAATATGCGACTCATCCAGCATGCTCGTTTCGTCTCCCGCCCATGTCTCCGAGGGTCCGAGGGGGGGGGGGGGAGGGATTGCCTAGCGCTGCGACAGAACAAAAGCGGCCGGCCTTCCAGAAGAACGACATGTCTGTTTGATAGTCGGGGCCCCGTCCGTCGTACGGAGTCATCTCCGGGGAGGGGGGCTTCCCTTCTTCTGTGACAGGGCTTGCGGAGAGAACAACTGAGCGCGAGAGGGATTTGGGGGGGGGGGGGGACGTGTCAGCACTCTATCAGGTAACTGCCCGTCAATCTCGCCTAATCCCGAGGCGAGATTCCCGCCTGGACTGGACCTCACCGAATAGGAAAGGTGAGGGCCAGGCGGGTGGGCCGGCGCCGTATTGTCTACCGCGCGCATACAATCAGGTCGACAACGTTCCAAGATATATGTCTGTTGGGCAGCGAGACCTTAGCCATGTCTACCTGGCAAGAGGATGTTGGCGCCGCGTCGGCGTGGTGATGTCTCGCAGAGCACGCGAGGCAGAAGACAAGCTGGGATACCCAAAGGCAGCGAGATTGACGGCAATCTCTCCCTGCGTCCGCGGTTGTCGCGACACGGCGGCGCCAAGGGGCAACCGCGACATGGCGATGGCCGAGATTCCGATGCGACCTTGCCACGTGCCTAAGCGAAAGAGGCTGAGGGCGATGATGACAGTAATTACCCAAAGCAGCGTCGATTTTCACGTCTCGATGGCGTGCCAATCTCATCGTGATCGTCTGTGATGAGGTGTAACTATTCCTGGGGGTGTTGCATCGTGGGTGGCAGAGCCGCAGTGGGTGGTGGGTGGTGGGTGACCCGGGCGGGTGGTAGTCCCCCTCGTCCTGGGAGATGATCGTCGGCAGCGAACCACCACCTTTGACAGGCTTGGGCACCAAAAGAGGCGAGGGCCAATTTCGGCAGGGTGTGGATGGCAGGCCGATCAATACGATCGGCTAGATTGCTGCTGGGCCATGGTGGTGGTGGTGGTGGTAGTGGTGGTGGACAGGAGTGCGTGCGAGCCGTGCAAACACATGCGGTGTTACCGGGCTGGCAGGGCCATCGCGGGGGGCGCGTACTCGCCTGTGCGCGTAACGAGCGACCGTGACCTGGAAGGTTCCGAAAGCCGAACGGCGGAAGAGCCCTGTGGGCATATGCTTGTGCGTAAGAGGGTTGGCAGCGACAACACTGGCCGTCTGTTTTGGTGAGATATGGCACGGGGAGGTTCACGATATCTCTTGTCTCACGTCACACGCGGCCCCTGCAGTCGTTGACTTTGCTTTGACGGCGAGACAGCAAGTTCGTGTTGGCGCAACTTTCGAGGCAGCACAATGCACATGTGCTATCGCGTTCGTGGCGAGCCATGGGCGCGGTGATGGGTAGGCGAGCAGTGGCCTGTGGGCGGCCGGCGCAGAGCAAAGTTCATTCTTGTGCACTTTTTCCTGGAGGTCGGGACGGATATGTGCAGATCGTACAAGGTAAGCTGCAGGAACATGACGGGATGGGACGAATGGGCAAAGACATTGTAGTGTCAGCCTGGATATACCTCGACTTGCGCAATTCGGTCTGCGCATGTACCAGTCGGAATAGCAGCAGCAGTGGCCAGCGTTGTAAAAGGCAGACCGGCCATCTGGCTGTAGGGCATGTTCAGCAGCAGACTGTACAGATCCGCTGAACTTTCGTATCGACTCGACGGCTTATTGTCGGATTAGCATGACCACAAAAGGAGAGAGCCTGTGTCGGGGGGCAGGTACAATATTGGCGATGGGACCGCAAAACCCCCACCCGCACGCGCGCACCCCGCCAGCCGCACAAAGCTGCAGCATGCGGCCGAGACAGCGGATGGGCCGGCCCTCGCCTCAGCAGCGACAAGGTTAGGTTAGGCTTGGGTGCTTGTATACACAAGCGGCGGCAGAAGTGGATATTGGGAGTTGAACGGGGCAGTTGCAGTGGACAGCACAGTACATGCAACCGCAAACCTTGGTCGATAGCTACAGTAGCAGTAGCAGGGACTGTTTGTAGTACCCCGTGGTAGATGAGACATAAGGAGTGATGATCAGCCAAACTCCAACTCGGCATGCACGCCAGCATATGCAAGATCGCTTCTTTAGGCGATCTGTGCGATAGAGGTGCACAAGAGGGCGCAGGACCTGATTGCCTTCCTGTCGTCTACCGTCCAGGCCTGTCTGTACTGTGTCGTGTCGTGTCGTGCCGTGCCGTGGTGTACTATATTGTATGTACTTGAGTAGGTAGTATTGAATCGAATTGAACCGTCGGGTGGGCTTCTTCCTGATCGGCCGAGATGGCCTGCCACCTTTGGTCCACGGTTCGGAGAGGCCGTGATGCCGTCCCACTGGCCACTGGGGGGCAAGCACTGGCCACAGCAATTGGGAGCCGCACGCTGCTGATTGAGATGTGTTAGGCCGACCGTGGTCCGTCCTCGTGACTGGGGTCCTGGGTGACTGGGTCCCAGCAGTGTCGTCTCGCCTTAGCAGTAGCAGCAGCAGCTTGCTCGATCGCACAGACGCGAACTCCAGACTCCAGATGGGAGGGATCGTCGAGGGACGGGACGGGACCAGTCCAGGAACCAACCAGATTAGATCAGATCAGACCAGCAGCAGAGGTGGTTACAGATAGATTGAGCATGCAGTGGCAAGTGGGTAGGCATGCGGTGCTCTGCTTCTTGGGTTCGGGCCTGGCTTGCCTGGCATCCATTCTCGACGGAGATGGATGCTCCTGCAAGTGTCTGCAAGTGTTTGGCGTCGGACTCAACGACAGTGGCAGGCTGATGATTGGTGTGTGAGACACGCAGCTGGAGCTTCTCCCCGTCAGGTCCCTCGGTTTCTGGTGCGTGTGTGGTGAACCCCTTTCTGCGGTGACGATTCGACGACCGTTCATTTTGGATGCTGTGGGCCAAGGTTTGGTTCATGCACCCTTGCAGCCTGGCAGGCAGCCTGGCAAAAAAAAGTTGACGAGATTTAGGTCTTCTTTCCTTTGGCTGTGTCCCTCCTCTCTTTCTCGTTTGCTGTACTGGCTGCACTGGAAGGAGTCAATGACTACTTTTCACTTGCGTGGCGTTTCGTCCCCACTCGTCGTCCCCCCAATTCCAATTCGCCGACGTCGTCGTGCGTTCCGTTCCCGTTCGATTGGAAAGGGCCCGCCCGTTTTCTTCTGGAAGCCTCAACCCTGTCAACGTCAACCCTTTCTCACAGCCCTGCCTCGCGACGTTTTCTGTTTGCCGGCCGGTTGTCCAGCTGTTAGGGAATCAGCCTTGTCACCGGCAAAAGTCTAACCCAGTGTACTCCTGCTACCCCACTTTTCGCACCTGCCATCCGGACAACCTCCAACCCCAGTTGCAGCCGCCAGACCATCAAAGTATCGGGTACAGGCTGGTCTCACCTTTGCTGCTTTGGTAGACGACGCATGCACTCCGTACACAGGAGAAAGTTCATGTGCTGCATTCAGCTGTCTGCACGAGACTGCAAATCAATTCCAACTTGATACAGCCTTGCTGCTCCATCTTGCCTTTTCGTAAATCATATAGAGACTGCAGCAGAGGAAGAGGAGATGGCAACCAGGGTCCAGGGCAGAGGTAC
Source organism: Diaporthe humulicola (assembly GCA_038088545.1). Lineage (NCBI taxonomy): Eukaryota > Fungi > Ascomycota > Sordariomycetes > Diaporthales > Diaporthaceae > Diaporthe > Diaporthe humulicola. Next base: position 101,951 of record JBBWSL010000037.1, on the reverse strand, counting down.
TTCTGCATTACAGCAGAGATGGAGGTCATTTTGGAATCCGGGTTCAGGCGCTAGGCCCGCTAAGTCGGATCCTTGCCGGCAACTAGCAGTAGCTAGGCATCTCCCCGTTGTGACCATCTCCCTGCTGGGCCAACCGCTGGAGCGACTGAGGCTGCTTTGCCTGGGCAACCCTGAAGCGTGAAGACGGCAGGACGGCCACCAGGTACTTGGTCACTGCAACCTCACCTCACGCCCCCCCTCTTCTCATCTCCTCCTTGCGCCTCCTCCAAGAAAGAGCTGGCAGCTGTCCTGTCATGTCCTGTGGCAAGCAAATTCCACCCCCATTCCAGGCCTAAGCTCATGATCCAACCAGTCATAGCAGCTGGAGCACCTGCACCTGTGCCTGCATTGCACCTGCAATAGCTGCTGGGCAGGTTTGATTTGACTGGACTCTGACACAGCAGACTGCAGACTGTCTGTTTCTGCCTACTGCCTGCTGCGACTACTGCCACTGCTGCCCAGCTCTGCTTGCCTCCACCTGCCAGCTCATACATACAACCTCATCTCATCTCCATCTCCTCTGTCCCGGTCTCCCGCCCGTCTCCATCCCACCTCGTCGCCGCCGTCATTCTTGTTTTCGCCCCTCCTCCCCCCTCCCCTCCTCTCCGTCCATCCCTCCCTCCTTGTGACAACAATCACGCGGACAGACACACACTAGGGACTACAACGTCAACGTCAACACCAAGCAAATCACCGTGGACAGTCAGCCGCCCGTTGCTGTTCTCGTGACTGATTGACAGACAGACGGAGAGATCAGAGCTCTTGTCTGCTCACCCTGTCACCCTGCCCGACTGACTGACTGACTGACTCTGTGGCGGCCCATTCATCTTCTCATTTCGACCTCGCCCGCCGTGTTTTGTCCGCCTTTCCCCTTTAGGACTTAGGTGTGCCTCTTCCATCCACGCCGACCCCAGCAAGTCCCAGTCCAGGCGTCCCAGTCCCAGTCCCAGTCCCAGTCCCAGTCCCTCCAGTCACCACCGAGCCCGACAGGACCAATATTTTCAGCCCCATATTTCTTTTGGGGGAAACTGCCGTGGAAGCGTGGCAGCTGTCCGTTCTTGTTCGAAAATTCGACTACGAAACCCTCCATTTGTGCACTCCTGCTCCTCGAGATAAGCCCCCCAGAGGCCAGCCAAAGGTCAAAGGTGCAAAGGTGCAGAGCCTGAAGCCAAAAGGTCCAAGGTCCACGGTCCAACCAACCTGAATCCAGACCCGTCGACAACAAACTGCTGCGACTACTGCGACGGGCGACCGTGCATTTTCTCTGTCCCTGCCACTCTCGTCTCGGCTCGTCTCGTCCTGCCTGTGCTGCTCTCCCCTCGCCTGGCCCTCGCGTCATTGTCGTTGACCGCCTCGGGGCGACAATATCGAATAATAAAGGGGACCGTTGACTCCCTGGCCCCTCCCCACTCCAGGAGATTTCCTCCATTCCCGCAGCACCGCAACCGCAACGCACCGCACTGCAGCGCTGCAACCTCTTTTTTTCGGTGAGAAGTTCCCTTCCCTTCTTCAACCCCGTGAAGCCCCCTTACCCTTCCTTCCCCTGTCTCCGTGCCTCTGCCTCTGTGTCTGCCTCTGTGTCTGTTTCTGCCACTGCCACTGTCTCTGCCTCTGCTTCTGCCTCTCTGCTTCTTCCCCCTGTGTCGCTCCCCTCTTCGAGACCTATTAGAAAACCGCACTCCGCGACCCCATTATTATAAGCCTCTCTCTAATACCGTCCCTGAACAGCTTTGCGCCACCTCACCCTGTCGCATCCTCCACCCCTGCGACTCTCCAACCATTTCCTCCCGACAGCAACCTCCACCACCACGAGATATCCTGCTGCCTGGCCTGGACAGCTTGCCTCTCCGCCTCTCCGGCAAGCTGTACGCCTGACCCTGTTTTCGCACCCAATCCAGCGGTCCGCCCACGGCCACGCGCCTCTGCCAAGACACATACATGAGCATCATGGCCCATCCACAGCAGCCTGACGCGTTCGCCGCGTATGGCTCCTACAACGGTGGCATGGGCAATAGATCGCCAAACTCTACAAGGAACGGGTACTCTACTCTGCCCTCGGGCATGGGCGCAAACCGCCAGCCCAGCCAGAGGCAGCAACAGCAGCAGCATCAGCAGCAGCAACAGATGGATGCCGCCGGTCAGCAGGGAACCTCAATGTACCCCATGATGGATCGGTACGGCATCCTCGACAGCATCACACGTGGCCCCCCTCCGACGGTGTCCGGCATGCCCGGGGAGTACATGGCAGGCAACCAGTCCGCATGGAACTACAACGGCGCCGGCTCCTCAGCTACCGTCAACGGCCCAATCCCTGATGCCAGATCTCGGTCGGTCAACAGGAGACCAGGCATTCCAGATGTCAGTTCAGGCCGATCTCCGTTGTCGCTTCTCCGATATCCCGCTGACCCTCACCCCCAACAGTACTGGATGCAACAGCCTGACCCAACCAGTCATCCCGGCATCGGTCTTCAGGCCCAAAACCAGCCCGTCTACAACCCCCAGGGCGTCCCCTACGGCCAGGTGATGAACGGCATGGACCAGCTCAGATCCCAGCCTCACATGTTCTCCGAAGGCCGCCAGTCCCACCACGACAAGAAGGACGACCTGATACCCACCGCCATCGTCATCAAGAACATCCCTTTCAACGTCCGCAAGGAAGTCCTGCAGGCCATCATGATGGAGATGAACCTGCCGCAGCCCTACGCTTTCAACTACCACTTCGACAACGGCGTGTTCCGCGGCCTCGCCTTTGCCAATTTCTCGAGTGCCGACGAGACGAGACAGGTCATCGACCGGATGAACCAGCTGGATGTTCAGGGGCGCAAGCTGCGGGTCGAGTACAAGAAGATGCTGCCAGAGCACGAGCGGGAGCGTATCGAGCGGGAGAAGCGCCAGAAGCGTGGTCAGCTGGAGGAGCAGCACCGCCCGATGCCCACACTTCAGCACCAGGCCTCGCTGCAGTCCCTGCACAGCCGGGAAAACGATGCCCCTCCCTCGCGTTCGTCACCAAGCCGTAAGTCTGCCGCTCCCTTCGTCCAGCGCCCACGAAGCTCACACCGCGCAGGCGACTATGACTTGAACGATCCCGCCACCTTGAACAACTACATCAAGATGCGAGGCTACAGGGAAGACGCGAATAACAACGACTACCTCGTCTTCGACGCCTCCACCGCTCCCGAGGAGCGCCGCGTCATTCACATCCTGGCTCATAACATGGGACTGCACCACGGCTCCTACGGTACCGGCGAGAGCCGATGTGCTGTTGTCTGGAAGGAGAATATGGGGCCGCCCGACTTGACCGTCAACTCGAGCCACACACCCGTGCCTGCCGTGGACCAGCTCCAGTACCCGGCCAACAGCAAGAGCTTGGCGCGTGCTGCCACGATTGACTTCGGCGAGCAGCGCACTTCAAGCACCAATGGCTACGGCACTGTTGGTCGGCATGGCAACCCAGCGCTGGAGGTTCCCGACAGCAGCCCCGACGGTCTGAACAACATCGCCAACCTGCGGACCATCAGAAGTATGGCTGAGCTGGGGAGGCCTGGGCAGAACCTGCAGGCGAGAACCCCAAGCCCGCGAGAGTCGGGCTACCCAACGTCCTCTCTGCGCCTGAACGAGCATGGTCTGTCCTCGCGGCCGGATCTTTCAAGTGCGTTCCCGACCACCCCCGGAGGCAGCCTCAACCACCGCGCGTCCGACCTGAGCCTCTCTGGGGTGACCAACAACCTGAGCTCCCTCAGCGTGGCAGAGGGGCCTTATGAGGCGAGCCGTCTCCGGGAGAACCCTGGCGCTATCGGCAGCCAGCGACCCGGTGTCAACGGCCTCAGTGCTCGTAACGCGCCCGAGCGCCAGCCCCGCGGGCCCGAGACGGGCTGGGAAAACGTCGGCTTCAACGGCCGTCGGGTGAACGGACACGCGCAACGTGGCAGCGGTTCGTCCAAACTGTCGTCCCAAGATTCTTGGAGTTACTGACAGCGTCTCGAGCAGACTCGTCCGAGAACTTCCATGGCAGCGGCGCAAGCAGCAGCCTCTACTCCCACTAGTTTGGAGCATTTCCTGGACCAATCTCAGACCTTGATATTATGGAACGATCGATCGCACAATCCCAGTCAGACCCCGCCCGACGAATGTCAAGACTGTCTTTCCACGGCGCACATCAATGCTTTCTGATCTATACTTTTTATATGCGATGGGTTTTCGCGACGTTTCTGGCTTGCAAATTTGCGCTCCTCCAATTTTTCGTTTTCATACCAGCCGACCATGGGGGTTTTCCCCGGGCGGTCTAATGCTACCAGAACGCGGTACACGGTCACGAATCAACACATCTTTGACGCCGAGCGGAGGGCTTTTATCAAATATCGATACCTCCACGACCTGACGACTGGACGCCTCCCAAAAAAAGAATTAGAAGACGCAGAACAGCGATTCTCAAATGTCGATCAGGGTTTCCCGGAATTTTACAACAGAGAGCTTATATGGGCGACCATTTTATGCCGTACGACTCAGCATCACGGGGCATTGGCTGAAGGGGCTTGACGGGCTTACGTTCCAACACCGGTCAAGTCCTGGAAATCAGGGCTCTTCGCAACCGAGGCTACCCACTTCCAACAGGCACGTCCTCAGCAGAGGTGTTCTTCCTCGACCATGCCCCGACGACCGTTATGCCTTTACGACGACACGTCTAGATGGCCTCTAGATCATCCTGTTCTCAAGAACGGAAAAACACAACAGACTCCTTGGCTTTCGGCCTCAGCCACCATCTAATTATGACGAACTCCGACGTCGCTTGCTTGCAATGTCTTCAGGCATGGGCCTTGTCCCCGCCCCGCCATTTGGTCAGACGACGACTTTTTCTCGGCCGTCAAGCTCCATTTGCAATGTTTACCCGGTTTTCGAACCTCACAAAAGTTTGGTGATGGACCTTTGCTCTTGGGTCCTTGTATCATTATTATGACCCTTCCCACGACAGATGATATACGGATTACAGCCCCCCACTGTTTCAATATCCCTCTCCCCATTTTGATCACAGCACAATCAACCACATCTTTTTTTGGCCTGCGTCCCTTGTAGTATTACCACCCCCATTCGTTTATGGCTTATTATGGAGATTATCTTGGCGGACCTTGAGACTCGCGGGTGGCATGTGCCAGCCTGGAAGGCTATGCTCTTGAGATGACGGTTTAGAAATCGCGGGTTTCTTCTCGTTCAGGGTATGGCAGTTGAGGGAGAGACCGATGTTCATTTCCTGATTGGGTGCAGTGAGTTGGATTCAGGATGGCCATCGGGGGGAGGATTTGGAGAGTGAGTGCCTCAGCTCAGCCCCAGCTGTCAGGACTGGGGCCTCGCTTTGGCAAACAGGTCTTTGCATGGAAACGGAGTGAAAGGGTTGAATTGAATATGCCGTTTTGTTGACCTTTGGTATATCCCGCTGGGGCGTAGGATAAAGTCTTAATTTTGGAGGGGGGGTTAGGAAAAGAGAACCTTTTTTCTTGGCACAGAGATACCGGAGTCGGGAATGAGCGCTTTCGGGATGATGTGCGGAGCGATGAACCGAGAAGACCAGATGATTGCTGAATTAATGAGGAGGTGAAAGAAATCATTGATCCTGACACTTGTTGCACCTGTGAATAAGTGGCAGTAGAAGGCGTGATGTGCTAGTTAGTGACTGGACTGTCTTGCTTAATTAGAGGTTAGTATTGACAGCTCCCTTGCTGTGTGGATTTCGCATGACAATTACTAGTAGGAGTTAGCCAGGTCGCTCTACAACGGCCTTAGAGGGGGTTGTAACGTACGGGTCTTATATAATGCCACAGATTTTCAGAGGTCATTTTGGAAATTATTAGTCTCTTGGCCGACCAGTGGGATTTGCTAGCAGTAATCACCTCCCGTTGCATACATGTTCTTTCTCTCTCCTTCTTCAGTAGTGTACACAAATTGTTTTTTTTGATATTCCTTTATGCCTTAAATACTAATACTATGCATCGACAATGTTATTTCTGAATTCAATTGTCCGCTTTACCAGATTTCCTAACGTATAAGTACGTTTATGTCTTCTGGTCCAGGAGGTAGTACTGTTTTGTTTACACATACCGGTACCAATTCAAGTTTTGCAGCACATGCTCCCACCAATCGTACAACCTGGCAGCCATCAGAACTGTCACCTGTCATACATTTCACAACAAACGGCTCCCTGACCCCTGCGATCATCATCACTTGATCTCCTACTTCTGCCGCCTTGGGAGCAAGCCCCAGATCCCCCGCATGCGTGACAAAGAGCCTCCGCCCGTGGCAGTGGTAAAATAAATCTTCGTACTGATTCATTTCACTAGGTGCAAAACCTGTGAGTCTGAATAGGTCCTTGAGTGGCCAATGTGATGGTATTTCATGGTGCCGATATGTAACTGAACCCACATGCTCGGCAGTTTCGTATGTTGCGAGCCTTTCACGCGGCGATTTCTTGTTCAAGGGTTTGTTGAAGGTTTTGACCATCTCGACTGCCGACCTCATCGTATCTGGATATATGTGGACCCTGAACAATACCTTGATGAATGGCGGAAGTCGTTTCAATCCAAAATCCTGCTTGGTCCAATATTGCCGTCCGCGAGGCTCCGCTGGACATGCATCCAGGTGAACTGGATCGCAGATGCCCTCCCATTGCTCCAAGGGTAGGCGATTCCTGTAAATGTCGCAAAATTGACCTATCCTGGATATAGTTCCGACCATTGTTGCAGAAGAAATGTGTAGTTGGATGTTCTGGTCGCCTCCCGAAGTGGTATAGTCCGAGAAGCTCCAATTCCTTGTAGCCTCTGTGAACACCTTGTCAAGCCCGAAATTTCTGGACCTGCGTCCGCGGCGGAATTGAGGTACCTCTGGTGTGGTCCAGTCAGGGGCCCAGGACGGCAAACCTGGTATTGTGGTGGGAGTCACGACATCGCGGAGCACATCCAACCCGGCAGCGTCTATGAGGATCCTGGCCAGATAGGTGAATATTCTGGCAGCTGACAAGCTGTAGTCTGGTTTGTTCGATTGCCAATAACTTGCATGTGGCCTTTGGGATTCCAAAACTGCACCGGGACCAGCATCGGGGCGCCGTTGTTCTTGCCGCTCTAACAAGGGGAGAATCGCGTAGAGCTTATCCCTTGGTTCCGTGGCACCGAGGTATCTTGTGCTGCGCAGCAGATAAAGAAGCCGCTGGAGATAGCCTCCGTTGAGACGGGGAATCTCATTTCTCAGACCCTTGACAGATCGCAATGCGAATGGCAGTGGCTCTGCATGGTCTCTGTTGTTGGTCAGGTACCGCAGCTGTTCGAAAGCTTCCCAGCTGGCTTCCTTGTTGCCGCATATTACGACCGCCTCTTTTGCAAGATGTACCTCCTGCAACACCCATACGCGGGTGAACCACCGCCTGCGTATCAATGCCCAGATTTCATCCTCCGCAGGCACATTCCCTGAGGGTGCGTCGGAGTCGGGTTCATGCAGGTCGCGCAACCAGTCCATCACGGCGTCACTATTGGTGGACTCGTCTCTCTCGCCCAGGTATACCACGACACTACTAGCTTCATTGTAGATTCGCGGCATGAGGCTCAGCTGATGATTTCGTTCGTCCACGTGGGGCTGGTTGATGCAGATGGAGTCGATCCATAGCGTCCGAGAGGTGGTGACGCGGCGAAGGCGCCGGATTGCTGATGCGCAGTTGTGTGTCACGGCCAGGAGGACGCTCTTGACTTGGACGACTTCTAGGGATTCAGTCTGCTTGACGTCGCCCCACGCGTAAGAAAGAGCTTCGTAGGGATGTTTATGGCAGAGCCTGGTTGTGAGAAGGCGGACACGGAGCGGGCTGGCTTGCTGTCCGGGCAATATTTCCACGAGCCGGAGGGAGTCTTCGTGTTCGAGAAGTTCTCCTGGGTAGGAGGAATAGACTGCCGTATCCATTCCGAGGCGGCGGGATTCGATGCCTCTGAGAGAGAAAATAAGCAGCTGCCAGTGTCCCTCTCAAGCTACTTTCGATAACTGTGTAAGAAGTCGAGGTGAGGTCCACAGAACCAAGCACTAACTTGCAGACGGGAAAGGGCAAAAATTACCGAGCCGGTTGAAGGATCGGTGCTGATATAAGGCTTTGCGTTAGTTTTCTATCAATCATTGAACAATTATAGCTGTGCTCAACATTTGAGAACGATGACAGATGTGAGGAAGAGGCTCGTTTCCACATATGAGGGAAGCGGGGCTGTTCCACTCCGTCAACTCTGGTGACTCGTCAACTTTAACTCGTCAACTACAACTCGTCAATTATAACTCATCAACTCTAGTGACTGTCCTGCGGAAAGCGGCAGACACGAGGTAACAGGGCAGGGGCTCATGAAAATGACCACTTCGTGCATCCAATGAGGATTCGCCACACACTACAAAGAAATTACTAGCTAAACCTACACCTCATCTTCAAATGCTTGTCGAGAGTATTTGTATGAGATAGGAATGTGATGAATCCACGCAAAGAATCAAACTCCACTTATCGCCTCAAGCGTTGGTTCATATTGCATGTTGAATACACGTCTGGGAATACTAATTGATGTCCACATGCACATTAGCTGGGAGACAAGGGCATGAGTACTTATTTGCCACTATGAAGTCTTATCACCCTTTCAGAAGGTCGCAAGGCAGGTCTCGACTCCGTAATATGTAACTATTGCCACTCTCTCCTGTCCCTCATAACATTTGCCGGGAAGCTCAGAACGAAACTCGCTGGCACCGAAAATTCTGCCTCGCCAGTACGCAAGAGACGGACAAGCGTGAGCCCTTCACAGCCCTCAGCAAGAGAGCCAACCATGCTCGTTGACGATGATCCGATCGTCTTGAAAAGGCTCGGTCAGCAATCTTCAAACAGAATTCGAGAGGCCGGGGTACTAGACGTGCAGACGTGTCATGAAACGAGGAAAGCTACTTACTGAGATTCACAGAGGAAGACGTCACCCCGCCGGTCACAATATTGGTGCAATCGCACTGCATGACATACTCCGAATTCTGCATTCCGCAGTTGGAGCACAGCGCTCTAAAGGCGTTGCCTCTGCAAAACAACGAGCACGTCAGAAGGGCGGGTTCCGGAGAAGACAAAAGTGTAACGAGCAGGTTGCGATGGATATAATGAAACTCACTCGCGCTGCCAGACCATAGCGTTCGCCGTGAAGTCGACGCCGATGCAATGATTGAGGTCAAGGTTGGAGACGACCCTGCGCCTGTTGCCGTTGGTCTGGTCGACACAGTCCCCCGTGAGCGTCACCTGGCCCTCGAGGTACCACCAGCTGCAGCTGGTGTTGAACGCTGCGGTGGCGCCGTGGGCCATGACGGCGATGACCGCTGTGATGATGTGTCTGGATAGCATGTTGTGTGACTTGGGGTGACTGTTGACTGCTGGGATCTACTGTGTCGCGATGTGAGTGAAAGCGAGATGTTGATACCTCGACAGGTTGAAGAGGAAAGGGGAGTGGCAGTGCTTGGTTTGAGAAGACGGGGGGTACAGATACTTTTGTACTCGGTGAATGGATCGGCAAGTACGAGTACTAATGAAGAAGTTACAAAGCGAGGCAATGAGTTGCCCTTACCCCTTTGCGCAAGTTGCTGTTTGCCCGTTCTTGTTATGAGCCGCCTTCAAGGCCACATGTATGAGTTGTGTACGGATGACAGTTACCCGATTGCATTATTTTCTATATGTAGAGGCAGAGTTTCGGATAGTCTGTCCCACTTCGAGATTGTTTGGAGCAATATGCCGAGACTTGAACAAACACCAACCTCGCTTATAACGTTACACTTGTACCGGCCTTTCTCTTGATCTCCATCGTCGCCTTCGTGGGAGGTATCATCGTCCTTCCTATACAACTAGGCGGCGGTCTCTCATCCAAAGGTTTCAAGTCGTAATTCAAAAGTAGGTACGCGACCAGCATCTTGAGCTCATGAGCAACGAAGAACCGTCCAGGACTGTCACCATCGCCTTGTCAGCAACAGATATCTCTCGAATCACGGGAATCAGCAAGTCGACACTGAAGAATCACTCACCAAGCATGCCTTCCATGCCCAAAGCCATAGTGCTCGACGCTCGTAGTCACCATCCCCATCTTGGCGACCCTCAGCCCCGCATCTGGATTCTTCTCCTCGGCAGACCTGGCATCGTATTCCTCCCGCTGGCGGGAGTAGCGGAATGCATCATACCGGCCCGCCTCGCCGCCAAATATATCCTCGTCGTGCTGCGTGCACCAGATCGGGCAGGACATGATGGTACCCCTTGAGAAGTGCTGGCCCGTGTTCTCGTTGGTCACGCCGCCGGGGGCGACCACCTTGCGGATCACCATCGTCTGCGCCATGGCGTTGACCCGCATGCTCTCGCGGATGGCGCTGTCCGTGCGGTGCAGCTTGGCCAGCTTGGCCTTGTTCCAATCCCCCGCGGGTTCCTCGCCGAGGACCCGGGTGATCTCGTCCCTGAGCGCCTCGATGATGTTCTGCTCCTTGTCGTAACCCAAAAAGTCGAGGAAGGCGTGCAGCGTGGTGATGGCGGTGGTGTGGATGGCGGCGAAGTTCAGGGGCAGCAGCCGCTGGGAGATCCTGACGGGATCCAGCTCGTCCGCCCGCCCTTCGGCCGTAGCGACGGATATGGTCCAGGTGATGTAGTCGTTTGGTGCCTTCCAGTCCTTGTAGGCCGGGTCGCCATTCTCCTTGGCGCGCATGTCCCCCAGCCGCTGTTTGATCATGGGCACGCTGTGCTTGGCCGTCTTCCGGTAGTGGTACTTGCTCGCCAGCCCGGCCAGCGGGCACAGAATAGGCTTGATGATTGTCGGGATCATCGGGAACGTCATCAGGTCCCGCGTGACGTCCTCGGTGAAATTGAGCATGTTGTCGAGGTACTCCTTGCTGTCGCATAGTTCCTGGCCCACGAACATCAGGTTGGTCACCCTGGGGATGAGCACCATGAGGGAGTCCCAGATGTTGACGGTCCTCCACTCCTTGTCGTCTGTCCCGTATATGTCGTCCACGCAGGTCCGGACCTGCCTGTCCAGCCCCGGGATCAGCGCGCCCAGATGCCTCGCCAGCGAGCGGTGGACCACGTGCTCCTGGTACGGGTTCTCCAGGATCCTCTTGTCCACGAAGCTGTAGTCACCGTTCAGGATGTCGTAGTGGGCGGCAGCCGTTGAAATAACATGATCCGGCTGATCCAGCATCCAGCTCATCTGTGACCTCGGGATGACCACCTCGGGCGGCGTTCCGAGCAGCCCGGGAATAATGAACGCCTTTCCGTCCTTGCTGTACTTGTCGTAACCATCCTGGATCCAGCCCTTCATCTCCGTGAAGGCTGCGATGAAGCTCTTGCCCACACCCACGCGAGGAATGTCCTTGGCATAGCGAGGAGCGCGCAGCCAAGTCAGGAAGAGGGACAGTGCGGTGGATGCAAGTACCCCGGCCAAGACGTTGCCCAGGGTGAGCAGCTTCAGCTGCCCTTCGCCTTGGGTGGAGCTCATCGTCGGTGGTCTTGGAGACTCAGGATGCGGGGTCAAGTGATGTCAAGTGAACGAAAAGGACGATAATGAGGACATCGCGGCTCTTGAAGTTCAGCATTGAAGCGCCATGTCGGGGTGATGCCAAGTCCGTCCGCGCGCCTGCGCTACGTTGTCTGGCCCCGTGTTGATAGCGTCCGTGCTTAACATTTGGGTCCGTTTCATTGGACGATCACCCGAGGCCGGTTTCAACGTGGGATGGTGCCCCTTAACGGATGGTTCCGTCCTTGAACACCAAGCTAGTACACCGGGGTAGCTGCTGTGAGGTTGAATTAACATCTAAATCTTTCCATTCTGTTGGTAGTTTCGGGCTACATGTTTCCATTCATATTGCCTGCAGCTATCTGAAATGGCTTCAGGGCATTTGTATACTTTGCAGCACTCAGTTTGTATACTTGACGTATCTTGTCATGCCGTATACCAGGATTTGATTATTGCAGTGGTGGAATGAAATGGTAGACTTGAATTGGATCCTTCTCTAGCGGAAATATATGCTAACAGTAATATATCGATCAGGACAGGCAAGGCACAATAGGTTATTACAGGGTTTTATTTCTGCACATTCTAGGCAGAAGTGGCAGGCTGGCTAAGTTGCATTAGGCTGGGAGTGTGGGTGACACAACATATTGCCGAGTCTTCTTTCCACGCCCATTGGAGGACGATGGGAGATAGATGGCAGGCCTCGGCAGGCGCAGCGTCCAGCTTGATGACTCCTTGCCCCTCTTGTACCCATGTCTTGCTGCAACTTTGCTCTGACACCCTACCCTTTTCCCTCGTTTTCAGACCAAATCCTGCTTAGAAGCGATCGCCGCCGGTTCAGAACAAGCCAGCGCGAGAGATCTGTTGACCATGGATCCAGCGACCATAGTTGGAACCACTTCTGCTATACTCAGCTTCATTCAATTCGCTGGCAAAGTCATTTCAGTGGCCTGCAAGATCCATGACAATTCCGACGGCGCTTTTGATGACAACCGAAATCTTGAGGACGCCGTCACCGATTTCCAAATCCACCTCGAGAGTCTACGGCCCACATGCGAAAGCTCCTGCTCCGCTGATCCCCAGGTTGAGGCATCTGGGGCCAAGACCCATGCCGAGAAGAGCCTGTTGACGACAGCTGGCGAATGCGAGAGCCTAGGCAATAAGATACTCGAAGTCCTAGACAAGACCAAAGCCAGAGCCGTTCAGGTCGACGAGAAAAAACCGTCGTCGTTGCTGAGGCGTGCTCGGAAGCACTTTCGCAAAGATGCCACGGATGGTCATGCGCAAACTCCTAGCAAACCAACATTGGTGGAAGGGATCAGAGCAAGTATTCAGACCGTCTGGCAGAAGGATAAGCTTGGTGTCCTTCGCCAACAATGGGAGGGTTGCGTGATCCGATTGAACATAGACCTCCAGAGGTAAATGAGACCCCCATTCTCGGACCAGCCACTGGGGTCATAGAGCAATAACATCCATCCGTGAAACGCAGATTGGATGCAGATGATAAGCACGATATTATATGTGCGGCATTTGAGCGGAATTCAGAGCAGATCAGCAAGATTCAAGACCTTGTTCAATCGCTCGTGCATCATACCAAGATCTCTAAGCTCGAATGTCTACAGTCATTCCTCGACGACTTCGGAGAAGCCGATGCCATCCCCCGCTTGGAGATGAGAAACACCCAATGGATTCTAAGAGCCTTGGAGTTTGAAGGCATGAATGCAAGAAGAGAACAAGTCGAGACCACCGTGGGGAAGACTTTCCAGTGGCTCATGACCGACAGCGTCGTGCCGCACAGACATCCTGACCTAAAGGTCGCCTTCAAAAAATGGCTCAGTGATGGTACAGGCGTTTACCATGTTGCTGGGAAGCTGGGAAGTGGCAAGAGTACTCTCATGAAGCTCATCAACCAGGCCGCGGCGACTCAGAAGCAGCTGCAAGATTGGGCTTCACGAGCGGGCGAACGTCTCGTCGTTGCGAGTTTCTACACATGGAAAGCAGCAAGTGCACACCAACTGCAAAAACAAGAGGAGGGCCTTACTCGGACTCTACTTCATCAGATCCTCACCGCCGCCCCGGAGCTTGCACGTGTCGCCTTTGCGAACCACTCTTGCTGGAATCTTCAAGAACATCGTCTTATCAATATCCTGGCTCGGAGCCAAGGCATTTCAGCAAAACTCCACTTTGAGCCTAAGGAAGTCCTCGCCGCGCTGGAATCTATTCTACGCATTCAGGGATACAAATTCTTTCTTCTCATCGACGGAATGGATGAGTTTGAAAAGGAATACAATCACCGCGATATCGCGAAACGGGTCCTGCAGTGGAGTTCCCACAATTCGAACAGAGTCAAGATCTGTGTGTCCAGTCGGGAAGACAATGCTTTCATGAACACATTCTCTGCCGACCAGCGGTTGCGACTGCATATCGTTACTGAGAAGGATGTTCGCGAGCTGATTGAAACACGTTTGATGGAGCACGACCATTTCTTGGAAGCCACGGAAAAAGATCGCAAAGATCTTGTTGACAAAATTGCGGAAGGAGCCGAGGGTGTCTTCCTCTGGGTAGTACTCACAATTCAGGAGCTCAAACCACTCATGGATGACCGACAGCGCTTCCAAATGCTTCTTCGCGAAGTTGATGGGTTCCCGACGGAAATGGAGGAATTCCTTCGCGAAATACTGAGCCGCATTCCGGCAAGATACAAAAAGGAAGCTGATGCCATTTTCTGTGTCGCCACATCAACTCTTGCCAACGAAGGATGGATGTCTTTGTTCCATTATTCGATGCTTCGGAAGTGTCTCGAACTTGGGTATCCGAACGTCGATAAGAACCCCCGTCAAATGAGCTCGGAAGAAGTTACCACCCATCTGCAAGATTTCAGGCTCAGGCTGCCGAGCGTATGCAGAGGGCTGTTGGAAATCAACGGGAGGGTCGCTATTTCGATTCTATATGAAGATCTTGACGAAAGAGATAAAAGCGATACAATCCAAAGTACACACCGCTCCGTGTTCGAATTCCTTCGAAGTTATTTCAATGGAAACCCGGCTGAAGCAGACTCCGGCCTACATTGGAAAACCCGAGGCGAGGTCCTGGCTATTAGCTCAGCAATCGAAGCTACACAAGCGATTTCATGGGAAAAGAACAAGAGATTTTCAGCAAGGTATCAATACAACCTCTGGAGGATAGTTCGTCCATCTCGATATTACAATTTCCCTCATAATCATATGGACGCTTCAATCTTTCCCGTTCTGATGGCACTCGAAGCAGTTGTTCTTCGCAAGCAAGGAGCCATAGCAGCCACCATACCATTCAACTCAACGGCGTTGAAGGATATACGACTTGGTGCAGAGACGATCTCCTTGTTCTTGACCGCAATGCATTATGATTATCACCAATACATTGATTGGGCGTCGAAGAATTATCCGCCATGGATTTTGACTCAGGAAGCCAAAGCGTCGTTTGTGGAGGCATACTTTCACAACAATTTCGAAGCAAAACCAGTACCCATCAAATGTCTTACAAGGAGTGATTGGTTGCCAATCAACGAACCCATCTTAGCGAACCGCAGCCTCATCCCAGAGTTCTCTCCGATTATTCGAGGATCGATGTGGGTAAATTTCATGATTCTTCTGATGATTAATCATGGTGGACCAAACGATTCAATGCCATTGCACCTGCACCATGTATTATTAGCGGGTGCAGAGCCTCGCATCCGGTTCAAGTGGTGGTCCCAACAATCATTGCCCTATTATCGACACATGTCCCTTGGCCCCGAATTCGGGTTGACAGTGGAAGTGGGAGACAGCTATAAACCACAACGGATACAGGGCCCGCAGTGGCCTGGGGAAGAAGATACTCGACTCATCCGCTTTTGCGTGAAGAACTTTTGCAAGATGTCAGGAACAGCGACATTGAGAGACGTATTGGAGATCTTGTTGAAGTCCAGTGAAAGGTTGCTGCTTGAGGCCAGAGGTTTCCAAACTCATGAGAGGAAAAGGAGAAGATATGAACAAGAACAGAAAGTGCGACGCCGTTGTCTCCAGGCCGTTGATGAAGCTCTACCCAATGGTGGGAAATTTCCCTCGATCGACCCCCGGCCTCAACCAGACTCGTGAAACCCCCACTAGCCCTCAGCACCAGCCCTTCACTCCCTTCCCTATATATGGTGGAAATAGCAGAACATGCACTAGCTAGTTACAGGACAACGAGGTCTTTCATTCCAACCACCCCTCCAAGATCCTGCTGTCAATATGAAGTTGACTCACGAGTCTGTACTCCGCAATGGCTGCGATCACTGACATGGGCACATGACTGAGATTGAAGGAATGACGGTGCTTGCGGGATTGCGGCTACTCAAGTACCGCCACGTCCCCTTTGGCGTATTCCAGGCCATGGTCGAGAAAATACGCATGATTTTACAGTCATGCACGAATTCGTCTCTCTTTCAACCTGGACCTTGTCCTAAGAGTTCTGCAGCTCGATTTCGCAGTTGTGCAGAGCTTCGCTCAGCCCGTGGAATGGATGAACCGATCCGTCGGTGAGCTCTGGGCACTGTCGCTCGTCTTGCATAACTTGGCGAAGCTGTTGGCAAGCTAGGGCCTAGAGAGCACAGTGAGAGCAGTGCCGACAAGCAGGTGTTGAACTGGGTTGGGAAATGAATTCAACTTGTTGTTGATGGATGGTAGCCATTTGCCAAGCCATGTTCTCCACACATTCTGGCCAAGTACGCTAGTGCATCCTGTCGGAGTGCAGCGCAGCGAGGATCCATACTTCTTTTCTACAGATCTCCTGATAAGTTATGCAATGCTGTTCCTCAGAACTGGTCAATTGCATTCGTCTTCAGGCCTGTTCGCTACCTATCCGACCCTTGTCCCGTGCAGCCTGGCGGCCTTTCACCCCGTGTCTTTACGGCACCTCGGAATGCGGCTCCAAGCCGCAGGATCATCATGACCTTCACACCGTTCAAACACTCGCCTCTCAACCCCGCCGACCCGCGAGCAATTCAAATCCTTGAGCTCCTTCCATCCCGCAGTCTCGAGGGCCCTGTCCAGTGCACGCTGCGCCATTGTAGCTTAGACGGAGATGTCCGATATGAAGCCGTATCTTACACCTGGGGTGATCCTGAGCCTGGGCACACAGTGTTTGTCAACGGATCATACATGCTCGATGTCACTCCAAATTGTCTCGAGGCACTGAGGTCTTTGCGCCAGAGGTTCCAGCGCAGACCCCTCTGGATCGACGCTGTCTGTATCGACCAGCGCGAGGACGAGACAAGCAAGCGGGAGCGAGATCGCCAGGTCAGAATCATGGGTGATATTTACCGCAAGGCAAGGAAGGTTCTTGTGTGGCTTGGGCCTGCAGAGCCTAGTAGCGCCCGGACGATTACTAGATTGAAACTTATTGCAAAGTTGGAGGCTGTCAGAGAATCCACACCTTTGGGCAAATCTGTGTTGTCCATCCTGGAGAAGTACCTGTCTAAAAACATGCGTAAGGGACCCGCTACATAGCCCTGATACGTGAAGTAATTAACAATAGCATTACAGATCCCCCTTGGCCATCATATCCGGCTTTCGCATCCATGGTACGGAGTCTATGGTGGTATAGGGTGTGGACGTTACAAGAGCAAGTTCTCTCTAGACGGTGTCGGGTTTACCACGGCCGGCAAAGCATCTCGATTTCCTCTTTTCAAACAGATCAACTCCAGGTCACTATGAAAATCTTGACCAAGGGAGATGATCACTACAACCATCACCTCCGGGATACTGTTCACGGGTTTCGTCGGCTGCATGATGATTCTTCACCCTGCGACGGCGATCGGAATGTCCTGCAACAGTTGCTCGCGATAGTTGCCGGGTCATTGTTCGAGGCCTTGTTTCTATTGGACGCAAAACACCCGATTGACAAAATATACGGCCTGTACGGTATCTTAACTGGTTACTGCAACCTGCCCCTTTCGGCCCCAGACTACAACAAGACAGCCTGGGACGTCTTTGAAGAGACTGCCTGGACTTGGATCCGGACTCGAGGAGATTTAAGCATTCTTAAGCTCACGGCACGGCCTGGAACTGATTTGACATTGCCATCCTGGGTACCAGCGTGGCACCAGCCCCATCCACGAGTATTCCGCGACAATGGGCTTTCAACCCTTGATACAATTCTGTTCTGCAGGACATCGTGCTGATTTGAAAATGGAAGGAGTGTCAATAGATGATGACCTGCTGAAGTTTTTCCGGGTCTCGTTAATGTTGGTTGGCTACCTGACACTTTACGGTATTGACGAAGGATTTTCACTTATAGCCGTGATGCGGGAGGATTCAATCCTGGGGTTGTTAGGATTGAATGGGGTCACTTCAATGTTCTGAGTCATCCTTGAACGTTGTATTTTCTCGCTACTACCTAATGAGCCCCGAAGGATGGCTTTTACAAGCCTTTTTGGTTGGACAAATTGCCTACTCCTAGTCTAGTAAGCGCATGACTAACACGGAATAGGCATAATGCTGACCTGGAAGGCATTCCTAGACTCTCGTACTCTCCGGAACCAAGACGCTACACGAGCGATGCAGTTGCAAGATTCCAAAAATGTAATTATGTTCTACGGTTAACGGGCAGATGGACCGATTACCCCTGGAAGCGCATGGATTGGGGGCCAATATCGTCGTGATGCCTATGCTAACTTACGGTATTCTGCCTATTCGCCATCAATATAAATATGGACGCACGACGCCATGAAATAGGACTTGAGACAGAGACCCATCATCATCAACCTACTTCAATCATTCTTGCTTCCTCATCAACTCACCTAATTACCGATCTTTACCAAAGCCCACCAGCTCAAAATGAAGCAATCCACCGCATTCCCTGTCGTCATGGCGGCTCTCGCCTCCGCAGTCCCAGACATCGTCGCCAAGGACCTGCCCAACACGTGCCAGACTTTCCCCGGCGCGCACCAAGTCGGCCAGTTCGGGTGCGAGGCCCAGTTCCAGATCTACGCCCACTCGACTGGAAACCCCGCCGTCGACGGCAAGCACGCCACCCACTCGTACTCCCCCGTGCCGGAGGCCTGGGGCTCGGTCGCCATCGTCTCGGACCAGACCATCGCGTGGCCGCAGTTCAAGTACACCGAGCTCGCCGTCTCGGGGATCCAGGGGCTGGCCACCAACGCGCAGAACCCGGACACGGGCAACTTCGAGTACACGCCCATGAAGCTCAACGGCGACGTCGACGACCTGCAGCTGCTGTTCCACTACGTCGTCGCGGGCTACCCGCTGTCGCCGTACGCGCTGTACGACGCCGCGACGGGCGAGGAGAGGATCCCCGGCGTGTTCCTGGGCCTCAACGGGCAGGTCACCTGGGCCTTCTCCGTCGGCAAGGACATGCACGACCGTGACGAGTACAGGTTCCGCCTGCTTGCCAACGAGACGGCCCCGCTGCGCGGCGGGGAGTTCGAGGGTTTCTTGAGGACTGGGAACCAGTTTGAGAACATTGAGTAGGAGCATAAGGGAGTGAATTGGTGCATTAGAATATGATGAGCATTGCATACATGGTAGAAAAAGTCTTAATATCTTAGTAACAATTAGAGCGTGTTGTCCGTCTTTCAACAATACTCACTTTGGTGACCACATTTGATGCTGATGAGGAACGCAGCCCTAGTTGTGTCGATATTGGCCGACTGAGGCCTTTCGTTAAATGCATTTGGGGTATACCCCTCTTCCGTCAGAGGGCATGACGGGCAAGTCGGCCCCGCCGTTTATGAGTTCAGCACACACTTATTCTTGCCCAGACTTTGCTTCAGGTTTCCAAATATTCGCCTCCACTTCGGATTGATCTTCTTTGCAACGAGCGAACCTTGTCCCTATACTGGAATCTTGCCTCGTTCAAAGCAACCGGAGCTGAATTGATACACCGAGCCTACGACAGTCTGTAAAACGCGAGCCCTGTTCAGAATGTACAAGGGCCGGCAAAACTTTGATGATGTCGCTTGGGATAAGAGCGATGCTGCAGAAGAAGAGTCCGAGAAGAAACTGCGGAAGGAATCTTTCTGTCGCCGAGTCGAAGCCTTTGTCACGGAAAAGTGCGGCAAACCTGCTGAGATTCTGAGCATCATCACAGGAGGCTTGAATATTCACTATAGAATGCGTTTCGAAGAAGAGGACTCGTCATCCGACGTAATGGTGCGGGTACCCTGGCCGGGAGCAGCGCAGTTCCCCGACGAGAAGGTGCTCTATGAGGCTGCAGCGACGGAATACGTGAGGGTCAACACCCGTATTCCTGTTGCCCAGGTGCTCCATTACGGCTCAGACTCGAGCATTGGGCTTTTCATAATGCTCTGCCGTATTGAGAACCGGGGCAATTTGACACGACCTCTTTGTGTTCCTGATCAGGACCCCGCCTTGACTCCGGCATTGAACCTGAAGCTCCCTGAGAGCAAGCTGAGAAGTGTGTGGGGCATTATGGCATGGTGTCTCCTAGAACTTGCTAAGCCTACGTTCTCTCGCATCGGGTCTCTGCTCGAGGCTGATGGTTCCTTTCGAATTGCTGGCAGACCTCTCACCTTTAATATGAGCAGCATGACGCAGCTTGCAAATATTCCAGAAGCCGTCTTTCCTGCTAAAGACACCACATTTGCCACAGCTGATGAGTGGTATGTGCAATTGGCCACTATGCATTTAGCACAGCTTATATTTCAACACAACGATCTTGTCTCGGACGAGGACGACTGTCGGAACAAATACGTATCTCGGCAGCTTTTCCTCAAGCTAGCCAAACAGGGCCATCTCTCGACATTCGGATTTGCGCAAGACAGCTGGTCTGCCTCTGCCAAAGCAGCTACGCGTCCGAGAGTTTCAGCTCCTAACAGCTCGGATACCTTCCGCCTCTGGTGTGACGACTTCCGGCCGACCAATGCCCTCGTGGAGGGCGCAGAGGACGTTAGTCTGGCTGCTATGATTGACTGGGAGTTCACTTACACAGCACCAGCGCAGTTCGTGCTCGATCCACCTTGGTGGCTGCTGTTTGAAACGCCAGAAATGTGGAAACCGGGAGGGGTCAAGGAATGGAGTAAGGCATATGAGCCGCTGTTGGAGATTTGGTTGAAGGCCGTGGAGGATCATGAAGACGGGGCAGCCTTTCTTGATGGGCTGCCCCTCTCAGCGCATATGAAGGAGAGTTGGGAGACCGGTCGCTTCTGGCTCAATTACGCGGCGAGGAAGAGCTGGGCATTTGATGCTGTCTTCTGGACATTCTTGGACGAGCGCTTTTTCGGTCCGCGGGACCCAGAGGTCCTGGACAAGGATTTGTGGAAGACGAGGATGCATCTCCTAAGCCAGGAGGAACAGCAGATGATGGAGCCGTTTGTGAAGCGGAAGATGGACGAGTCTCGGGATCGCATCTTGGTGGAATGGGACGCCGCTGAAGTGAGACGGCGACTGGCGGAGCTATTGTTTGATTGACTGATTTCGAATAACTGGGTTCTCAGAATCCAGGCCGCCAACATGGTGAGGCCTGAAGAAGTCTCCGCGGTAAATCTTATAAAATACCTTGTGTTATAGCAAATTTGTCTGCTCGACATCCGGCTTTTGCTTGTAGCAGCCCGTGTTTTGTATAAGGGCAGCACGCAATATGGCTAGCTTGAAGAGCTTGGAGGTGTTGGCACTCTGAGTCCGTTTGTTAGAGTAAAAAGTAGAATTCAGAGGCGAGACTAAGGATGAGGTACGCTCTATCTTGGGCGTAATTGATGATTTACTTGTGTAAGTAGGAGACCTAGGGCATACAACAATTCCAGCAGAGAATATATATGTTGGCTTCCTTTCAGGCATTTTGATCCAGCTCACCAACTCCATTTAGATCAGTGCTAATGTAAACATACATATTAAGCACACCATACTAACTCAGGGTGCACGGTCGTCAATGAATGAAAAGCTCGCTTCTGCAACGGCATGATCCGGAAGCCCAGGCCATCCCGTATTGATCCGGCATGCTGCATATCACCCAATGAGCCTCCCATATGAGATGCGGGGCGATGTAATTGCCTCTCCTCGTTTGCTAACTGAGGCGGTCCGCTGGGTGCGATTTCGCCCAACGGAGATATGACACATTCCACCACGGCCGCCCGAACAAATGACATTTGTGCCCAAAAGAACACCAGGGCCAAGAGCCTTACCAGTATTCAGGATTTTCCCTGTAACTTCTGATAAGGCTTTAGATCCACAATGCTCGGGCAGATATGCCGCAGCCTAAAAGATTGCACACTTCTTGCCAGAGAAGGCCTCGGTGGTCCGTCGCACGATGTAAGAGGCTCGCTTGTACGCCTTCGTGCAATTATCATGCCGATGGCAGGCTATATAAGTGCACGATTGAGAAGTAATCAAAGCCACTGCATGACCATTCTCGGCCACGTCAGCACGCCTTTGCGTGCGTGCCCATGGCGTATGGACCGCGCTGCGCCCGTGATGTAAGCGTCACCATGCCCGAGCAGCAAGGTATTAAAATAGTGACTGTGGACTAGGACATTGTCACTAGCTTATGCGATAATCCGTCACGAAGAGACACAAATCAACGTGGGCGAGTAGATGCGCCGAAATGTGCGACATGATGCGGCTGTCAAGGGGCAGGCACCCGTCCATTCATTGCCAGCATCATCTGCTTTGGCACCAATTCTGAAGCAGCGACTGACCAAGTTATGACCAAAGCACTCGCCAATCTGTGCGGCCGACAAATTAGTGCGACCATGTCTTACATGCAGGGGTCAAGCCTGGTTGGCTTACACTGGCAGTTGGGGCCGGTGTCACGGTGCAGACCTTGGAGAGTGGGGCTGATGTTCCTACCCGCACACTTGTGCCGTTGCAATCTTTGAACACCTACTTGATCTCGTATATCTTCCATCCAAATGGGAGTGACCAGACTTGAGGCTCTGCGGTAGTCTCTCCTCGACTAGTGAACCCAAGCAAACTACATATCACACCCTGTTCAATTCCAATCCATTGCGTCCTCCTGCATCACAACATATGCCTGTAGTGTTGGCATTGAGTCAATAATCGACTGCGCTTTTCAAGTCCAAACCGAAAGGCATACCCCTAGAAGGTGAAATCCGGTTCTGCCAAATTTCATACTGAGATAACGGCTGACTATCTCGCTCAGATGTGGCTGATCAACACGTCCACTCTTCAACTCTGCGAATTCACAAGGTCTCCCCCTCCCTACGCGACCTTCTCCCACGCCACGAACGGAAACGAGGCATCGTTCGAAGACTTAACACAGGCACAAACAGGCTGTTGCAGAGAAAATGTCGATATAATCGCAAGAGCCTGTGATCAAGCTCGCAATGCAGGGCTGGAGTGGCTCTGGAACCATACCGCATGCGTTGACAAACGCTCCTGTGCTGCTCAGTCTGAAGCCATCAATTCCATGGCGCAAATATACCGAAACTGTGAAAGCATCATCATATACCTGGAGGATTTTGATTCCAATCTCGTAGGGGATGACACAATTCTTGAGAAAATGGCTGAATGCCATTGGATCAAGGATATATGGGCGATTCCACAAATCATCTTTCCTCGAGTAGCTTATTTCTTTTCCTCTGATTGGCATCAAATTGGGTCGAAGAAATCGTTGCTTCTACAGCTTTCGTCCATAATTGGGATTGATGAGGCTGTTTTGGAGAATTCGGACTTCCTTGAGGAATACTCGCTTGCCAGGAGAATGTCCTGGGCTTCCGAGATGACAGCTCTGCGGGAAGAGGACTTTGCATACGCTTTGCTTGGATTGTTTGATGTGAGTATGCCAGTTCTTTACGGAGAGGGACGGAAGGCGTTTTTCAAACTTCAAGAAGATATTATGAAGGACACGGACGACTTTTCTCTGCTTTCTTGGGACAACTTCGACGCCCAGGAGTACAACGGCCTCTTCGCACATTCTCCAGCTTGCTTCCGCCGGTTTCGAAATGGTCTAAAGACACCGCTACGTATCAACGGAGAGGTTCAGCTCCACTGTGCAGGAATTACCATGCAAACCTTTCTCTGCAAAAGAGAAACTGGCTTGTTCTTGCCTTTGCAAAGTCAAGACGCCTTGACTTGCTTCATTCCGCTAGTCCAATGGAACGGCTCTTTTGCACGGAGAGGAAACCAAGTATATTGGGATCTGCCAGGTCCAATGAGCCTTGAAAGCAGGAGAGTCTGTATCAGGAGAGATGTGAGCGGCCATCTATCGAGGAACATAGGTGCTTTTGGAAGCGCTGTCCAAGAGGACCCAGTTCACAGTTGTGAGGCTCTCGATGAGACCACTACTGCAAGGGAATCGAGAAGTTCTATGATGGACTACAATTCAAACGACGAAACTGGCAGCGTTGAGCCTTCTGCCGAAGGCCTGAGCTCACGGTGTGCTCCCTCCGTATCAGTGAGCGAGATCACATCACATGACGAATTAATTGCCTGGTCAGCTCACGAGAGAAGCTCCGTTGAAGGGACATTGAGCGTTCTTCACATTGAAGTGAGGCCTTCATGGATGCATGGAACCATCTCGGAGGTTCACGAGGTATCTGGGGACTGCCCTAATCACGATTCAGGGGACAATGGATTTCACTCGCCATGCAGTGAATCTGCGGATGGGGAAAGTAAGGATGGATCTCAGGACTGCATAAGTTTGAATGGGACGCCAACCACGGACGATCGGTTCCTAGATGTGACGTCCATCGCGAAGGAACTGGCGGATGTTACGGCAGAGGAATTTCTCTCCAGCTGTCAAAGGGAATCAAGGAAGAGACGTTTTATTCCATGGCAAAGCCAGGACCGGAAACGACCGAAGCTCATGCAATCATCTGGCCGGTTTGAACTTGTTCAAACGTCTGACTCTGGAGATGGGGAAATGGTTCTGGTCAACAAGGCAAGGTTCTTTGCCTGTCCCTTCTACGTCCAAAACAACAAGCACACAAAGTGCGTGACAAGACATCACCTTCGAAGTGTTGAGGATGTCAAGGAACACGTGTGCTGGGAACATCGCAGACGAATGTTTTGCCCCGTGTGCAAAGAAGAGTTTTCCTCGGGCAGAGATCGCGACGCGCATATTCGACTCCGTACCTGCTATTCTAATGATTCAACCACGCCTGAAGGGATCACGGATGATCAAGAGGAGCGAATAGAATGGGAGGAGGAGCCTATGTCGGAAGAATCGCGGTGGTTCCAGATCTGGGACATAGTATTTCCTCACATCGAGCCGCCGTCCTCAGCTTTCTATACTGGTGAGCGAGAAGTGAGCGTGTCTGCTTTCCGGCAATTCTGGATGCAGAGAGGCGAGGAAATTGTCGCAGCTTTCCTCGAAAAGAAAAACTGTCAGAGCTACAGCATACAGAATGAGGAGAGGAAGTTACGGGCCATCTATGACCTTGTGGTGGAGAATGTGGTGGACAAGATATTTGGTGACTTGGGCGACATGGATGGGACTTCTTAGGCTCAGGCTCGACTGCAGTGCTTCTCTCATAACCTATTTCCTGGCGTCTGTCACCTGATTTGTATGTGTGGTGACTTAATGGATACAGTTATCGACACTGGAATCATGGAGTACTACAGTACCGATGGCTAGTATCTAGATATGAGCTCCACTTGGATTTTATGACTCGAAAACATCTTCTGAGACTGTTCTCATGTGTTATGACAAAAGGTATAAATTGCCTATGAAGAAATGCAGTGTTCATTCATGACGGAGTTTGCCCAGCAAGATGAAAGAGGGAGGTCCGCGAAGCTGCGAATAGCCTCAGACAACTTGAGAAGACCATTGGGTTGATCAGATAAGCTGCGCGGAAGGCGCAATAAATGGCCTTGCGTGCGTTCGGCCCCATGGCCCTGGTATCTTTGTGCTTCCGCTGTCCTGCTGCTGCGGCTGTGCGATTTTCTTTCGCAGCACCATTGCAGCCAGATGGGCTCAACTGCCCGCTAGATGAAGGCAGTTGGAGGCAATGTTATCATCACACTTTACACAGATGCATATGAGCTACACCCGACCATAGCATATTGCCTGGTGATCAGGAGGAAGAGATTGGAAACAGCGAAATTGGCATTTTGTGTCTATTCCACCTCAATTTTACTTTTTAACTTTTTTTTCTGGTGGTGACTGAGCTTGGTCGAAGTCTTTCGACTTTCGCTCCGTCACGAGTGCGTTCAGTGCATGAACTGTCAAAGCAATGGCCACAGGGACACAGCCAGGAACCGAACTACTGCAACCTCTTTCCTGATACGGATCCTAGATCTGCCAAAGGGATGGCGGGTGGCCTATATATGTACATGAAATGTGAAAATAAGAGTCAAAGAATCCCGAATGTCCCACTTCGTCTCAAGCTCATAGACTATAGTGATGTTAGTTATGGTCCATTGCATGGTGTGGGCGAGAATACACTGACCTGGGTGGTGCTCAAGGAGTCCTGGAACAGACGATGCGGTTGCTTTTAATGGCCGCCTCCAAGTTCGTCTTCGCTCCTGGGAGAGTGGCCGTCACCTGCACTGGCATCCTCGTTACCAAGCATGGGCAAGAAGCCGAAATCCATGTCCCAAGTCTCAAATGGGGAGCCGTCGAGGGCGAAGGACGGAAGAGTGGGGTCGTGCATGTCGATGGCGTCCACGGCGTCTGCAGGTGCTGATTCTTGCTCGATGTCTTGTGGTACATCCACTGCGGGGTCGGTCGGAGGATGAGATGGCACTGGGGCAACTGCAGCAGGCAAGTCGCCTGTGCTGGTCGGTAAGTCGGTACCCTGTCGTGACCCAGCGAAGGACGGCGGGCTGAGGTATGCCTGTCTAGCAGCGTCGACAGGACGGTTGGAGCCGACGCTGGTTAGTGAGGCCACCCTCCGTAACGCATTTGCACCAGATGGACCAGGTGTATTGGCGCCGATATACGAGGAATTGTCGGCCCCATGGTCATCCTCTATAGGACCCGGGTCATGTCCCAACAGCCCGCGGACCTGCTCAAAAAACGAGTCGAAAAGGCTGAGCAGTCCGGAGCGCTGTTGATCGGGGTTCATGGCGGTCGTCCATGGGTCGGTGGGCAGCTGGCGCCAGAGATCGTTGCCGAAGATCTCGTTCCTCCAGTCGACCATTCGCTGCACGTCAGGCAGGTCTGTCAGGAATGGCGACGCTGGATGTTCCTCTCCCGGAAAGAGAAAGTCCCATATTCGGTACCAACGCTGAACCTCGTTGTACTGGTTTGTACGGGTATTGCGAGCAATTTCGCGTATTCTTCGCTCTTCATCTTCCGTAATTCCTGGATAGTCGGGCGGCGACGGCGACGGCTCACATGTTCTTGCCTGGACGTGTGCATCCCGGCGCCTTCTAGCTTCCGCAATGCTCCCACTGAAAATATCCCCACAGTCTGGGCAATGCACGACCTGGTTGTGTGCCCTTTCTAGCAGGTGTTGTCGTACATCACTCAATCTTTTGAGCTTTATGTTTAGACAATCGCTATGTCGAATCCTGTCGTGCAGGTAAAAGTGACAAGCGAAGGTACGTGTTGCTTGCTTTCTCGAGATTGATTTCGAGGTCTGTGGATGGTCCCTGTCGCGTTTTCGCTTCGAGCCGTGGGGTCCTAAGGGGTTGTAACCCCTCTCCAGTGAGTCGAGAGCGCCGAAGCCGTCTGTACCGGCGTTGCACCGTCCACTTGCAGATCTGTCCGGGTCATTCCCGTTGCCGCTCTGCTCTGCGTAGCCTGCGCGGCAAACCGGGCTGACCCAGGCTAACAGAACCACGAAAATGCACAACAAAAACACCCGGCTGATTCTCAAGGGGTTATATGGAAGAACGAGGCTGGGCTGGGAATTTCGGAATCGATCAGGTTCGCATCTCGTGTTCGAGGCAAAAGAAGTAATGTTGCGGACGACTTCGAGCGGCAGGCGGCCTGGCGTAACAATCAGGTCGGACGTGTGGATGCATTGAGACGAAATATTGGACATGTTGAGCGATTGAGTGGCCGGTGGCGGTGGGAGGCGAGTCCGGAGGAGGGAATCGATGTGTGTGGCCGGCCGGATGGCGACTACGTCCGGCGCTGCAAACCTCCGACCGGGAAAAATGGTGCTTCTTAACGGGCGCCCGAGAAAGAAGCAGAAGTGAAAAGGGACAACGAGGGATCTAGACTTTGGACCAAAGTTGAAAAATCAACGCCAGGCATGCTATTGTTGAGGCGTGCAGCGATGTTGCGGGACGGGAGCGCCTCAAATGCTCCAGAGGTCATTTTTCCTTGCAACGGCGCGCGAACCACGACTCCTATGGATACGCAGGTGCGTGAAGAGCCAGCCATCCGGCCCTTGGTGGATGACAAGGAATAGAAGGCCCCTACTATGAAAACTAGCCTGGTGAATAGAGCCATGCTACCTATCTTGCTGCCTCGTCAGGCATATAAGTTGTGAGTTGGTCGATAGGTAGCTGTGAGGCGCAGCCGGCGTACAGTCCCTCTGGGCCCGGAAGAAACAGAGGGACGGCATTCTCAACCTGCATGGTCATCAATA
Source organism: Diaporthe humulicola (assembly GCA_038088545.1). Lineage (NCBI taxonomy): Eukaryota > Fungi > Ascomycota > Sordariomycetes > Diaporthales > Diaporthaceae > Diaporthe > Diaporthe humulicola. Next base: position 73,916 of record JBBWSL010000037.1, on the reverse strand, counting down.
CGGGCCCTAACGCCGTCTGCGGACAATAGTCGCGTGGGACAGAACCAAGTGTAAAAAAGCCCGACAGGCGTGTCATAAGTCGCTGCGTAGTTACCTCTCGTCCATGGGCCCAAGCCTACCTCGTCATTCGCGGTGGCCAGCGCAATCACCCTCGCGTGAAGTCGCCGCTCCCGCTGCTCACGCTCGTGGCAGGCTCAACGGGGAGACTCCACTCTTCGCACATATGCGTAGAATGCGCCGCGACTGCGTGAAGTTGAACGCGACTGCGTATTTTTAATAGCATAAAATGAGTCCGTAGACGTCTTGAAAATGATTCAATTCTCTCACATATTCCCCATGAATTGAATACACAACCAAGTCTTCCTCATCCATAATGTCCACATTCCAATTGACCGAGAGTGGTGGGGCGAAGCCGGCTATTGCTGCGTAAGACACCCACAGCCCACCTGCACCCGGTCACACCTCTGGGGCGGAGACTGATCAAGCCTTTTTGGGGGGCATACAGAGACAGGCACAGCATGCAGGCAACCCGCCTAAATGGCTGGCAGCGCGACCAATACTCCACAGTCAACCAACGCCTGGTCGCGCCCCGGCCCCAAAATTCGATTGACCAAAGGATACAACAGGGAAGATCCGAGGCGGCAAGAACACTGTCCCAATTTGATAGATCTTTTGGCTCAGGGGGGTCAAGGTGAAGTTAATACACTTCTCATGGGGCGGGTGGCGCAGGTTCGCAGGCCTTCCCGTGGGGTGGTTTAGTGCAGGAATAGTGGGCAGAGCAGCATAAGCTTGCATGAGTGGTAGACTATCTACACGGCTACAGGGCCATACTTGTCTGAAATATTTGGAGTTCATCTGGAGTTCGATGATGCAATGGGACGGGAGAAGAATCCTCTGATGAAGAATTGAGTCCTTGATCCGCTCCGGCCCAGGAATTAAATTTCTTTGACAAAATGAGCGGGATGGTCACGTTAGAAAACCAGGCAAGAAATCAAGTGCGTAGTTGCCCGCTAACACCAGCCCCAATGTGAAGCGGTGATGCCCGACTCCGGCAAAATGGGTTCCAGGCTGTGTTCATTATAACCCCCCTGGGGCTGGGTTTTTGCTAGGCTGAATGGGTCGGCACGCATCTGCGTACAGTACCCAGGTATTGATCCACTTGTCATGCAGGACAACCCTCCCATGTTACGCAAGTGCATGTCTTCGCCATGAAGAGTGGTTGCCGACTACGCTAAGGCGTACGCAGCTGCGTAAAGAAGCCAGAAGGCTCGAGAAAATCCCTGTCATGTCGCTAATTGGCTGATGTAAGTAAGCAGTCCCCTTGTCGCGTCCTGCTTCGGTATATGTCTCTCCCTTCTTTGGCACCCTACAACTACGCACAACACTATGGGCCTCATCGTCCCTTTTCAAAGTGTTTGTCATCCTCATCGTTTGTCAGCCTCTTCAGGAAAGTACTCTGCCATTTCGTTGGGCCCAATAGTCATTGTCGTGTGGGATGCCTTCAACACCATGTGGGCAAATCGCGGGAGAGGCCGACGAGCAAGCACGGCAAAGAGGTTGTCATTTCCACATAGCCGGCCAATGCGGTTCAGTCCACGAGCAGACGATATACTGCACAGATCTTTACGAGGATTTTCTGTCCCCTGCTTTTGACATCTACCCGGAAATGCGCCACTCGGCACATGCAATCAAGAGAGAGGGAACTACTGGTGACATTGCGGAATCCGGATCGCAACATCGGAAAAGGTCTGCTAAAAGGTCTGGCGCCGAGGCTTTCTCAAACGACCAGGTGGAGAGTGATGGCGTTCGGGCGAAGCAAAAGGCAAAGACAGACGCAGACAACGGGGATAAGCCACGCAATCAGTTCGCTTGTCCCTTCCAGAAGCTGGATCCGTTCAAGCACCATGATTGCTTGAAGTATGCGTTGCATCGAGTCAAGGACGTCAAGCAGCATGTGTACAGGAAACACAAGCAACCGGATTACTATTGCGCACGTTGCTTCGAGAAGTTCAAAAACGCCGACGAGAGGGACGAGCATGCAAGGAGCAAGAGTTGCGATAACGTGGAGGTATCCAACTTCGAGGGTATAACGGAGGGGCAGAAGAACAGGTTGAACAAGAGCTCATCGCGGGGGATAGACCCTCAGGAACAATGGTTCGAGATGTGGAATATTATATTTCCAGAGCAGCCGAGACCTGACTCTGCGTGGGTGGGAAGCCCCATGGAGGAGATGGTCCCGTTGTTGCGCAGCCTGTGGAGCAGGAAGCACACTAGCATTCTGGACAAGGCCCAGAAGAACCAAGCAACATCACTGGATGGTGTTATGCTGCATAATGTGATGGAATCGATATTCGACTGCCTCGAGGCTGAGGCATCAGCTTCACGAGGAAAGCGAGCACGCGGGAGTCGTTCTCAGAGCCAAAACAGTCTCCTGGCTGGTCAAACGCCAATTTCGACACCGCCGTCCCAAGCTATCGACGGATCACCGCACCTACTCTTTGCTGAGCCTCATGACTTCCTCAATGAGCCGCGGACAGATTATGGAAGCGGATTTGTATTTGGACAAGAGTGAACACTTATTGTTGGGCCTTGCCAACATTACGAATCGCCTGTCTAGTCTCCCCGGGAATGATATGAGGGCACTCAGGGTGTGCGGTAGCCACGATCCCCATGATCAGAGGTGACTCGACGAAAACACCTTCTTTTTCTCAACTGCAGGCTCACAAGGCTCACTTTTGTGTGTTTTGGAAATTGATACATTCAACACTACTTGCATGGAGTTACTTACTGACCAGTATGCTATCAGTATGTTTCACCCTTGGCATCGTTCGGGACCTATTTTCTTTCACCACAGCTTTGCTGTTTGACGTTTTTCACTTAATCTTACTAGGTTCAGTTGGCACTGTCTTTTTCAGCGTTGTTTATCATTGTATGTATAGAAATATATATGTGTGTATCTTTTGCGAGAAAACAAGCATTTAAATCAACAAGTCCACTAGACATTGTGGCGCACGTAAAGAAATCACATATCTGGGGATACAAACGATGTGTTGACTCGAAGCCGTGATATTTTCGTACCGTGTAAGTCCTGTATTATTTTGGAAGCGATACAATGAATATCAGTGTTGCGATTCAAGACACAGCAAGAAAATAAAATCCTACACTAATTGCTTAATTAGTAATACCATGTGACGTCCACCCTCCTCGGGTTGGATCTGCCAGTGAGCGGCGCGCTTGTAGTCCACATGTCATGCTGTCTGTTAATCAGCCACTGCCTCTCGTCCAGTATCGGAATATGGCCAATTCTGCTGAGAATATCCGCGAAAATCTCTGGAGCGCGCACACAGTATGCCAGTGACTGCCCAGGGGTGCCAATGGTGATCTGACCATAGACATCACCAGTTACGAAGTCCACGACGGCAGATCCCGAGTATCCCCTGTGGAAAACCCCACCGAGCTCGACCGTCAACAATTGCTGGAGCTTGGTAAACCCGCGCATCTTGTAGGAGGTGGTCTCGGGGAGGATTCTACCGGGGATAGACCCATCCGGAGTCACCACGAGAACCTGAGTAATATTGGTTCCAACATGGGAAGTCCTTGTCACGTTCCTTGATCCTTGCCTTGGCGGTTTAAAGTATGGTATCGTCCCAGACAAGCCATTCTGCGCCGGTAATTTCAGCAGAACATAGTCCAGATCAGGGTTATAGAACTGAAGGTAAAGCCGTTCAGAATACTCCATAAACCTGCTTGCTTGAACGTTTGTTGGTCCAAATATAGTATGTGGTTGGGCCCTTGTTTGGAGAGCTTGTGCCACAGGCAACCGCTGATTTGCTTTCGGCGCTTGCTCAACCTGAACCATGGGAACAGAATGTACCACTGACATTTGCTGATCCGTTTTGGTTAGTCCCTTGCCTGATACTTGGGAGCTCCGTGACTCCTCGTCGGACGATTGTGCAGAGAACTGCTCAGGTGTCAAACTTCCTTTACTTGTAATGCTATCACCATCGAAATCCGATTGGCCATCAAACTCGCACTCGTCCAGCTCCGAGGTCGAGTAGTGGGTCTTCTCGTTTGCAGTGCCAAATTGTATCCCATGTCCAGCGGTGATCTGGTACAGCTCGGTGTCGAGTTGAAGGATTGGTCCTCCAGTCGCTGCGTGCACCATGAATACTTCCTCTTGGGAATTTGAAACGAATCTGATGGTTCCTCCAATCCTATGCGGAAACGACGCATATATATCCAATGGTCTGCTGAAGTCGTTGAGGTCCACGTTGGATTGTGATGTACCTTTCTCAATCTGATAATCCTGGGAACTTGTCAATATGATGTGGGTTTCTCCAGAACCAGGCGGAGCACACACCCCCGTGAGCAGTTCCTCTAACCCGTGCGACTCCAAGAGTAGGGCACTGGATCCAAGTCCAAATCCAGGGAAGCGGTCCAAGATACGGCTTTCTCGGATCGACGATTCAGCTTCTCTGCGTTTTCCGTTGTGCACACAGCACACCATGACCACGGGGTTGGCGGAATCCAAATCCCGTCCGATCATGTAGAGCTTGAGGAACAAAGGCGCTCCTTCGGGAAGTTCGATGTTGGCCAAAGTTGCTTCGAGATCCGCGCGTAGTTGGGTCTGGTATGTCTCGAGTGCTGGTCCTGTGGGGACCCACGCCAGCGAGCGTGACATGTTTTTTGTCCTGGTGTTAATCTGCCTCTCAATAGAATCGCGTGGCCTCGGCCACGGTTGCAGTTTTCGTCGTCGTAAACGATTCATACTTGCTCTCAGTGACTCTGGTCTCGTTACATTGCAAGTTGAAAGATTAAAGACGAAGCCGACGGCCCAGCGTGTTGGTGCAATTCAACTTGGTGGCCCGCCGTTGCCGCCTTCACACACGCATGGATTTTGGTGTTGCGCAGGAAGAACCCAAGAGGTTGCTCGGGTGAGAGAACCCGCACAGCAGTCGGGCGTCGCGTTTAGCCCCAAATCCTTTTGATAGCGCTTACCTCGCCTCTCTGTGTAGTTACGTGTTCACGCATACGTGTGGCTCATTCGACCAATTGAGCGACCATCTGACTTTTTTCACTGTTGCACACAGTAGAAAGTATCGTGTTCGGTGGCGTCGCGTGAAGGTTGCCTGATTTTTATACATGACGACTGAAAATCAAACAGTCGTTTGTGTTAATGTTGGTCAGCCCCGCGAGGCCGTCGTTGGTATTTTGCCCAGTAACTTACCCAACCTATCTGCGGACCTTCGGATGAGATAACACATTGTTGTCCTGCTACCCCTCCGTCGTGACCAGATTCACTACAATCTTGCCTTTACAAAATATCATTCCTTGACCGAAGCAATGCAATCCCCTGCGAGCCCCGAAGGCGTAGCCCTACCCGAAACTATTGCCTTCACCTTCTGGGGCCAACCGTCCGACAGTGGGCGGCTTTGCAATGGCGAACCATCGACGAACTTGCACCATGGAGCCTACATGAGATATTACCACCTTCAACAAAGTTATTTCGCCCATTTGGAACATGGTAGCGGTTTCCTCAACTTTAGCTCGCAAGTAGAAATTGTACGGATGCTGACGGCCGATTTTACCCGAGCAAGGGCTGCTTCCCTTCTTGAGTCCCGGCTTGGCAGTGCATTACGCTGCAGTCAGACTGACAAAACGCGTGAAGACGCCTTGAACCTGGCCGCGAGACTGCTTTCCATGACGAATATCGGATCCTTGCAGAACGAGGTCAACCCACGACGATATGTAAACTGGGGAAACAGTTCCACGTTAAGGCAATGTCTTTCCTCACATTTCGATAAGCCGCACGAAATGCAATGGGAGCGCACTAGGCTGCCTCGATCGTTCGATGCTTGGGGTCTCAGCGCGGTCGCTGGGATAACGATCAAGTTCACGGACAACCTAGCCGATCATCTTTTATTGATCGAAGATGACACACTGCTGCTCATATTTCACCATGCTACATTCCTTGAGCAGCAGAAAGACGAGTGAGTACCTGAAGATCATGCGGGATAGTGTCTGGGTATTTCGATTGGGCAATAAGTTCTGTCCACTCGTCTGTTTCTTCTGCATTGCAAGACATTCATCCTCGATTATGGCAAGTTTTGATACTGATCCCGACTACTAGGTCGGTCCTCCCCTCTGGGTTTGCCCAAGAGACTCTCAAGACATTTGCGGTCCTCTTCCCACAATCAGACTACACCCTTTCGAGACGGGGTAAGAGACACAAACAACAATGGTTGACTAAAATACGTCAGAATTACGAACAAGAATGTGGCGGTGTGCTGGACCGCAGACTGGTCAAATGCGGCACCCTGGACGCTAAATCGCGCCAGATTGAACAGTTCAAGTTCTGGAGAGACCGCCTTGTGATCCTGAAGCAGGCTTTTGACGATGCCACCCCAAGGACACTTTCCCAGTGGTGGCACGATCGACGAAACGGCGTGCAATGGTATACCTTCTGGGTTGCAGTCCTGGTTTTGGGACTCACTATTGTTTTTGGTCTCACACAGTGCATCGAAAGTGGTCTCCAGGTGTACAAAGCTTACCACCCGTAGCCATCTAAAGTTTGAAATTTGAGAAATTGAGAGTGTTGTTGGGTATGGGTAAGGCAGAATCTTAAAAACTCCTCTGACAACAGGGTGGAGCAGTCAAGACCCGAGACTACAAGAGCTTTATTCCAAGTCTACTGGTTCCGTGATTCGAGGACTGGATTCGAGGTTCAAATACCTACTACGCCTCCCTCGAGAAGGCGTGAGATGAAAGAGTCTCCGTAGAGGGTGGCTGGGTAATTAGCAGTTTGAAGGGGTTGAGAATATTCTTGAGAGTGTGACATGGAAGATCGTATCGGGACTTACCGCATTTACTACTTGACTAGTATCATGAAAGCATGGACTCGTGAAAATATCAAGCCGATTAGATGCTTGTTTGGAGAATTAACACACAGGCCCCAATGTCAACTGGTCACTCTGGTAATGTCAACTGGTCACTTTGGTTTTGTCTGCAAGATGATTACCATGACTCCTACATATCAGTAATGAAATCTGATAAAATCGAAAGGAAGGCATGCTAAACGGACAGCCATGATTCAGCCAGGTACTTGAGTCTAGAAAATCTCAAGACGTGTCGCTCAACGCCTTTAGGTCAGGGCACTAGGCCGCTCAGCGTTGAGCGAGTATTAAATATCAAAGTACGACTCCACTCTCACAATATTGCCTCCAGTGCTTTAGTATTGTATTGAATGCGTGTGGAAAGAAGCAGTCTACTGGCAACACTCAGGCTGACGCCACTGCAGGCAGCACCTGTTTGTGTAACCTCAGGCATGGATGCCTGAGGCGGCGATCTGGCAGCCTGCATGATTGCCAACTAGCTATCTCCCCCATCTGACGTGTTTTGACCCATCTGTCCCAACATTCCTCTACGTCCCTCTGGCCATCTCAACCCGTTATGGATCCGGGAGGCTGGGAACATTGGCTCCAAGTGCCAACAGGCAGCAAGCGACCTAGCCCCTCTCCATCTGAGGGGGAAGAAGATCGAGACATCAAAAAGTTCCGCACGCAAGCCTCCAGCGTTGATGAAGGTAGGGAGACCCAAACTAATGATGTTGTCTTTCCATTTAGCTACTTTCCCTGCGAAGAGATCTCCGGCAACCAACCAAACACTTTTGAGGGCAACCAAGATGTCTATGGAACACTGTTCAGCACACCTACCGGTTCTAACATGGATTACGAAGCACCGTCTGGGCCTTTTACTGCCGATAACACTGACTATGTAACCAACTTCGGTAACCAAGCTACAACTGCCGCATTGAACGTGAACCCTGAAGCTGAAGCCGACACATGGTGGACCAACGTCTTGCAGAATCCGTATCAAGGCTCCGAAAGCTATGCAGACAGACATGCCCTTGATGGGGCTGGTTACGCATACCAACATGGCAATTTTGGCAACGGCCATGTCGGTGACCAAATTCAGGTCGACAAACTACCACTACGCCAGGGCGGAGCTGTCGGTGCTCGTCAGGATTTCTCTTCCACAATCGATCCATGGAAAAGTGCCGACTCCATACCAAATTGTCCTACCCAAGTATGTGAACCGCCTTCGCAAACTTGGGTCACTTCACTCCCCAGGGAACCTATGAATATCCGCAGAAAGTGCGATGTTTGTTTCGGCGTTGTGGGTCATGTCTTTCCAAATTCCCATTATCTATCTGACAGCTCGAAAGGTGGTGGCAACTCCTGTGTCGTCGTTTACGCAGGAAGATGGGACCTGTCGTATTCCTGTCGACCTCAAGCCACTGGGACATTACCTTATTCTTCGCACTCAGGATTCAGGCGCACACGCCGGTATATTGGACAATTCGCGGCTGTTGACAATTCTTGGCCGGTTTTCCACCAGGCTTGACGCTACACTTCTCATCCCAGAGATCAAGGCGGTAAAGCAACCAGTCAAATCGAAGTCAAGAAATCACGTCTCTGCAAATTCGGTCGAAGATTACCGCATTCGCATTGCTGTGCACGGTTTCAGACAAGACAAGGAAGCCATTGGTAGGCTTCTTTCAGATGCTAATTTCTTCCTTCAGCATCCATTTGCAGTGGAAGTGCTGCCTGAAATGGAATATGACAACCCCCATTATCTGCTCCGGCTAGGGGCGGAAATGCCCACGATAGAGGAACTAAGCATGGAGATCGACCAGGGTACCCCTTTGCAGAATGAATTGGAAGATGGGACAAGATGTAGTCAGGTTCTCCGGATATTTGAGTCAGCAGCGGAGGGGGGTTCAGTGACACCTCTTGAAATGACACCAAGTCCACGACTTCGCTCACAACTCATGATGTAAGACAGTCGCTTCAGCCTATTACCAAATTTGACTGACGCATTTGAATAGTCACCAGATAACATCCCTTGCCTTCATGCTGGAGAAAGAGAGCGGCTTTGTTGAACAGCCAACGTTCCCATCGCTTTGGAGAAGACAACGTTCAGAGGACGGTCCTACCTTCAGGTACATGATTTCACTTACCTCGCATTGCGAAGAAGTTACTTAACACACACGATCTATAGTTATCGCCACACAATAACACGGTTACTTGAGCCCAGGCCATATCCAGTTATGGGAGGAATTCTTGCGGATGTAAGGAGGACCCACCTCTACGGACACTTCTCTACGCTGAGTCACTGAAACTGCGTTTCAGGATATGGGACTCGGAAAGACTTTGAGTGTTCTGGCGCTGATATGTTCTTCTTTGGACATTCACGCCAAGACAGCAGAGCTCACCGGGGACCGAGGCTGCCGAAGAACGCTTATTGTTGCTCCAATGTCTAGTAAGTTGATCCATCAGTGAGAGATATTCACAATTGACTAATGGAACGGGAAGCTATACATAGCTGGGAGGCCCAGGCATCACAGTAAGGACTGCTTTCAATTTGTTAAATTTTAACAAGACTTGTAACGACTTGGTGATATATAGACATATTCACGATGGGAAAATACGACTCGGCAGATATCACGGGCCCGGAAGAGGAGAGCTTGCCGAAGACCTTCTCGGGGCAGACGTTGTCATCACCACCTACGAGACCCTCCGCTCTGATTTCGCAAACATAAAGAAAAGTCCCATTTACTCTTCGAACTGGCTCCGGGTAGTCTTGGATGAAGGTAGGCAGAGCTTTGTGGAAGTTCACCATATGGATTGTTAACTCTCCGCAGCTCATCATATCCGAAACCGTGCGAACCAGGCCTTTTCTTCTGTTTGTCGACTCAAAGCTCTGTATCGGTGGTGCCTGACTGGGACGCCAATCCATAACTCACTAGATGACTATGGGGCCCTGCTCACCTTCGTACGCGTCCACCCATTCCAATCAAAGTCGCAATTTATGACTTCCATTGTGAAGCCAGTGGAAGAGAAGCAAGAATTGGGCATACAGCGACTCCAGGATCTTGTACAAGCGACATGCCTTCGGAGAACAAAGCATAAGACATTGGCCTCTGGTGAACTCAGCCTGCCTCATCGTTCCGAGAGGATACACCATGTACATCTCAACCCAGATGATCAGGCTCTGTATGCAGCCGTCAAAAAGATTAGCCAGAAGACTGCTGCTGGTTTTGACAAGCGACGGAAGGGGGTCTCGGCCAAAGAGACACAAGAAAATATTATGGTCCTTCTCAACTACCTACGACTCATCTGCAACCACGGGAAGCAGCTTGTTCCGCAGCTCGCAAGAAGAATCATGGATCAAAGCTCGGCCTCTAACATTGGCCGTAGCCCGGGGCAGATCCATGCCGCTCCATGCTCATCTTGCGGTGGGGAGACTGATGGTAACGACGCCTTTACGCGGGCCCAGGACTTTCTATGTGCCAACTGTGCGAGTTTGGAGACAGCGATTGATCTACAACAACCGAGACTTGAGCTCGAGCCAAGGGAAGGTGCCTCGGTTTCCCAGTCAGCTTGGATGCTGGAACCCTGTTTGGGCCAAGCTGTCAGGCCCTCCGCTAAGATAGTTGCTCTGATCGAGAACCTACAGGAGGAGGCATCAATTAATAGCCACACACACAAGCCGAGAAAAAGGTATAGTCCGCAGTTTTACCCATCGATGGAGATGAATGACTTCTGCTTACTTGATACAGTGTTGTATTCAGCTACTGGGTGAAGATGCTTGATCTGATCGAACAAGCAGTCTCTTCGGAGGGGATGGGATGGCAACGGATAGATGGAAAGACAAGCCTTGAAGGCCGCCGGCGGGCTGTGTCCGAGTTCAGCGGCCGACCCGACTGTACAGTGATGCTGGTTAGTATCGGAAGCGCAGCAGAGGGGTGCGATAATCCGTCTTACGCCGTAAGGCCTACTTCACACTTATGACTAATATTTTTTGATACCTTGACAGGATAGATCTTACAGCCGCCGGTATCGTGCATCTAATAGAGCCGAATTGGAACCCGATGGTGGAGGCGCAAGCTATTGACCGTGTTTACCGCATAGGCCAAACACAAGAGGTCACAGTCGTTCGGTACATCGTTCCAGACTCCGTGGAAACAGTTAGTTCAATTTTCTATTATTATCAGAGACTTAATACCAAGTAGCTGATTGTATCACGCAGTATGTTCGGGTTGTGCAACGGAGAAAGTTGAGTATGATCAACCAAGCGAACAGTTCGAATGACTTCACGGAATTGGATCTAATGGAAGCAAGGAAGAAGGTAAGCGGGGAGTATTACCTCCTTTAATCACGTGTCTCAGGCTCACCAAATTACAGGTATTAGAAGGGGTTCTCGCATGATCCGGAATTGATCATCAAGGCAGGTTGCTTGGGCTCAAGTCATACCCTGTTTTGATGAAACAGCAGGAGACTGAAAACAGAGAGGTTCCTTGATAATTGTTTCATCGCTATGTTTAGAGTGCTGATTTCAATAATGTATGTTACACCTATCGGGGGGGGGGGGGGCGGCGATGTTTGAATCCATTATGCACGGCTTGAGACAGACCTCACGTCGAATGGCAACGAGGCACAAAGCAACTGTGAAGTATTGTTAATTTACAACTATGGTTTGCCGAACTAAGAAAGAGGGAAAGGAAAGGGTTCTGTTAGCGAAGCTTCCAAATGGTTTTGAGGTTGAAAATGGAGATTCGTACAACCTAAAAAGGAGGGCAGACACCTAAATTTTATATTTTTTAAATTTATTAGCAAAGAGTATAAAAATAAAAATATATTATAATTTTATATTATACATTAATACTTATTTAAGTATATACCAAAGGGTTAGGGTTATTAAAAATATTTTTAATATTTTTCAAAATAATAATAATATTAAAATACTATTTTATATTAACTAGTATAACTACTTTTATACTAAAGTAATATTTATAAAAATAGTATTATTAAATAGGAAAAATTTTAAACTCTATTTTAAATATTAAATCTTTACTTTAAATTAAATATAAATTAAAGCTAAGATTAAAATTAATAAATTAAATACTTATATATATATACTTAAAGATTTTTTTATTTATTATTTCAAAAATATTAATTAAAATAATATAAGGCTATAAATAGTATAAGAATATTATGTAAACTTTATAGATTATTATAGTATTTAAAATATTATTATTTTTATTAGTTTAAGTTGTGAATAATTATTATATGCTGTTAGTAATTATTATGAGAGGAATTCAGAGTTAAGGCAACTATCCTTAATACATTAATTAAGGTTAAGTTAGCGCTACCTTTTATATAAGGGGAAGGTTTAATCTAGGTTATAAGGGCAAGGTTTAAATCCTAAAGGGTATAGGTACTTAGGCTACCTATAGTAATACTATAGTAGGGCCTATATAGCATATATATATACTTATATTACTCTCCTCCTCCCCTATAATAAAAAGAATTTATTAGTATTAATAGGAATTAAACCTAGGTAGGAGTTAAACCTATAGCCTCCCAATTACTTCCTAAATAGGGAAGGGGTATTCTTAGCTATACCGTTATACTAAGGGCCCCTATACCCCAGTATACGGTCGGCACAATTGGTTATTGCAAAATCGATCGCCGGGCCCTTTATAAGGTGACTATACAATTCAGCCCTTCTTCATATTCTATATCTCCACTACCAGATCTACGATAGATTAGTTAAGTTATTAAATCTTAGTATCCTTCTTTTGGATTATATAATCTTTACTATTAAGTATAATCTAAGCCTTAGAGCTAATTCTACTATTAATTTAGGCTAAAGTATAAGTAGTAATATTATTATTTATTCTATAAACTTATTAGTATAAAGTATTTATATTTTTATCTATCTACTTTATTATAATATAGAGGTTATTTACTTAAGTTATTAAAATATTTAGGCTTAATTCTTAAGCTTTTATCTTAATAAAGAGGGTAAATAGGTCTTTTTTAGTTATTTTTTTAAAGGTAATATAAATAAGGGGTTTATTAATTTTTAACTAAATTACCTTTTTAGCTTTAGTAAGGGTAGTAAATAGAAAAATAAGTCTCTCTACTATTCTACTAAATATTAAAGTAAGAATAATAATTTTCTTAGTAAAATTAAATAAAAAATTATAGGTAATATAAGGGTATTAGTATATCTTAAAAATATTTAGGAGGATCCTCTTTATAAGTTAGGTATAGGAGATTTACTTCTCTTTATTAATCTTACCCTTATCTCCCTTATTAGCTAAAGTAATAATAAATACTATTTTATTTAGTTTTAGGACTTAATAGATATAAGTAAGGGTTAAAGTAATTATTAATTAAGTATCCTTTAGTTTTTTAACTATTTTTTTAGGGAGTAATACCTCCCTTTATTTAAAATTAGTCTTAGCTAATATATAATTAAGGTATATTTATATCTTAATTTTACTAATCTCTATTATTAATATTATATTAATATTACTTTATTTATATTTATTAATTTATTATAAATAGTATTATATTTTTTAAATTTTAGTTTTTTTTATAATAGGATAATTTATATTTTTCTAGATAAATAATTAGTAAATATAGATAATTTTAATTATATTATAAAAGGGATTTAGAGTTAAAGTAATTATCCTTAATATATTAATTAAGGTTAAGTTAGTACTATTTTCTATATAAGGGGAAGGTTTAATCTAGGTTATAGGGGCAAGGTTTAAATCCTAGAGGGTATGGGCGCTTAGGCTACCTATAGCAGCACTGCAGTGGGGCCCATATGGTACACACACACACTCACAGTAATAGGTTGTCCACCCTCCGATTATAGTTGTACGAATCTCCATTTTCTTGAGGTTAGTTGGGCTGATAAGATAAGCCCAGTGTACGGGCCCACTGCAGCCACTGCAGTGGGAACTGCTTGCGTTCAGCCCACGGCCCTGACACGGCTTGTAAAATAATGCCAACATGATATTGACATAGGTAGGTAGCTTTTGAGACAGCGTAGCTACTGCTAGCAAATTAAATCAGTCAGCCAAAAGACCAGTAATCTCCAAACTGAGTGGAAATTCTTCTAGCAGTATATAACTGGACTGTCACATTGTCAACAATCTGATCTTAGTTTTTATGCAGAGTATATGACCGAACTAATATTCAATCACTCCTAATCCAAAGTCGCTCCTGTTGTCAGGGCCGTGGGCTGATCACACAGTATGGCAGTTAGCCTAGCGGGTAGCAATTTGTTGTGGTTGGTTGGATGGTCAGCTAATTGGCTGCGGAAGGCCTGCAGAAGCAGGGCTGAAATAGCTGCCAGGGGCCGCGCCAGCTGCGTGCCTAATTGTATCCTTTTGCGCTGCCGCATATACTGGCAAATTGAAAGAAATACAGCGTCCTTATCACTTTGGCGATCTAATCCGCTTAAGAATCTAAAAGTGTTATATAAATTTTAAGTTTTAATTATAATAAGTAGCACTAGAATATACGATTCATAAAATGTTAATCCATTTTCTTTTGGATAGTATTTTAACAGCTTTCTGTTAATGTTTTACTAATATGTCTGGATTTTATTGGAGTGTTAATTCTTGAACATTGTCTCCGACAGGATTCGAAACCCGTCCTCCCCCAGATAGGCAGCGGTTGTTCTCTAGCCCTTCTTGCACTTGAACGATTCTTCGACTAGCTATTCGTCACAAGACTGCCTAGTCTCTTCTACAAGCTCATCCCAAGTCTTTCCAAGCCATGTTCGAATGTTTTTGGCGCCTTCTTCATCTCGGATTCTTCTTAATGTTGTTTCCCCACTCACCGGATGCCGTGATAGTGTGAGGGTTGCTTCTGGATCAGCGCCTTGGAGGAGCAAGAATCTCATCATTTCAGCTCCTTTGGCGGAATTGTTTCCAGCGGCACAATGCAGTACACTTCTGGCGTGGTCGCCTATGCGATGATTGATGTCGGCGCCTTTGTGGAGCAACTCTATCGCCAGAGTAATCGAACAACCGGAACTAGCTACAGCCCTCAGCGTTCGACTTGCCCAGTCAGGTATGTCATTGATGTTGGGCAGTAAACCGGAAGCGTTCCACATAAAAAGCACCATTTGTTCCCCAAAAGGATGTTTCGCAGCTTCACTGACAGCTTTGTGACCGACTAAGTCGCTGACCATCCATGAGGTGTTATTATAACGGTCACCGTCCATTCTTGTTGCCATGAATTCTCGAATGCTTGCGCACCACGTTTTCAAACCATCTAGCCATCCGGTTTGAAAAAGTTGTTTGTACAGTAAGGGTGATTTGAGGTAACGCCAGTACCGTGGGGCTTTGGAGATGAACCGCAGAAGTCGGGCCAAATTGTACTCCATAGTCATCCTGTTGCGGCCCTTCATTGATTCAACGATGCAGGCGACCTGAGCTTCTGGTGACAGATCGTCTCCAAGTAGCTGTAGCATGGCAGGCGAAGCAGCAAGTGATGCAAGCAGTTGAAGCTCTTGAGTCTTATAGATCTCAGGAAATGACAAGGTGGAGAGAATCCCTCTTACATCTTCCACCTGATTCTCTGCTACCAAGTAGTGTAGTAGTGGCCCAACACTGTCGTCGTCGAGATTCCTAGCATCGAAGCTAGGTCGGGGTGGGTCACTCGTATGACCTGCCTGGAGATGCTTCTGTCGCATCCTCTCGGACAAAAAGCCGATCTGTCCAAATTTGCAGCCAAAAACATGGCATTTCAAGGGTTTCTCGTGAGAACGCTCATGTCTTTGTCTGCTGGTGCGTGTTCTGAACCCGTGTCGCCAGAACTCACACCGGGGAAATTTGCATTTGAAAGGTCGTTGCCCATAGTAAAGCAATATATTGGTACAATTCTCATGGCATTCCTGGTTGGTGAATTCATAACTGGCACTGGGTTCATTGCAGAGGTTCTTGTCCAGAATGGTGCGGATTCGCTTCGACGTGTCCAGTAGCGAGAGAGGATCTTGTTCATTTCCAAGATGTTCTATCCCAACTATGGCATTTGTCAGTGCTTGATTTGGAGTTTTCAATCCAAACGGCCGTGAAAACTGGGGGGAAAGGGATGAGACCTACCTTGGTCTGCTTCGCCAGTGTAGACAAAAGACAGGCGTCGAAAGCGAGAGACTGTGCTGAGCAAATGGTGGAGCAAAGGATGGTGTTGCTTGATCCCCCCAGGAACCCATTCGTCGTAAAGTTCGTCCTGACCGGCGTACTGACTGTCTCCACCATTATGTACATCGCTGACGAGGTCAATTTCATCTAGAAGGCTTTGTCTCCTCCTGGATCCCCACAGCTTATTTATGGATTCGACAAAATTGGCTGACACGTCCAATGCCTCGACGGAGCGAAGATACTGACAAGACAGCTCGAACCACATTCGCGATGCAAAGGCATCTAGGCTATATTGTCCGCTCAGAAGCTTCTCAGAAATGTGCTGGGAAGATAATGAAGAATCATGATGACACTGGCATAGGTAGTCGATGCATCGTGTAGCTAGTTCCAGGGAGGACTGGCTTATATCAATCAGTGGCGTTCCAAGATGAGTACTGGAGACATATCTATCAAACAAATCAGCAATGACGCGGGGTTCTGCAGCGCGAAGTATTTACTCCTTGGCTGTGAAGTGGACAAAACTTATGTAACCGCCAGTAGTCTCAACTATTGGACCCAAGAGCTCCACGGGGTCGAGTTTCGCCCATGCGGAGTAGGTTTGCTTCGGGTTTCGAGGCTCTACTGCCAGTGCCTGCTGGGCCTCTTCGATGGTAAGAGGGATTAAACTGCATGCTATCCAACCCAACAGTCTTTTAGCCTTCTCGGTATTGAGCTTGTTGTTGTGTTTGTCAAGGCGTAAAATGATGCGATGGTAACTGCATGTAGTCAATGAGCTGCAGTCCATCTTATTGGTCTAGATTTCAGACCCTTACGCGTCATCAAGGTTCTCTGGGAGGACTGCCAATTCGTTCCGGATTTCTGACAAGTCGTGCATAGTCCCGACCATTTCCATAATTAGCCGAGCATAGAGGAACATGCCTTCGGCGCGTCTTGCGAGTGGCGCCAGGAGCTTTTCAATCTCGTCCTGTCCTTTTCGGACAACCCCGCGCTCCTTAAACATCTTTTGTGTGAATTCCTTCACAAAACATTCGATGCTCTGTTCGTTGTGGTCGTGAACCTGAATGACGATAGCTGCGTCATGCAGAGCCCGTATGAGATCGGCTTCTGGCCGGCTGCTGAGCATCACTGCCAGTCCTTCACATGACTTGACAAGATCGAGAAGCTCTGTGACCATTCTGTCGCGCTCACCTTTGCTGATTTCATCAACACCGTCAACGACGAGGCAGACTCTGCCAGCATGAAGAATTAGGGATTTCAGGAGGTCTTTCGCAGTAGCTAGGTTGCTCTTTAGCTCTTCGTCCATCGACTCACAGACAACTTCCACCAGCTCATCATCTCTCTCAGCAAGCTGAAAGATAAGAGAATGCATTATTGACAGAGCCGAAATCTTCTCATCCTTGTACGTCAGGAATACAAAGCATGTCAGCCATTGCTCGCTTTTGAGATGGTCGACAACAGTGGAAGACAGCACTGTCTTGCCTGGTTAAAATTGTCACGTACGTTAGACCTGGATGAGTGAAGGCAGACTTGTGCACGCTCCTGCACATTTGGCTAGACCGAGTTGGATTGCGGCCACATATTTGTCCACTTACCTGCGCCTGGAATCCCTTTCAGCCACAGTACTCGTGACTCCCCTTGCGAGATATCAAGCCACTCAGTATAGTGTTTGTTGCTGAAAAGCCAGTTTCCAGTCCCAGGAGAACACAAGCCACGAAGTTCATATAGAGTGTCGTTGTACTCGCGAGGCTTGAGAGATGTCTTGATACGGCCAAACTCTTGCTGACGAGTTTCTCTTGCCTGTTTCTTAAAGACTTCAAGCGCATTCTTCCGGAACTCGTATTCCTGGTGAATGTGCTCGAGGCGTACCTCTGTTCTCATAAGCCGATTGAGGCGCAACATGTGGCTTGAGACCTCTAAAATGAGAGCCCATGTCTTGGGCCACGAGCGATCGAAGACAAACATCCAGCCTGCCGCTATAATTAGTAGTTTGTAGTGATGTTTTGTGTGATGGGCTTTGGATTGGGCGGTCGGGGTAGAGGGGAACTGAACGTCGTTGTTACCTGGGTGGCTGAATGGTTGCAGAGTCACACTATAGAAACTGAGAAGATCCTTCAAGAACAAAACAAGGAGCTCTTTACTCTCGGTATTGTGTCTCAGAAAATTCTCAGGTGCTTGGAAATCTGGCAGTGCTTCCCCCAATTTGGCCATAGCGTTGATAACCGCGATGTAAGCCGTGTCAAATTCTCTCGATTGCCGCAGAAGAAGTCCCAGCGGTCCCCAAACGAATGCAAAGTATTCGCGGCTTCCATTGATGGTATTATTCATGACTTTAGTGTAACCATGCAGACGTTCCAGACACGGCTTCATCTTTGCCAAATTACGGAGCTCCTGGCTGGACTGAAGATTGTCTATAATGTCGTATACTTCGTCCACTGATTTGGCCTTAAGAAGTTCGTCCAAAGATGTACATTCTGGTAGATCATTCTTGAAAGACTGCGACAAGTCATCGAGTTCTCGTAGCAAGCTAGTGCTAGAGGCAGTGCCGCACTCGCTGGGTAGCTTGTCGTGAGCTGTATGAAATGGCTTTTGGAGTTGTTTTTGGGGACCAGCGCTGGCAGAGCTTTGACGCAAGTAAGTACTGGCCTGTACAACAAGTTCGCTCGGAAGCAAGTCCCAGATCTCTTTGATGCTTCGATCCATGCCGTCTTGGAAGGAACGTAGGATAGTCGAATCCCCATGTGCTCGCTTGTCCGGTTCTTCCCATAGGATGTGGAACAACCTTGTCAAGACTTCGATAGTCTTTTCTGGTAGTTTCAAACAGTGACTAGAGATACCAACCTCACGAAGACTTAGGACTTGACCCCAAATCTCGAATCGCTCTTGCGCCAGTCGAAGACATTCTAGATGGTGGTGCTCATGGGATTCAACCGGGTCCCCTGCACAGCGGATCTTGTGGAATTTGTCTTGGACAGAGTCGAAGTGTTTCAGCATGCTCGCACATGCCAGACGCTGGTACATCTCATCCATGGTTGGCCGTTTCCCAGGCTCGGCTTGCAGAGCATCCAGAGATAGCTTCAAAAGATAAACTTCTGTGTCTGTTGTGGCGCTACTGCGCCTCAACTCTTCAATCCAATCCACCACCTCTTGCTTGACCCCACCATGAGCTTGAGGCTGGTAGAATCCGGAATCTTTCCATCGAGGCAGCCGCCCTAGAGTGAGTCTCTTTTTGCGGAATTTTCTGACGCCATCTGGGCCTTTCAGCATATAGGTGACCACCTCCAGGATGAGGCAGCCAAAAGCCCAGACATCTATGGCGCGATTGACAGTTTGAGGGATTTCCTCCATGTCGGTACACTCCGGTGCGATATAATCTCCGCTGATGACCTTGTAAGGCGTATGCGATAGAGCTCCTGCGTCTTTTAAACTACCCAGTCCGAAATCAGCCAGGATGAAGCTATCCTGGTTGACCAAGACGTTAGGCGGCCGGATGTCGTGATGGTAGCCGATAGCCTCAACCTGGATGCCATGCTCCTCCTCTTTGAGGACGAGCCGATGGGTTTTGGCAAGGGCTGACGCGAGTCCAGTAAGTGCCGCATAAAAGGTGAAGTCCCATCGAAATTCTCCGTGGCGGCATTCTGATGCGAGGAATTTGCCGAGATCCGTCTCGATGCACGGGAAGAGGAAGTTGTACTCCTTTTTGTGTGTGTACGAACCCAAAAAGGGAACGATGTTTGGGTGTCTGAGCCCATTCAGGAGTCGCAAGCACTTCTCTTCCCTCTCAAAGTCGTCTTTACCGGCGCCTGCCTTGAGTTGCTTTCGGATCACGTACACCTCTGGCGCCTAGGAATTAAAAGGTCAGTGCACGATGTCTTGGGATGTACTCGTTCGCCGATCAACATGTCGAAGCCCTTACACTTTGGTCAGAGAAGCTCTGTTGGGACGGTGATATACCAATCTTTTCCACATCGCCAAAGGCACCAAAGCCAATTTGCTCGCAGCTGACAAAAGGGAGGATTGTTGGATCCTCGATGTGAAGGGGACACTCCCACATCCGCTCGGGAAAGACGAAGGGCAGAAATCTCCATTGGACTTCTGACACGAGCTTGCGACCAATGAAGGGCCCCACAATCTCTTCAGCACGAGCTTTATCCAGAGGAAATTGACTGTCGAGGACCCCATGTTTGCGGAAAGTTATGATTAGGTCTTCGCGGCAAAGGTCAATGAGCATAGCAAACAGCGCTTTGCCGTCGTGGAATATCGTATTTGCCAGGTTAATACGATCATGTGCCTCATATTCCAACTCCTGCACTGCGGCTTTGATAGCGGGAAGAGTGAATATCTCGCGGAACTTTTCGATGGGAAGGAAACGGCGCTCAGAGATGGACGTTACCAGATTGACTTCAACCTTTTCACGAAGAGCGTCAATATGAGGTCGCACGCCATGTACAGCGGATGCCATGGTAGCCTTCGCTTGGCAATAGAAAGGAGAATTCGGGAACAACTTTGAGGCGATAGTAGGGGAGGAAAGACATGGGCAACTTGCACCAGTGACCAAGGTTGTTTAGATCCAAGTAAAACGGAAAGTCAAGGAGGCATGAAGAAATTCGGTACTCCTTTGGACTCGGTCTGTGCAACACAGGCGGACGGGCGGAGTCACCGCTGCATGCCCCGTGTGGCGGGCAATCGCAGCCATTCACAACTGCAGGCACACGCCCCGTTCTGCGGTCATCATGCACTACGGCCCAGCACCGCCGAGGCACTTTCCGCGGGAAGAATGCCTGGTTCCCGAAAAGGACGAGGGGGAATGACAGTCTGAATCACGTTAGGCATATAAAGACTTGTGATGCCCAAAAGAAGAGGTGATGGTTTTCATCTGGCCGGGCCCCGTAACTACATGGTACAAAATTGAGCGATTTGCTACTTGTTACTCCGGATTACACGGGCACCAGAGAGAAACAGAAAATGGTCACTACCTATCTCGAATCTCGCTACGTAGACCGAGCAAAGCTCAGTGCGCTGCTGCAGGGTCTGTTTGGGCAGGATTACACCACGGAGGTAAGCAACTAATCAACCAAAGCTGTGACCAAAGTACTGCTAGTTGACGTTTATCAGATCTCTGGCGATACCATTTCGATAGAGTCGTCCAGACAGCTGACCGAGGTAAGGGATTCCATCCATGGGTGTTCTGTCAAGGGTCTTCTTGAAGGGAATAAATCATCCTGAACATGTGATTTAGGCAGAAAAGAACTCTGTGTCACGAAACAGATAAGTGGCTGAAGGTGTGGAGGAATATGCCCAGCCTACCTGGGTCTGAGAGGTGGCGGGCGGAGTGCCTGCAGGCTGGGTCGGGATGAGCCTCTGCGGGTGTCTACGTCAGCCTGAAACCGGTTAGCTTGTATGTAGTCGAGGCCGCATGATGCCTTGTGAAGGCGGGCACGTCGGGCTGTGAACTGAGAGGGGCCGGTACCAATCCAGCTTAATTAGGCATCTACTCAGATTTGTCTGCAGCAGATCATGCAATGTGCATGTGCACTCCATGAATTATGTCTCCGTGCTCCGAAATAAAGTACATCAGAGTTTGAGCATCAATTTTTCGTTCTACTGGATATAATTTGTTGAGGTATTCAAAAGATATCCAGGCTTATTTATTCCGGAGGCTGGGAATCAAGCAATGATCCCCGCGTTAACCCCCACGAGAACAATGTCAAATCAAGGGGCACCCTCTGATAACATGTCCGGCTTAGACGATTTACGATTGAAAGCCCAGCGGTGTGGCCTCGAATACCTGTGGAATGACTTCGAATTGAGAATTCCGGAGCTTTTTGTCGATGACGCTGCCGAGAGCAGAGTCGGTAAAGCGATTGACGGAATGGACCACATCCAATGGGCCACAACTCGTGAAGAGCTACTGGATACTCTTGGTAGAGGACTTTGCGAGATACTGTGAGTCAGTTACCTCCAATGAAGTGAAATGTGACTTACATTGAAGGACCATGCTTTCGATAGGATTTTGGAAAGGTATAATTCCTGGAGCAGGATAGGCCTCACCATTGAACTCTTTTCTGCCCTGAGCCAGCTTGCTGAACTGACGCCATACTTTTTGAATTTTATTATTGGAATGGGAAGAAGATTTTCATCAAAGGATGAAGATTTTATGTCGTGCTATAGCACGTTTTCACCGACAACGAATCGCTTATTCCCTGGCCCCAGCCAAGATGCGGCGACCTGTGGTGAGTCGCGTTGGGGTAAGTCTTTCTTGAAATGGAACTTTAACTGCATTTCAACTGATATCGTGACATATTCAGCACTGTGCTATAACCTGCGGTACTTTGAACGGCATGGTCGGGACCTGGAAGATCCTTGGTCATGTCGCCAGTCAGCCATTCACCATAGCTTTTCGTCAAATTCGAAACAGTCAACCTGCGTCATCATTCAACCCCCTGAGGCTTTCAACGCGGTGGTGCACTCAAAAAGGCATCCATTGTCTCTACATACTCGATATCTCACCGCAGGGCTTGCCAATTGGAGGCAATATCTTGACACCTTTGCGCAGAGGTTCAAGACTCTCGTTGAGTAGAGCCCACTATACAAGAACGAAACCGTTCCAATTCTAACTATGACATGTGCCGGCACTATCTTCAGAACCAACATATTGCAATGCCAAATCCATATCAAAAGTTCAAGATCGACTTCTCCCATGAGCAGCAACTCCAGAATTCCAGAGGAAAACTTTCTCATGCATTGAACATTTTGATTAACATGCAAGATACCCTCAGACTCATCCGTAAGCATGCGAAGGCCATGGTACAGGCTAAAAGTATCCCCGCAGCAGAGCACACAGAGTTTCAACGAGACATGGACAATCTGTCTCGAGATGTCCAATGTTATGTTCGAACGTCACAAAAGCTCCTGCGAATATCAGATGACTTGAAATCAATGGCAAGTCCCCCAGCGCCGGATGTATTTCACATAATTTCTCGATGTCCAATCCGTTTAACATTGCTGCTGTACAGTATGACAACATCCTGATGTTCCGCGGACAAGAACTACAACACGAAAACAGCCTTAAAATCGCCCAACTGGCTCAGGCTGACGCAGTCGAGAACAAGGATATGGCAATTTTGGCGGATCTCACATATAGAGACTCACGGACAATGCGTATTGCCACAGTCATCGCTATGTTCTACCTTCCAGCAAACTTGGTCATGGTGTGTTTCCTAACCGCTGCTGATACACCAATCCTATCCATTACTTTGGTTGCGACAGATCTTTAGACATTCCACATGAGTACTAGAGTTTTGATTTCAGTACATCCTCACTAACCTGAACCGTGCAACAACTAGTCATTCTTCAGCAGCACACTCGTCTGGTTTGGTACATCTGTCGACGTATCAGAGAATTACGGCTCAAAGTTGCAAGTGCGCAGTGAGGTCTGGATCGCGACCCTGGCAGCGATCGTGCTAGCTGCCGCCACTATTGGTTGGTCTTGGTGGTGGAACTTCCGGGAGCAGAGAAGGTCGAACAACACAGTCGATCCCAACAAGCAACTGGGGTAAATTTGAAATGGCAATGCGTGTTTATTTTCAGACATTAAGACCCCCATTCGAATCACGCAGTGGGCTATGCAAGTATGTCAAGACCTTTGGCGCAGCCTGCGTTCTCGCATTGAGCATACGCGGCAAACATGGGCATCTACCTGCACATGGGACTCCTGTTCGCTCCGTCAGATGGGTTCGATATAGAGCAGGGCTGTGCAACACTCGTTAACTAGATTAATCTTTTTCAAAGTATTCATTCTACAAGCTATAGCCCCAAAGAGCTACTTGGGTGTCTGACTGTATGATAAATTCGTCTCCGGAGACTGAGTGTCAGAATGACTTCCGAAATCCCGGCTAGCACTCAACTAACTATTGTACGACGGCGTAGATGGATAGCAGGATCCCATTTAGCCACCTATGAACCTTCGTAATGCTATGTGGAGCACTAAGCAAGTCCCACAATGGCACCAACATGCATTAGCTTCGGCTGTTGGCCTGACGCGCCGTTGGGCGGCTCCCCAATTGGCAACCTGGTGCACGGGCGCCCGTCCTGCTAGCACAGCTGAACGGCTTTTTCAGGATGCCCCTCTCTTCTCCCACAAGTCTTTCCCAACAATCAAGCTATCGCAACAACTATTCCTCGCGCAACCTGAGTGATCACCAACAGAAACAATGTCTGAGTATACGTCCACCATTGAGGGGTTTCAGCGCGCCATGAAGTGGTCCCTCACCGGCTCACCTCAGGACGCAAAGGAATACGTCGAGGCCACAGCGATGCCCACCTTCTACCACCTGGTGAACGGACAGCGTCTCTCGTACGATGTATATATCAAAGGAATAGAGGAGTGGCGTGGCAAGGTCAGCCACTATGAGCCTGTCGTGTAAGACGAACGCCGCGCGATCTTGAGCATTAATACATCCAAGACATTATGCTAATTCGCGCATTCACATTACCAGCACGGAGTTCCTCCGCGATGGCGATATGCTGGCGGCGCTTATGACTGGGAAGATCAAGGTTGATGGAGCTGAAGTTGAATTCGAGAGCTCTATGTTTGCCAAACTCGACAGCACCGGTAGGATGGAGTGGCTGAAGGAACGGTCTGTCTGGGGTCCTGCAGGCGCGGCACCTGATAAGGGTACCGGGCTTCATTCGGGCATGTCGGCACACGACTGATCCTGTATGTGAGCTAACAAGATTTGCTGAAATGGGATTCATTAATTTGATTGGGGCTCCTTGTCCGACGGTGGACATGAGATCTTACAAACCCTGTTGCATATTTTTTAAATACTGTCTCGAGTGGGCGATTCGCTGACAGCCTACCATGCTGGGTTTGAAGGCACCACAATCCTGTATCGCCAAGTCGCTTGTCGAACAGCTGCACACAAGACACGGAGTATAGCATATGACAATTGATGTGGTACCCTGAAGAAAGTCGTCGATTCAAAGCACCTTCTAATCAACAGAGATCGTAGCTATGTGTGTCCGCTCACGATTACGAATAGCTGGCGACTGGCTCACCCAAAACATCCAAGCGAGGAGTAATCCCAAGGCCCGGCGTGCTGGGAGCTGTAACACGGCCATCGACCACTTGGAAATCTCCATCCGCAGTCTTCAGCGTGACCATGTCGGTAGACCCCAGAATGCACCGCAAATATCGCCCCGGTACAGTCTGGGCCAGGTGAACAATAGCAGCGAACGCGATATCCGAGCCGGTGGTCTCTTGGACACTAAAGGTGTAGCCCGCGGCCAAGCAGATATCCCGCTGACGACGTCCTCTGGTAAGGCCACCGTTCTTGGAGATCTTGAACCCGATCCCCTCTGCTGCATCATCGGCAATGAGCTGCGCGATCGAGGCTTCGTCCGTGGCGAGTTCGTCGTATATTATAGGGACATCGGTCCTCTTCCGAAGAGAACGGCACTCACGCGCAGTGGCGCAGGGGGCCTCCAGCACAAAGTCCAAGCCGTGCGGCAACAGCCTTAACATGCGGAGCGCAAACTCAACCGTCAACCCGCCGTTGGCGTCGACGAGAAAGAACTCCCCAGTTTTCCTATCGGCGAGCGACGCGGTGATCCGCTTAGCGTCGGCGACGGGATCGTCACCCGAGATCTTGACCGAATGTCCCACGTAGCCCTTCTTCCTGTGGGCCTCGACCCGACCCCGCATCTCGTCCGGCTCGCCCACGTGGATGGACGAGATAAGCGGCAGCCGGACATCGGTCCGGCCGCCGAGGAGCTCGCAGACTGGCAGCCCGACGGATTTCCCCAGAATGTCCCAGCAGGCGACGTCGATGGGCGTCTTTGCGTGCAGGTGGCCGACGAGGGCCTCGTCCATGGCGTCGTTGATGCGGTCGACCCGCCGCGGGTCCAGGCCGATGAGCTTTGGGGCGATTTCTGCGATGCCCGCCCTGACGCCGAGGGCGTGTGAGGCGATGTAGGTAGAGCCGAAGGGGGTGCTCTCGCCCCAGCCCTCGATGCCACTGTTGGTTGTCACCCTGACGATGGTGGCGTCGAAGCCGTGGTATTCACGCCCGCCAGATAGGAGATAGACTCCGCCGGAGTATGGCAGGTTCACTTGGAAGACATCGATCTTGGCGATCTTGAGTTCAGACATGTTGATAAGTTCCTTGAATGGAATCAGGGATGTGAAGCAAATGTTGGTCTGGGCTTGGGTGCTTTGGTCTTAGCGAAGTTTATAATGGTCCATACTTGGCTGTTTAAATCATCTATAGGATTTATCAACCTTTACCCCTCATGCCGAGTTATTTCCTTGCACAGCACTACGAGTACAAGTCGAGGGCGCGGAAGGGCTATGTGGAGGGAGAAGATTCAACCTTGGTTTAAAGTGGACTCAAGCTAGAAGGAAAGTATCTCGTCATTCTCCGGCAGCCGTGATACGCGTATTGGAGTACAATAGACTCCAGCCAGTAATACTCCACCACCCCTGCAAAAGGTAACATCCAACGCCGTGTGCATCCTGGGACGGACCCGGATTTGAAACGCGGGCACAACGGCTTTCAGGCCTCTCACCGGACGACATTCAACAGGCGATGCCTTCAGGTTCTGGCTACTGAATATCAGTATCCACAGCTCGATGAACGCAACGACATTTGCGATCAAGCAATCCATGATTCGATGGATACGACAGGTGCTTCCACAACAGAAAGATGGCCCCTCTCATTCCGGCTGAAAGAGCCGAAGGCAAAGGAGCACGGTGGCCACGGCCACGAGTCCAAGCCACGATGGTGGAGCTATGACCTGTACCGCGGCCCGCGCAATCAGAAGCCCAAAGTCCTATACGCGAGGTCGAAAGCCGAATCTGAAGAAATAGCGGAGGGGTTTAGTCAGGAAAAGGTACTAGGCTTTGACATGGAATGGCCATCTTACGACGGGACCAACAGCAAAGAGGGCCGGCTGCAGGACAAGATCGGGGTGATCGCCATCGCTTGCGAGGACAATATCGCCCTCTTCCATCTCGGAGCATACGCTGGAAAGTCGCCTCGTGACTTTATTGGACCCGCACTTCGCGCACTCATTGAGTCACCAGCCATTGCCAAAGCTGGGGTGAACATCCTTGCTGCGGACTTCAGGAGGCTAGAAGAGTATTTCGATTTGCAACCCCGAGGTGCAGTCGAGCTCAGCCACCTGCACAACCTCGTCACACATGGGACAGCCGGTGAATTGAGGCTGTGCACCACGAAACTGTGCGCTCTGGGTGAGCAGGTGCATACGCACTTGGGTCTGCCGCTGAAGAAGAGCAGCGTTCGGACGAGCAACTGGAGCCAGAGGAAGCAACTGAGCCGGGAGCAGAAGTCCTACGCAGCCTCCGATGCATATGCTGGATTCATGCTGTATCACTACCTCAACCATTTAAGGTTGTCGATGGAGCCCAAGCCACCACCCCCGCTATACGCAGAGAGATATAGGTCAATCAACGTACCTGGGAGAGGGACGGCACTCCTACTACAGCTCGATGATCCGGATGATCGAGCATGCTTGAATGTCCTCCACGTGGTAGATTTCTTTGAAGGACGACACGAGGCTACGCACACCGTTGAAATTGCACCATGGATCATACCGTCAAGCGGCACAGATCTCGAAGAAGAAGGAAACCGCTCACCACCTCCTTCTCCCAGTCATGGAACAAGCAATGCGTCATCGGGTCCGAGACGCTCTGGCCGTTCTGCACCATCACGCCGCAAGACCAAGACACCAAAGAAGCAACCTAACTTGTTACTCCACAAGCTCAAAGCTCACCGCGAAAGGATTTCAAAGCAGCGGCGGCTTGATACGTGGAAGATTAGACACAACTCTGCGCTAGAACTTATCGCGACGCAACGGCCGGAGAGTGAGGCGGCGTTGATGCAGCTGAAGGGCGTCGGACCACAGACGGTGAATAAGTACGGCGCCGCGATATTAAACATAGTCGCCATCCACGTGGAGCAGGAGAAAGTCTCAATTGAGGCTGAGCAGTCGGACGATGAGGTGGCCAGGCGCGCTGTCACCAGAAACAAGATGTCATCGAGAGTCGAAGGGCCAGATGATCTGCGAGAGTCACGCCAATCTCCTGGCCCAAACCCCGGGACAGCGGTAATTCGAGCCGTGCAGCAAAAAATGCTCGGCAGCGGCAGCCGGTCGGATCCCATCGAGCTCGGCGGCTCAGCCGACATTGTTCCTCCTGAGGGCTCATCTCAACCAGCGGTTAAGAGAAGGCGCATGACCAGTGTGAGTGCCCCGCGTGTTCGCTACCCTTTTTTACATGCATCGAGGACTGACATGCCAAGCGTCGCATGCAGGGACCACGCCACGGCTTGCTGAGGTACTTCAGAGTCAACAAAGACGACAACAGGGAGGCCATCGTGCACAAGCAATGACGCTGGGGCGTTTTGATTCAGCTGGGTTGAAGTGGCGGCGTTCTCAAAGGATGCTCTTTCTGAGGCTGTATCGATGCACGAAGCTACGCAAGAAGCGCCAAGTCACGACTGTTGATCTAGGGTCGTCGAAAAAAATAAGGAGAAAATGAAATGACAGTGAGCGCTAGGCTCGTTCCGAACACAATAAGCAACCCGGGCACACCACCCTAGTAATTATACCTGGGCATATCTTGGCGCATCCTTCACGCGCAGCACAACTGTTATGATTCGGCCCCGTGCTGGCCTGACCTTATTTTTACTGGGGCTGTGTTCAGACTCCTTGGGCCGCCATGTCGCGTGGCATACGAAAGGAGTGTTCCCCTGCGACTCAACCTCATCCGCCTTTTCTTGATGCTTCCTTATTTGTGCTACCGGATGGCTGTGCGACGCAGGTGCCTGGTCAGTCTGACAGGTGGCCAGGCATAGCGTTTCTTGAGGGTCCCAGCCCGTGGCGTTAGATTTGGTTCTTACTCCCCCGTCATCACCTTTTTCGTGGCGCGCCTTTGTCTTCTATAAGACGAATGCGGCCCCCCGGGCTCCGAGTGCACTCGGCTCCAGTTATTTACTGCCAATTGCAATACCAATTTGAGTTTGCTTTGCATAGCACCTAATAATTTCGACCATCTGATTGCCTGAAACGATTTTGCATCTAATCAATCGTCTGCACCATCTGCGACCAATTATTCTGGTCGACGCATCGCACAATGGCGAGTTACATCAATTATGAGATCACCAGAGGCGTCAACCTCGGCTTTTCGTCCATCATGATACTTCCACTGGTCGCTATCATGTGCATCACGTTCGCCCGAGCACGGCGTTTCAAAGATCCGGCACGGGTGACCACGACATATTTCAAGGCCGTGCTGCCATTAGCATTACTGTGCGTTCAGTCCCATCCAAAGCAAGCGAGACCTATTTTCGCACGGCCATGTTCTGGTCCGTCATGACTGCCAGAATAGCTGAACTGACTTTGTTGTGGATAGGTGGCTTGTCTTCTACCTGATAAGCGGCATTCTTAACGTAGCCTATGATCGGAGCAACTTTGACTCAAACAGCATCTACCACGCTCAATTACGAGTGTCCATTTTGTCGAGTTTTTTCTCCTACCTCACAGATATCGTCCTAATCATGACGCTCGTCGAGATGGGCAACGGCTTTCTCTTCTGCCTCACCCAGACGAGGACTGGGCTACAGAAGGCGATGAGATACGCTGCCATTGGGACCTGCACCATCCTCGCCATGATGGCAATTACGTTATTCGGTATTTTCAACGCCCAGTGGTCGTATTATCTCACCGAGACGTTATATGGCTCCTACCCGAGCGGTCTAGCCGATGTCAGCCTGAAGATGAGCAGTGCCCTCACCTACCTCACGTTTTCCTGGGCTCTGGCCCTGGTAGCTTTCGCCGCGGTTGTCTTCAACAAGACGAAGCGCAACTATGTATTGAAGAACGTAAGTCTCACCACATAGCACTGTCAGCACCACTAAGTTGCCTGTACTGACGCAGCCCTCGTCTCCAGTCAGCAATGCTCTTCCTCGTCGCCGCGGTCCTGAACCTAATCCCCAAATTGTACTTGGTCTTCTACGTCTCGATCTTTATCCTCTCGAACTTCTACGACTACGACCACTACGAGACCAACACGGCGCTCACGTTCGTAGATCCGATCATTACTGTTTGGTTCGTCATCGCTGTCTTTTCTCTTGTCTGTGCCATCCTCGTCCGCAAGCACAACGGCCTGTGGACTACCTTGCAGCCGTGGATGGACGAACAAGGCCCTCCTGCACTGGCTGCAAACCCGAGCTCCAAAGGCCCAGGCGAGCAGTGGCAGGAGCCATCTGATAGGCACGTCGTGGGCGTTTAGGTGGACTTGAGATTATCCAAGGTTGATGAGACGGCATTTTACCAGCGTAATTAGTACAGATATATTTGCTTTTCATAATAGACCGCATTGAATGCACCTGTTGCAAGGGGCTTTGCGGGAGTCTATGATTTTGGTTCTATTATGTATAAACCAGTTGGATAGTTTCCGCCTCGTCCGACTGCGTACTGAGCACCGGGGATTCCAGCCTCGTTAGCCCCTCCACAGCTAATGTCCTAGGTGCAGTACCCGTGCTGTCGGAGAAGTAGAGGTATATCATCACGGGGTCACAACTACACAGGCGCTGAAAATACAAACCAACATAGTAATGCCGGAATCATCCGAATACATTGTCCGTCATGCCTCTAATTCGGTCCACAATGCTGCTCTTGCAATTACCTATATTGGCTGCAGCTTTCTAATGGCCTCTTAGGTCCAACCTGAGGACAGTACCCGATCAGCGGTGCTTCATAGTGGGAACCTGCACTCACTGCTAGACTTTGTTCTAAAGCCCGGACAATACAATCACATCCCATTTTACACGATAAGACATTGAAGGCCCAATCATTCAATGCAATTTTTCATACTATCTTAATGGTACTTGTAGTCCACTGTTCAATATCGCTGTTCAAAGCATCTTGAAATGTCTGTTTGACTTCGCCGTTGAAGAAGCCAAACTTCAAGATTGCAATACCGACCCTTCGATAATGTTCAGCCCCAACCCATGGTGGATGCAGTAGCAAAGCAATTTCCACCGAGTCACGGCAACCGATAAGTGCAATGAGGACCTTGTCATATTCCACATCCTCGTCATCCATATGCGCCTGGACCGGCCACTGACTCCTCACAGTTCCAGAGCCGATAAACAGACCCCTGGTGTACACAAGGTCAAATGAAACTGAGAGTAAACTGGGTCCCAGGAAATCGGGTAGAACTCGTGCCGTCTGAACTTTGGTCTGCAGTATCACATGTCCCGACCGCACATCTCCGAACGGGTTCCTGTCATCGGCAGGCTCGACGTGAACATCAAGCACCTGCGGCTCGGCTATTCCGGGGGCCGGCCAGGCGCGCGTCAACAACTCGTACGACACCGGCGACGACTGCGACGCCCACGACCACGAAGGGCAGGTCGACGTCGTCAATCTAGACCCGGGTCCGCTGCGGCGCCACATCAACCCGTAGCGGACGCTATCGCCCCAGAGGCCAGCGAGATATGGTATGCGCCTGCCCCAGGATGTCTCCTTCGCAAGAGCACCGATTGCGACCAGCTTGTCGCTGGTGAATGTCATCTGGCGTTTGGTATAGTCCTCGACGAGGCCGCAGTACCACGTCTCCGCCGTCAGCAACGCCTCAAAGCTTCGGCGACGTTTGATGCCTTGCGTAGTATTCCAGGTTCGGGCAGCACCACTGCCGAGCACATCCAGGGGGTACGGGTTGTTGCCTTGCATCTGGGGGTGTCTGTCCTCGCTCAGGCGACAGTGGTCGCACTCCCAGAGCAGCATTTGGTCAGTGTAGAAAAGGACTCGCCTGGAAAGCACGTGCTCCTGGAGTGTCCATGCGCGCTTGGTCCAGGGTCCTTCCTCAACCTGGCATTTATAAACATCCTCAATTCTCTGGCCTTGTCCCGTTGGAGCTGCCAGGTCGAGTAAACCCTCCTCCTCATAGGGTAACTTGGTTATGATGTGTAGATTGCTTGAGCGGCCCTCGCCGAAGGATGTTGGAAGAGTAATCAGCCCATCCCGAGCCCGTAGAGACTGCATGGTGGATGCGGAGCGTTGGTTGAAGCAGCCATGTTCTGCTGAGTTACTGCTGGCAGCAACAATGGTCAAAACAGACCCCAGATAGATGTCGCCCATTTTCGCGGCCTCAACTGCCCAGTCGTCTTCTGAGTCCTGAATTATGCAGAGAGAATCGATCCAAATATGCGTTATGCCAAGTCTCTCTGCGACTGTAATGCTGTCCTGCAGTGTCTGTGGTAACTCTTCCCTAGGCATTCCTGCGGCGCGAGACTGAAAGTTTTTCGTTGTCGTCAGCCACTCGCATTGCCCAGTCTGGGGTCTCGCTCCCCAGCAGTAGCTCAGAGTTGCGTAAGGTACGTCGTCTCTGTAATTCTCCTTCAGACGTATCGTGCTGCTCTCAGGGCCGCAACCAATGTCAAGCAGACGTGTTGGCCTTTCGGGGCCGAATGAACGAGATACCCCGGCCGATGCTGAGTTATTGTTAAACTTCAGCTGGAACTCGTTCTCCGTCCACCCTGGGTATCCCCAGCGCAACAAGTGCTC
Source organism: Diaporthe humulicola (assembly GCA_038088545.1). Classification (NCBI taxonomy): domain Eukaryota; kingdom Fungi; phylum Ascomycota; class Sordariomycetes; order Diaporthales; family Diaporthaceae; genus Diaporthe; species Diaporthe humulicola. Next base: position 41,314 of record JBBWSL010000037.1, on the reverse strand, counting down.
CAGAGACAGACTGGTCGCCACAGGTGGCTCTGCAGCTAGGCACTGAGAAAGCCATGCAGCTGCAACCTCAAAGGAAGCAGCTGACGACGTAGAGTTACCGACCGGTCGAACGGGCAGAACACCGATTCGAATACTTGGGTCGTCCACATCGGTATAGCAGTGTAGTCGTTTAACATATGGCAACAAGGAAGAGCGCTGGAGAGAAAGCGCTTCTGCGTCGAATCGAGGTCTTTCCTTACCGTAGTCCCCCATGAACTCGAGAAAGTCCAAATTCATGATTCCAAGGAGCAGACGACTGACAGATCTCCCTTTTTCTTTTACCGTTTGGCAGTCAAGTATAGTAAACGCGTCAAAATGGTCCTGGTCGTACATATCTTCCTTGCTAACCCCGCGAAGACCAATCAGTAACCGATATCTATCTTGGTCTAGCTCAGTAATATCCTCATTCCGGAAAGCGCTCATGAATACCAGACAGAGCTTGCAAAGTCCCGTGGAACTGCCTTTGGACCAGTCGTCGAGGTGGTATAGCTGATCACGGCTGGGTAACTCGGAGAGGAGCTTGTGCTCATACCCGAGGTCACTACTGAGGCTCTCGATATTGATGCCCGCGCATTGATGGCAAAGATTCAAGGACGAATCATCCAAACTCCCGGGTATTGAAGGGCATTGTGATGGGCAAGCTTGGTCCTGAGGGCCCTCCGTGCATTGTTGATCTGTCGTTCCAGAGACGTCTGCTGCACACTGCGAGGCAAGGCCTGAAGCGACATCTGAGACATCTGAAAACACCGATACCTCGTCATCCGACGCCCACTTGCATAAGTCGATGACACTGCCTCGCCAAACTCTTTCACTTTCATCATGATGTTCCGATGATCTTCTCTCCAGCCTGGACCGACCGAGTGACGAAGGATTTTTGAGGCATTGTTTGAGTGATTCTAGGCTCCTCTCACGGATCGAGGGTTTTAGAACTTCGAAACGCTTGCGAGTTAAACGTGCCATCCTTAAGCTGTGTGCGTGCCAGTCTTCGTCCTGTGTATTGTTGGGCTCGGTAAGTTGCCGAATCTTTGACTACAAGAATGTTCAAGGATGTTGAAATCGTTGAAAAGGTTTGAAATTTCGGAAGACATGAGCGGGGTCACTCTCAATGTTTGTTGCATACCAACATAACGGCAGAAATGTGGAACCACCAGGTACGACCCAAATCCCCCCAGTGCGGCACAGTTCCTCGACAAATATTTGAACAGGGTTTAACATCCGCACCCGCTACTCGTTTAATACTTACACGCACCCGGGGATTAAACACACCAAGGTCGTCGTGGGCTACCTACCCTAGGTATGGATCGTGTTCTGCTGCTGGAAGGCTCGTTTCCGGTCCCTTTCGCGATTACCTCGGCAACGCATAGCTCCTACGACTTCCCTTGCTCCAAACTGCATTGAATGTTCTTACCATTTGTAATGTTGCTAGATCCGCACCACGAGGATTGAAGGAATCAACTTTGAATATAAGTCTGACTAAAATTCGACTATTCCAGTCATAATAACATATACATTCTATGCCAATACACCCCAACGCCAATCTTTCATTTGCCCCGTCGACCGATTTGAGGAGAATTTATCGGGATGTCTTGGAGTTCAAGATGACACCCCTGTCATGTAGCAAGAAAACCGATAGCGCCATAAACACCAACTAGAAAGCGGATGTTCCAGCCGAGAATATTCCCACGACTTTCACTTATATAACGTCAAAATCCCCGGTCTTCTTCAGCCAATAGCGTACTTCGACTTGGCACGCAGCTTCTGGCCATAGAACCAGAAGAAGTACGGCGCCGGGATGCCAACGACAATGCTGACGAAGCCCAGCACGCTGTTGCCCCAGCCGTAGCCCAGGGACGCGTACATGTAAGGCGCGAAGAGCGGGAAGCAGAAGCCCGCCAGGCTACGCAGGACGATGACGGCGGCCATGCCGCTGGCGGCGAAGCGCGTGTACGAGTCGATGATGTAGGCCTGCATGCACTGCAGGCAGGTGATGGACCCCGCCGCGAAGATGGTGATGCCGATGTCCGGCATGATCCAGTGCAGCCTCGCCTGCGCGCTCCACCCGTACCAGAAGAGCCCGATGGGGATGAGGAGCGACCCGACGAACATGGATGGGATTCGGAACTCCGGCCGGCCTTTTCTTGGCATTCCGGGGGGCCCCGTCGGTGGTGGTACTGGAGGCTTACTGCCGTGCGCGTTGTGGCACGTACAGTGGCAGTTGCACTCGACCGACTTCTCATTCTCCAACTTCTGATAATGTTTCGCCGTGAGACTCCTATACAGCCGGTCCGTTATCTGCGCATTTACCTGCGCCCCGATCGTGAAGCCCAGGCCCAGCGAGATGTAGTGCAGGCCGCTGACGCCAAGCCCCTGGTGGTAGACCTCGCCGTAAAGGGTCGGGAAGGTCGACAGGATCAGGTAGAAGAGACCAAACAGGTAGCCCATGTACAGGGCAATCAGCTGCACGATGGGCTGCGTTGTGAGTAGCCGCGTCGGCCGCGCCATGGAGCTGGCGATGGCCCGGAGAAGCGTCTCCTGCTTGTCCTTGGCGATGTAAAGATTCTCGTTGCCCGTCTCATTGGCCAGCCGGTCACGGCGCTTCTGGAGGATGATGGTGGCGTGGGACTCGGGCAGGTGGTAGACGCCTGCGAATTGGATCACGATGGCGGTGATGGTTGTTGCATAAAACACCCACCGCCACGTGGTGTTTTCCGCGATGAAGCCGCCGGCTAGGGGCCCGATGACGGGGCCAAGTAGTGGTGCGAGACTGTATATCCCGACGGCTTTTCCGCGCTGCTCCGGGGCCCAGCAATCACTGATTAATATAGAGTTAGTCAAAATGCTTTGAACATGTGGCATGGGTTCTAGGGCGAACAGAAAGCAAAATGAAGCGGCATTCAACCTTACCTCAGAACTCCACCGCCCACAGCCAACGGCGCACTACCCCCAATGCCGCTCATGAAGCGACAAACCAGCATCGCGGCCCCGTTCTGTGAGAAACCGCAACCGAAGTTGAAGATCAGGTAGTAGAAGTTGGTGAGCAGCAGGACGGGCTTCCTGCCAAAGCTCTCAGACAGGGGGCCGAAAATGAGCGGGCCGACGGCGAAGGCGAGCACAAAGATTGAAAGCGTCATCTGCGACTCAACGCTGCTGGTGATTCCAAGGTCGTGCGCCATCCTTCCCAACGCCGGCGCCACCATGGATGAAGACACCGGCGAGATGAAGGTGAATGCTGACACCACCATCGTGGTGGTCCACTTCTTGCTCATCGGCCAATTCTTTGGGTTCTCTGGATCATTTGGACCGTTCCATGCCACCTATGTTCTGCGGTCAGTTGGTTCCACAACACAACAGGTCTTGGGTTGTAGGAAAATGAATAAACTATGAGATGTTTGGCTTGAAGCTAACTTACAAGATCGGGGTCCTTCCTGGGCTCTCCGGGGTTGTAAGGTGATGCAATTGTGTCTAAACTTGACCGTGGTTCTGCATGTTCCTCATCGAGTAGGGCTCTTGGCCGCCCATCATAATAGTATGCTTGCTCTGGCCATCGAGGTGACCAGGGGCCATCTTCAAGGCTAGGCTCCCTGGGCACCTCTAAAACGATCCTTGGCGGAGTAGACATTGTGCCAGGATAGGGTGCATTCACGTATCGAGCATCAACTCAAAGCTGAAGCCGAACTTCCAAAACATTCAACTCGACGTTGTCCTCTTTGCTTGGTGCGTCGTTCTTTATGTAGGAAGGCACCTCCGGATTTTGGCAGAGTTGGTGGAAACCCGGGGCGCAATTCCAACCCGTTCATCCCTAAGTCTATTAATGTATCATTGTCCCAAGACCGAGTCCGTAGTCAAGCTTGTTCTGTCCCACGGCCGCCTGCAGGCTTAGAACGCCGTCGGACTACCCCAGCATCAACTCCCCAATCCAGTCAGCGCTGCTGTGAGGCGCAAGTGCTGGTGGTGTATGTACTTCAAGTCAGCTGAACTGCCGAGCGTCATTTTCTGTTGGACGCTGGCCGACACACGTGGCCGGATGTACTAAGAATCGGTCCCGAGAGTGCATCCGCTGCTGCATGAAAGCCCCGTTTGCGCTTGTGGTGAAAACACCGATCTCAATGACCATACCAATTCCTCTTTTTCCCTGGGTCAACTCCGCCCCCATGGCCTCCCCACACTAGACCAGTCGACTACCTACGGAGATGGTCGTGATGACAGAGACCACTTTCGCCTCCTCACAGCCATTAAGAATTAAGGGCAATGGTGACACTGCAGCCTGAAAGTGAACCATCGTCATTGGAGATCTGACCCCACTCCATGTCCATCCTAGGGCTTACAGTGCCGAGACGCCGGCCGCCTTTAGGTGATTTATTTCACCACTGGGTGGACTGTCAAGGATCTCGTTCGACTGCAAACTGAAGTTAGGTTGATTTATTCTACATTAGCTAGCAGAAAGCTGTTATGAAAAGGCGTCGAGTAGAATGTAGCGGTAGAGCAATTCCAGTGTTTTTCTCGGCGTCCGTACGCACTCGGAGAGGATTGCAGGGCGTAATGGGGCAAATTGAATCAAGTACTACTGTTGCATTGGAGAGTATTGACAGTTGGTGCATGCTAACCTGGAGGATTCAGATTCGAGGGTTCTCTGCGTGGAAGAAACCTTATTCAAGGAAGGATCTTGACTAAAAGCGATTAATAATTGACCATTATTCTTTCCTCAGCCCCAGCGTCACAGCCGCGTATGACTGTGCAGATGCCAACGGTCCGCCCGGAGGAGAAATGCGGCGGCTCAGCAATCCAGGAACAACGCCTTCATCAGCAACCACATGGACCTCCACAACCAGGAACCGGACAACAAAATTTCATTTCACTGATATGGGCCTATAATTCCTTACAGCGATTGGTCATCGCACAGATCAAATGTTTTGAGCGACAATACTTCCCATGTATTTTCAGCACGTGTGAATGCTGCATTTCCTTCTGCTTCGTCTCAATAGTCCCCCATTTCGTCAGCATCAGGCAATGAGTCTCTTGCGCCGCCTTCAACAAGGAAATGGCAAGTAATCAAATTTCAACAGCAGTCACCGGGTATACTCAACAGTGACCTTGAAGAACCATGCCGCGGACGTTTGCAACGAATCAAACCCGCCTGCTCCATCATCTGTCCGGGCAGCCGAATCAACCGAATTCCCCGAACCTGGATCCAGCCAACTCCACCTTGATTTCATGTCTTTTGGCCTTAAGTTACTTTCTTGGAATAGATACCCAAGTTTCCTCGCACCACGATGGACCAGAAAAAAATTCTTTGGTGTTCGTATGTGTTACTATTCCAGCCCAGACATAAGTACCTCCATAAGTTTCACTCGACCTCCGTTCTAAGCGGCGGACTTGTTCATGGATCACTGGGACAGACATCAGGCCCGATGCTGCTGCGAGTGTCAAGCGACGCGGACATCTCGGAAGCCGAGCCGAGTGTACTCAAGACACCCAACTGGATGACCGGCTATCAAAAAGAGCGAGTTCCGACCCTTGCTGCCGTTTGTCTTAGCCGCAGGATCCTAGACGCACAATTGCATTCTGGTGATTGTTGGTTGCTCTCCGAAGAAGGAATGAGACATTGTCACCTCATTTTGCTGGAGATCCAGTTGGAACCACTATGGCCCAGTCCACCTGATGCGGCGCAGTTCCCTGAGAAACGTTTCAAAGGCTCAGTACCCACCATTTTGCAATCTACACACGCTCAATTAATATTTAACACCTAGTCAGGGGTCAGTAGCTATGTGTAGGGTTAGTTGCAACGCAGTGAGTGTTTGAGTTGCGTCCCAGCGGCAGAAAAGTATTGAGAACATCGGAGTGGGGATAAGATGCCGGACTGTCTCTTATATATTCCTGAAATGCCCATAATTTCGCAAAGACGCATGCAAGGGCTTAATGCTATATACAACGCCAACTATCGGCCAATGCAGCGTCTCCATGACCTTGATACACATTCCGCCGTGGGTATTTACAGTGTCTTCTCTGCGCCAGAACCTGACCAGAGCTCTTGGATCCGCCCGCGTACTTGGTCCCGAGAATCGACTCGGGAGCCTTCCCGTTCTCAACCCAGTCGACAATAGCGGCAAGAACGTTGCTCGCCGGATCAAAAGTCGCATATGTTTCCTCGCTGGCACCGATGAAGCTGGCTCCGTTTCCATCTCGACAATGGGCCATCCCGGAGATTCGAAAGTATCTGTAAAACTCATCCAATTCATCGGATGACAATCCCATGGCCTGCGACACGTGATTGTAATAGCGAGCCGAGTTGTCGCTGCTTATTGCGTTATCCTCAAGGCCGTGGTAATGGAGTATTTTGACCCCTTCGTCGCGAGCACGAGACAAATCTCCGTTCCAAGTGGCCGCATTGTAGGGGTTCTTCTTTGATGCCGCTTCCCAATCTTTGGACGAAAGTGTCGCGATGTCCCACTCGGGGTCGTTGTATATAGCGTATCTAAACCAATCGTTGGGATAGTCGTGAGGCTGTCCATTGAAGAACCGTTGAGTAGAATTGGCGCCAGGTTGAAGACGAGGGTAGACAAGAGTTCCACCAACGTATACGGGCTCAAACACCGCTCGAACAATTTGCGCCTGGGCTCCGGTCAGGCAGTTTCCTCCTTGGTCGCCACAAATTAGTGCCTCGGGACGATAGTTGCACAGGTCTGGATCCTCGATAACGCCATCAATGAACCCATCAAGGCCATCGCACTGCTTGAGCACGTCCTCAACGACAAGATCCCACTGAGCCGCCGAGATGAAGTTGGGAGAGTCAGGGCCTCCTGTCTTAAGAAAGAACTGGCCAGTCCAGTACATGAGAGCATTCAAGTCAAAAGCTGGCGCGCCAGCTACTATCCCATCAAAGTCTTCGGGGAAATCTTGCGCTTCCTTGAATCCCTGTCGGCCGCCAGTGGAACAGCCCAGATAATAGCTCTTGTGCGGCTTGGCCTCGTAAAACTGCTCAGTTATTGCCTTTCCAAGAATCGATTCGGTGTGTATAGCGCGAGAGACGTAGTCTTCGACCACGCCAGAATTATTGAGGAAAGATAAGCCAGAAGTTCCGTCGTGGCCGTTGTTGCTTCCAATGGTAGCAAAGCCATGGGAGGCACCGTAGTTGATGTCGTTGAATTTGATACAGCCAGCCATGCCTCCATTGCCTACGCCAAGGAAACGGCCATTCCAGTTGATTGGCAGCCACATTTGGAACCTGATCTGACTTTGAGGTCCAGTGGTTGCAGTCAGTGAGACTTGGCAAATGTCGCTGGTAACAACTTGAGACTGGCTGCAGGTCGGATGTTCGACAGGGAAGGAAAGGTTGGTGCCGGCCGCAACATATCTGCTTTCATGAATTGTGACATTTGGCAAATTCAATTGTTGGGAAAGACCAACACAGTCTGTTTCTGAAGAAGAATTCTGTCTCCCAGCAAGAGGCAGAGACCGGAGTAGAAGGTTTGTTTTCATCTCGACAAAACGAATGAACAGATCACTTAGACGACTTCAACAGAGGCACAGGATAGATTCTGGAGGACCAGATTTAATAACCGCCCTGGAAAGCGGGGATATCGCTCCATTCAGCCAACTTCATTGCTGTGAATGCGACTATAGCTTAAGCCGTTCAATGCAAACTATTACACAAGCGGGTCATGGGTCAGTAACTAGGTACGGCTACCGTAGTGTTCAAACCAATGACTCGTGCGAAATCAGTAGATCCCAATTCCAAAATTGTCAGGGGTCCTCATTACAGTAGGCCAAGACCGACCCGGACATGATTTCTGGCACCCGAGAATGAAAAGCAGCGTAGCTTTTCCGTTCCGGGAATCCGTTCCGGATAAGCAACGCAACAGAGACCTTTCTACGTCTAGCAGCCTACATTCAAATATCGCGCTTAGTTCTAGTAATTATATCATATTGAATACTCAATTATTTACCGTTGTATTGTTATATAAGCCACTAATATAGCTAATCATAAAGACAAGAAGGCGGATAGTGTCCTAGACTCCTAGGCATTACAATGTCTGGTTATACCTCAGTCATGCATAAAGTGTAAGAGCGGTGGTGTCAAAGTATTTCAAATTATATAATATAGCTTGTTCGCTTTTATTCAGTGGTCTAGCTGTCGAATAATGCAATTATAACTCTCTTGGTACTCCTAGTTCTTCAATTGCAATAAAGCACTTCCCTAACAAGCTAGAATGTTCCTTAAAGTTTGAAAAGCCAGTGGCCTACTCTCAAATTGAGGCACTGGGCGGGGGGGGGGGGGGTGAAAGAATTGGGTAGGCGAGCGTTGGCTGCATAGCTATAGCGGCGGGGTACCTCGTCTTTTCGTGTCCGGTGCCGAGTTGAAAACGACCACCTTGGCGCGTCCTCTTGTCAGCTCTACAGGGACTGAGAGCCCGGCAAACCCGGCACTAATGATGAAAACGGCATTGCTGGATGGATTGCGTTCAGCAGCCACTATCGTCATAAATAAGATATATCACTGCTGAGGACAAGTAAAAGTGAATATTTGTTGGTAAAGAGACTTGAAAAGTGCCATTGGTTGATCGGGTCGAAATCCAAAATACTAATGCTTCAGCAGACTCCATGGTCTGTAAAATTATGTGCTTACGCGTATCCCTGCAGGGATATCCTGATTTTGTACTTGCTGCACGAACGCAACCGATTCGTCACCTCGCTACTTACTTCCGTTCCCTGGATACCGTACCGGTACGGTGGACGAGGAAGAACGAGCGGTGTGTCATCCGGAACCCGGAGCAGAAAAGAGTCCAGCCTCCGGTCCAATGATGTGATGCCGATCTGGACACCGCAGCTTTGGCAAGCGGGCCCTAGGGATCTCATGTGCACACCCTTGTCACCGACCCTTGCTGCACCCTTGCGAAATCCGGGGTAAGGTGTGGGGATATGCACATTTTGAAAAACACGGCTTGGGTATTCCCAGGGCCTGCATCGGCCTCTTCACTAATAACTGAAAGCCAAGTCATTGATACTTTTCAGGCTTGCACCACAAAATGGACAATTAGGGATGATTTCTTCATCTAAGACCACCTAGTCCGCCTGGTGTCCCGGCTGTGCAATGCAGTGTCTTTCGGAGACGCCAGTATTATGGGACTCTCCAACTCCACATGGGAGTAATACAAATAATACCCACTGGCCCCACACTCCCCTCCCCCGCGAACACGTAGTTGTTCACTTGGCAATAACAGTCAAAAGCCAGGTAAAAAAGTGATAGTACGCTTTGAGGCGAGGCCCGCTGACAGAATCGGGCCCGGAGGCCCTGAATCGTAGACACGCACAACGAATGGGGACGTATTTATTGAACTCAGACAATGCTGACAGAACCGGCTTCGCTTATGAGCGTAAACAGTAAAGAGAGAAGAAGATCTTCGTTTTTTTTTTTGGCCTAAAGTGCTACTTGCATACTGTACTCTCCCCAGGGCTGTGAACTCGCTGTCACAGCCGACCTCTCCAGAATCTCCAGTACTTGTGATACCATGCCTCCTGGTACGTGCAATACGTTTCTCTTCCTTTTTCATCCGTCCATCTGTACACGCTATCGACAAACATGGCATTTGGCCACGCTGGCAGATTCGCCACCGCAATAGCCTGTCCCTTCAAACGGTATACCTCACCCTTGTCGTCTTCAAACTCCAATTCCTGCTGCGTGGCTGAACCCAACTGGGGATGGTATGCGAGCACTTTCCTCTTCACCCCTACCACGTTCCGAACATCGCCCTCGCCCCGGACCAGCCACGCGAACGTCGTCGTAGGCCTGTCCTTGGGCCAAGGCATAACCTTCATCCACGGGGGGCTTTCGTCAATATTCTCGATCCCGCCCTGGTTGAAACAAAAGTCGGGCCCGAAGGAGATGGGGGACCACCCATAGGGCGGGCTGAGAACCTCATCCTCCGTCCGCACCTGCCGGATCGAGCGGTCCCTGGGCGCGAGGCAGTCGACCTGGAACTGGCGCCCGTTGAGGGTAAGCGTGCCGACGCATCGCATGAACTGTTCCAGCCCCGTGGGCTTCTGGGCCGGGTCCGTGTTGACCTCCTCGCCGGGCATCACGTAGCCCCTGGGGAGCATGGGGTGGAGCGCCGTCTGCACGAGGTCGAAGCTGGTGGACCCGTCCTTGCTCTCGTATAGTAGGCGGACTTTATGACCCGGCTCAACAAAGTCGAATGCCATGCCATTTGCAATCTTGATCACGTTGCCCTCGACCGTCGGCCACGGCACCGTGTTGATGATGTTGTGGTGCTCGCAGTCCAGCGGGCGCAGATTGTCCATTCCCTTGAACACGGACACGCCGGCCAGGCACACTTTGAAGTAGGGTTGGGCCCGGAGGTATATGAAGCCGCCTATGGCATGTTCGGGAATGCTGAAGCCGAAGTAGTGCGTGTGTATGGTGTGCTTGTCCCACAACTCTCCCGGACCAGGCTCCGGTAAGATGAGGTCCATCTCTGGTGGCAGGAATTGTTTCGCCATGGCAAAGCGGGATGGGTTGATCTCAAAACTGCTCACTAAGGATGTCTCACGATTTTGAAGTGATCCACTTAGTGATTGTTGCTGAGAGAATAGAGGTTGGTCGGATATATGGAGTATCTCAGATGGCAACCATCTACCTAAGATTTGACTCAAAACCGCTCAGTTATGGCAGTTTCTCCCTCCGAGGCACTCCTGTGTGAAGACCCGGCGAACTGAATACACCGTCTTCAAGATTGGGTACGGAACATTCAGGCTCCGGCTTCCACGGAATAGTGTGTCTTGTTACCCGCGGGCATATTGCTCAGTACAGTTGTGCCCCTGAACCCTGCGCGAGATTAGCGCAGGTGTCAACATTAAATTCAACAACGTCAAAATCTGGGGAAATCTGGGGAAAGCGTTAGTACAGTCCAGTCCGTGGATCAGGAAGACTCTAGGGTAGGATTGGAATGGCATGGGTATCCGCAAACACCACGGACTACTTCCGGAGGGGTGATCTTCATCTTTATCAAGGACGTCAAGCTGTGATTTGAGCCGCAAGGAAAATCTGCCTCTCACATTTGACATTGAATTTGCCATCGGCCGTTCCATCCACAGACTGGCGAGAAGCTGCTATCATGAAGATCAACCCCACATCGCAATGTCTTTCGTTAATCCTCCGCACAATGGAGGACATCATAATACCAGAGCTGACATCCAAGGCAGCCATCTCCGCCGGCACCCAAATCAAACTTCAGCTCGAGGACCTGCTCAAGAGACAGGGCGATGGCATCGTGATTCTTCGCGGCCTGTTGACAGAGGGTGTCGACTTATGCGCGAAGGCAGCAAAAATGCTCGACCGACCTCGGCTTTCGCATCGCGCGACCAGGCTCGGCGTCTATAGCCTCAGAGTGGGCGGTTTCGATGGACTCGCCGAGCTGCACGGTGAGCTAACCGTGCTGGTCAACGAGGCATGCCGGGAATTGTGCGAGCTCACGAGCACGAGCCCGGCGGCGATCGAGCTTCAAAAAGAGCTCGCGATCTGGGAGTTCTCCTACTACTCGAAGATGGCAGCGCTCCAAGCTGAGCCGTTCAAGGACAGCGAGCTGCCCTCTCCGCAAGACAATTTGTTGCACAGAGATTCAGAACCACCTTTGTCGGCAGACTTCCTCGGAACCTTTCTCTCAGAGCGCCAAGGGCCGACCAAGGTCATGTCCCTCCAGTCTCTACCCGGCGGCTTCGGCAAACAAACCTACTTCAGCACTGTCACCTATGCGGGTGGCCAGAGCGAGGAGCTCGTCATCCGGAAACTCGACCCTGTGCCCATCGTGCTTCACGAATCATTCCTGCTGGAACGGGAATTCAGTCTCCTCTCCGCTCTGCATAAGACCGGCTTTCCATGCCCCCGGCCCATCTACCTTGGCCTCAACCTCCCCGGCGTGGACGGCACATTCTATACCATGAAGCGCGTGCCGGGAGAAATTCCGGCGAGCTTCCTGGAAGAGAACAAGCAGAAGATTCCAGAGTCCCTCTTGCTCCAGTGCGCGGAGCTTCTGGCGCGGCTACATAGAATTCCCGTCGAGCAGTTGAGCGAACACATGGACCGTTTTGAGGGTCCCAACTGGAGGAGCAGCACGGTGGGGGAGCGCCAGCGCCGGCTTTTAAGCAGCTGGGAGGAATACCATCGTCGGGTCGAGCACCTGCCCTCGCCGTTCCACACCTTCATGTTCGAATGGCTGCGGCGCAACATCCCGCATGATACTCGCCGGCCGATTCTGGTACATGGAGACTTCGGCACCCACAACATGCTTGCCGTGGACGGCCGTGTTACTGCGGTTCTGGACTGGGAGTGTGCGGATTTCGGGGCGCCCGAGCAGGACCTGGAGTGGTTCCGGCCGCACTTGTCGAGCCCGGAGGACTGGGACAAGTTCCTGCAACACTACTATGCTTGCGGGGGACACAGGATTAGGGAGCATGTCAGGGCGTTTTACAGCGTGTGGGGGATCATGCGCCCGTTCTTGTCATGTTCTAGGTCGACCAGAAATTTGCAGAATGGTGCGAATAAGGATATCCGCTATGTTATGTGCGAGTTGGGGTTCACTGGGGCTTTCATGCGGATGATCTTGAGCTCTATTGAAATGGCAGGGCAGGATGCCACTGAGTTGAAGGCTGGCACCCAGAGAGGGAGCGTGCAAACCAAGCTGTAGTACTGTTTTGCGTTGGCGAATACGATGTACATCCACGCAATTGTGTCATGGGGATTGATGTGATAATTACTTTGAAGGACAACGTAAATCAATACGCATCGCTCTTTAATAGGTGGCGACTAGGAATCTGTAGAAGTTCGGTCAAAATAGGGCCTTGTTTTGTCAATCAGACCTGTAGACTCTGTCGAAAATAAGTTCAATGCCTCGAGAACAGCAGCCTGGAGGTAAGAGATCCCATAATTATTTCCACCGCTATTGTTAGAAGTATATCAATCATGCACAATCCGGTTGCGGGATTCTACTACTGTGTATGGCCAGAAATATTTAGCTAAATCTCTCATCCTGCTGATGTTCAAGAAGTCCAGGACCCAGGACTATCAGCGCTTCCGTCGGCCCCGAGCCAATGCGCCGGCAGCAAGTCGCCGCTCGTGAAATCCAGAGACGCGCTCCAATCGAACACTCCGGCAATATATAGCATATTCTCGGGGGACAGCCCGTTCATGTTGGCCGGGTGGAGCGCGGTGCTGGCATTTGTTGCCAACGGCAGCGGATTGTGTTGCTGCTGGTGTATATGCTGGGCTGTGTTCGCGTTGGCGCTGTCACCATTCTGTCTCGTTGGATTCGATGCGATTCTGGGGGCCCCCGTGTCGTAGGAGCTGGCAGCATCGACTCGAAGTAGTTCCAAGAGACTACGCAGCTCTTGGAGCTCGTCCTTGCGGTATTGGGCGGTGATGTTGCCGCCAGCAATCATGTCGTCGAGCAAGCTGAAGCTGGTGGCGATATATTGAGGGTCTGGAGGGGGAAGCGATGGTATGGCGGCCATGAGCGAGAGGACGAAGGCACAGGAAAATGTGCTCTCGAGGTCGAATGGCAGGAACTTGTCTGAAGTAAAAGAGCCCGTCCGTTAGTCGGAGCCTGGCCTTCCGGCAGCGGGACATACCTAGAAGCCGCTGAGACTGTAGTCCAACTAGTATGCGGAGCGATTTGCTCGCCGAATCCCGAGAAGCCTGAAGTAGCGCCTTCAAAGACTTGGAGATGTCGTTTGATTTGTTGGCTTGACCCTCTTGGCGGCTGGCAACGACATCTTTAAGTAGACAGACAAAAAGTGGCCTCGTCGCCAGCACAATGCACTAAGTCAGGCGTAAGCGAACGGTCCGATATACCAGCGTGCAGAGGCTGCATAGATACCTGGTGATAATACAGATTCAGCGTGGCCGCAACTCTGGATATGGGGGCTGAGTCGTCAAACTTGAACTCAAAGGCGCCTTCGAGGTCGTCGGCCAGGTCGGCCATGTCCCGTAGAACAGTCCGGACGTTCTTGACAAAGGAGTGGCCAAGTTTTTCCTCGGTCCCGTAAACAGCTGACAGTTATTAACGAAGAGCGCTGAGGGTTTACTATTCAAAGTGAGGAGCTTACAACTGAGAACTCGGGCGAGGAGCCGAGAGACGTTGACGTGGACTTTTAATGCCTCTGCAATGCGTTCACTGTGACCCGAGTGCGGCAGCGGAACAGTGATTTCCTCGTCTTGGACCGAGTTGGGTGCACCCATGAGTGAAGAGAACTTGCGATCCAGGATATACGTGGTCCACCAGACCGACCGTCTGCGCTGGGACTCAGGCGTCATCGAGTTATCAGAGGTCATCTCTCGGTGAAGGCCCTGACTTAAGGCCATGCGAAGGGCCATGCCAATCTAAGGTATTATCAGTAGCGTGCATAGCGAACGGCAAAAAAGACCGGCTTACATATGTGTAGGCGCTGTTGCGATGGTCGATACACTGTAGGTAAAAAGCCAGGCCACATAGTACTTCAATAGACAGTATTGGCTCCCGGTACAGGCCGAAGGTGTCTGGGAGAAGCTCAATAGCCCTGCTGACGAGATCGGCGTCGGGAGGCGTCTTCCCAGCGAGCCCCGAGAGCAGTGCCTGGCCGAATGCCATGAGGAGTAGATATTGGATGTACCAGAGCCTCGATTCAGGGGCAGGCTCCTGGTTCGACCCCTCGACGTAGAAGGAGTGGAGCCGCAGCATGAAGCTCTGCTCATCGAACAGATGATACATCTGCCCCAGGCGAAACTTGACAGTGTTGATGAGATACAAGGCAAAGTCGAGTGAAGGTAATCTCCCGACGCGGAGAGGCCCTGAGACCTTTTCAGACGGCCAGTCAATCGAGAAGGCTCCGCCGTCAAGGTTCGGCGGGACCTCGTGACAGTCGGCGTGACCAAGATGCTGCCTCATCATTATGAGCACTTGCTGGCTATAGGCCCAGGTTGACGATGGTCCGAGGAATCCTGCACGTGTGCATAAGAAGCTTGCTCGGTCAAGTCATGGCAGCACTCACTCTTTCTTCCCCGGTTGTCCGTGATGAACTCAGATGGCCCACAGGACAGAGGATTAGTTATCTCTCCATGCTGACGGTTTTGAACTTCAGCCGGATCAAGTGCTGTCGCAGACGCTTCCTGTGTACTGCGACGGCGTGGCGGGGACAAGAGGACTTCCGGACTGCCCGAGGAATCCCGAGACGACTGCGTAGGCAGCGCGTTTGGAGTCTCATCGGTGCCCAGGGACGCCCGAAGGCGAGGCCCCGGCATGGACCCCGGCGTGGGACCCTGTCGCCGCTTGTTCGGGCGCTGGGGCGTGACCTGTGCCCCCGATTCTTGAGACTCGAGCTTCCGCTTTAGCTCGGCCAAATACCTCTCGGAGACGACTATCTTCTTGTCCTCGGGCTCGATGATGCAATCCTCATTCCGAGTGACACATGCCATGCAGGGCTGGGTGCCTGAGCACTTAACCTTGCGTTCGCGACATCGTCGACAGGCGTTGATGGCCCTCGCCGGCCGCTGCTCGTTGGCCACATCTGCCGTGTCACTCGCAGCCTGCGGCGAGGCCATCGCGACGGGTGTCTTTGAGGCGGGGCGGGGTGAAGCAAGGCGAGACGGCTCCAAAAGAAAGTCCTCGGTGATGGTGGCCCGCGGTCTGTTCAAAGATCAGGTTGCCATCGCCATCAGTGAGTGGCACGGTAGTGCTATATCTTGAAGCTGGTGGGTAGAGTCTGATAAGCAGGCGGAGAGATCCGAGTGTCGGGTGCGGTGATGCGGTAAGAGACTGCTGCCCGCGACGGGTGGACCATGAACCTCCAACTCTCAGCAATGGCAAGCAACAGCGCTGCTATTATGGTCAACGTTACATGGGTGCAACCGTCGCTAAAGGGGTTGGGGAGGCCTTTGCAGGGGGCTTACGAGCAACCCGATTTGTCGTCAAGCCTTGGCCAACCGCAGCTGCTGCATGTTGGCCGAAATCTGTAGCGAATAGATGCCTCCAGATATTGGACAGACAGGGGCGAAAGTGTTGCCGATGCAGCAAGTATGGAAGCATAGTTGTATTCCTGGCCCTACAGGCATCAATTCACACTCAGAGGGTGTGGGTGCATCCATTTTCCCGCTGCAGCTAAAACCCCTGAGCCACTCGGTGGAGTCACGAGCAGTGACATCAGGCTCCAGGGAAATATTGCTGCAGGTTGAAGAAACCTTTCTACAGAGCCTTACCCTCTCCTGACTACCATTCTTGAGACTTCTTCCTTCCCCGCTTCTTAAGATCGGTATCAGAACTCCATCACAGGACTGCTCGCCACCGGAGCATTTGAACATATCCTCGCGAACTCTGACAAACATTTGAGCCTAGTTGACTGCTTGTAACTTTCTTTGGTACCTAATTTGCCAGAGCCTTATCATGTCTGCTACCGAACACCCTCAACTGAAACCTGTGGATGATATTTGGCGTCAGCATGAGCCCCAGATCCGAAGCCTATACTTGGAGCAGAAGAAGACGCTTCAACAAGTTAAGAACGAAATGGAGACGGAGTACAATTTCCCCGTCAAATACTCGTACGTCTTCTGAGATCTCCCCCCAAAATACCCAAGGAGGCACAAATTCAGGCTGAAAGATGGAATGACAGTATGTCTGAATGGGAGATTCACCTGCGCGATGTGCTCGGTCTCCGGAAGAAGCTGAAGAAGGGTGACTGGCTTGTCGTCTATCAGCACTACAAGCATCGCCTGGATAAAGGGAAAGAGTCGGCTGTCTACCTCAGGAACTACAGAATAGAGAAGAAAAAGGCTTGGAGGGAGATGACAAGAAACGGTGCTCAAAGGTGTTGGCCATGCCAAGGTATAATAACAGCTCTCTTCCGATCCAGCTACTGGTGCAGCATACGAGCATATACTCATGTAAAACATCACAGGCTCACCTAGTCCACTTCCTTACGGAGTATCCGTGCGAACACCATCGCCAGTTCTATCACCCACGCGGACCATGCCGCCTCCTCCCGACTTTACTCAGCCTACCTTTCATCCCACTGCTGTCGTCTCGAATTGCAACACTGCCCAAGGCTTGCAAGTGGTTCATGCGGAGTTGCAGTCAATCCTCCATAAAGACCCTACTCTTCGACAGCATATCTTAATTGTTCCATTCGTCCAACTGATGCGAAATCTGATATGTAAATGAGCTCTTAACCCTTCATGACAAGTGAACATTCCCTTCGTTAACCATAGATCCTATTGCAGCTGCGTCCTCGAATATCCCTCTTCCTTTTCAAGGGGAAGTCAGAACGATGATCACAGTCCCGCTGGGCTTTGAATTTCTGTTGTCATCTACAATCTCGAATGAAAGCATGGCCCTCACAGTGGGACAGCGATCCGCCACGCATCTCCCCGTACGATTGCTGGGTCAAATTCGCTCGGCAGATGCAGGATCTCTAAGCCAGAATCAGGATGCATTCTATCTTTTAGCAGTACTGATATAGAAAACGGAGATTCGCACAACCTAAATCGGAGGGCGCACAACAAATAATAACTTTTATCTATTTTATTAGTAATTTATTTAAAAATAAAATATATAATAATTCTTTTCTAATCTTTTAATACTTAAAAAATAATTCAGTAAAGGGTTAGGGTTTTAAAAATTACTATAAATATTTTATATTAAGTTTAATAAATAAAAATAATTTTATTTATACCTATATAACTTTAATTATACTAAAAATAAAAATATAAAAATAATACTATTAAATAGCGTATATTTTAAGCTATATATAAAGGTATTTTTCTTAACTTGGATTTAAATCTGAAATTAAGCTAAATTAAATATAAAGAAGTTATATATTTTTATAAAGAAATAATATTTTTAATAATTATAATTATTTTTATTTATTAAATATTAAATATTAATTATTATTATAACTTAAATTTCTTAATTATTTAATAAAATTAAGAATTATTAATAAATAATCTGTATAATTAATTATTTATTAGATTAATTAAACTAGATAAAAAGTATAGGTTTTTTAGTACTAGATTCTTGTTGTGCGCCCTCTGATTTAGGTTGTGCGAATCTCCGTTTTCCTGATATATACCTTCTCCAACGGCTTCGAGTATAAACTCCACGGATATTACACCAGGAACTCTGAGGAGTCGGACATATTAGAAACCATCTTGGAGAAAGTGCCTCGTCGCCTTCTATTTACTCTCTTCCAGGGTCGCTCGCCTAGCATTAGAGCTGCATGGGAAAGGCTGCTTGCATACGTGCACCGAGGTCCGAAATCGTGCCGGCAAAGTACCATGAGATCTCTCCTCCAAGTCGGCATACACAACAATTGGCTCAGCCTTCCCAGATATGGTCATTTCTACCTAAGTTGCGCTTGCAAGATAGCCGACCTGAAACTGGTTCAGAGACTTTGGGAATATGGATGTCGGGCAGACTGCGGCTGGGAGGCCTTGCAATGTCCGGATATTGATCAGTGGGGCACACTGACAATCGCTGTCATCGAAAGCCTATATCACGGGAGCGTGGAATGTGCACAATTTATAATTGAGCATCTTAAGGACTCTGATCTGGCCAACAATTTGAATACCTTTTTAAAGAGTTTCGATTGTCTCAATGCGAATATTACGGCTGGATTGGACATATTTCTCAGGAATGGAGCCCCGGTCGACTCAATCATACCCCCAGACGAATTTGATCCGGAGTTTTATGTGCATGAGGACGGGTATGGTCCGCTTTACAGGCTCTGGGACCTCTACGATTCCGTTCCGCAGGCTTATCATCTCTCAATGTTGGATTACTACTTCTACTTCGACCGGGAAATCTTCCAGAAAATGGCACCATACAGTCGAGTGCCTCCCAATGAAGTGACAAGAAGTGGTATTATATCCGCTTTGGAGGTCGATGTGGACTGTCTTCATGATTACTTATCTCATTTTTCGAGTTCTGCAGCTTCTCGCGATCTGCGTCTGCTTTCAGAGGTGATTTTTGCCGAACAAGTTCTGCTCTGGGGTATGTTCGGCGAAGGGACTGAAGACCACCCCCATCCAATACATGGATGGAGACGGATCTCATTGCACGTGTTGCATGGCTTGTTGGACTTCGGTGTCGACGCCAGCTTGCCATCAATACCGGACACAGGCCCTCAAGAATTATTAAGCGTCGCAATCGAAAATGAAAGCTCCGACACGATAGGAATCCTACAACTCCTTTTCGAAAACGGTGCGATTGGCGACGCTTATGCTTTGGAATTAGCTGTTGAACGGGGTGACATTGAAGTATTACGGTATGTCGCAGGCCGGGTCAACGACATCCGAATACAAACGAAAGTCTTGGCAAAAGCTATTGCATGCGACGACCGCGACGCTGTACAAGTTTTGCTTGATGCAGGCGTGGATCCGGCCGCTGACCTAGTTGGCCCCGAAAGTCCACGACAAGGGCCCTGCATCAGTGTCGTAGCCGAAGCTGTCAAACGTGGAATGGTTCCGCGGAGGAACGTCCAACTCAGTCAAGCGATGATGGAATATTTGCTGGAGCGAGGCATTGAGTTCAAAATGGGAAAGCATGACGAGGGCCCGTTCGAGTTCATCCGCCATTTGATCGTTAACGCACTCAGTTGCGAGGTTTTCGAGACGGTTAAATTCATTCTGACAGCAACTAACAGCCTTGATGATGTCCGATTCAGTAAGGCATATCTCCTTGGGGCGATATCAAGATCAATCAATACAACAGCGGCAACTTCGAGACTGGGTGTCTGGAACGAGACTGAAAAGAGTGTTCGGCTTGACAGGTTGAAGTTGCTTCAATATTTTCTCAGGCTAGGGGCCCATGTCAGACCTCAAATCGCCTTGGAATCTCCCCTCGTTGTTTTGGCAGGTCTGGATTCTCCGGAAGAACTAATTGATGAGTTTTTGAAAGCGGGCGCCGACATCCAAAGTTACGGTTTGGGATTTTGTTACTCAATATTGTCTCCTCTCCAAGTCGCAGCTACGGTAGGAAACAAAGCTCTGGTGGAATTCCTCCTCAAGAATGGTGCTGATGTCAACCAAATGGCATATTGTGATGGATCGCGTGAAGGTACCCATGGCGCCACTGCGCTCCAAGGTATATGCGCCTGGGACCCAGCGACGTCAACAGAAAGTGTCACACGCATGGAGATTATCAACAACCTCCTTGATCTTGGGGCAGATGTTAACGCAGCTCCTGCAGAATACATGGGTCACACCGCCTTGCAAACCGTGGCGCGAATGGGTGATCTGGAGGTTGCCACGCTTCTGGTTCATCTGGGCGCTGACATGAATGCTCCTCGAGGAAGATGGCGTGGGACAACTGCGTTGGACGGTGCCACAGTCAATGGTCGTCTGGATATGGTCAAGTTTCTCCTCACTGCTGGCGCCGTCAGCCACGACCGTGGAGAGACTGGCTACGATGGAGCTATCAGGAAAGCAAAGAAGCACGGATACTTTGCTATTGCAGATTTGATCCAACAGCATGCAACAGACAACGTGAGGTCTGGCTTCAACCCGAGCATTGAGCTGCCGTATCGAGACTACCACGAGTACCACTACCATGACACTGATTCGGAATCAATATTATCAGATGGCGCGAATTCTGAGGCGTCGGTAACGACAGAAGATTCGGAGCCGGCTGAATCATCTGGAATAGATGCACCCAGAGAGGATTACGACGCAGATGTCGCGCTGTTGGACGGCAAGCAAGACACGGTGGATCCCACGAAGCTGTCTGAACAACACATGGAAATACGAGATATGGCCTCAAATCTAGGGTCATTCAACAATTCTGCTGGGCAACAAATAGCCACAGAAGAGTTCAGGACTTCGGACTCGATGGCGAGCGCGTTGATGGAATCCGCGCCGCAACCAGAGGATGCAATAGCTCAGGACCAGGACGAGCAGCATATGGATATGGGCTCAGCCATGACCTTTGGCGATAGCGTGTTCACAGGATGGCCGTACCCTGAAGAGGATGTGGTGTCTCAAGAACAGTTCGAACAGCAGATGGATTTGGATTGGAGTTATCCTTTCGACACTAGCATGTGCATAGGATCAACGGAGTTTCAGGGGAATGAGATATCCCAAGCCCAGTTAGAACAACAGGTGGATGGGCACTGGAGTTCTCAACTGGAAGATCTGGACGCGGAAGCCCGGGAATGGAACAATGGCTAAGCTAGGTACAAGCGAGCACTTATCTAGATAGCGGCTAGCAGACTCAATGCTCGCCATTTGCTTTGTCTGAATCAGTTCATTTCTCACTCAGAATAGGACGGAGACTATTTACGAGACTATTAACATGTCAGGTCATCATTAACACCCATGTGACCACGTTTCCTGGAAACATGGCTGCCAAACATGTTTTGAATCTGACCAAGCCTCTACCCACCACATACAGTATTCCTAGGAATCTTGGGGTCCGTCCATATCATCCTATACCTATTAGACTCAGCCGACTTCAAAGCTCTCTCTGATATCCTAACTGCTGTTTAGAGTTCCGTCATAGTTTCGGCACCGTTTCAGCGAAAGGGCCGCTCGCCCATTGCGAACCTGCCAACCTACCAACCTATCAACCTACCACCCTTCCCTCATCCCTCAGCACTCAGCTTACTGTAGCCTCTATGGTATCCAGGGCTGCCGTGACTTCTTTCGTCGACCTCGCAAGGAGGTCCGAGTCCTGCTGGCCCAGAATGAACCTCACCCCAAGCGTGTGTATCGCCCAATTCTGCAACTCGGCATGCTCGTAGATACCGGCCAGCCCGAGAATCTTGCCCGTCCTTTTGCAGGCTGAGGTGATTTTCTCCAGCGCCGACTGGAACTCGGGGCTCTTGAACTGTCCTGGCACCCCCAGTTCAATGTCCAAGTCATTGGAGCCTACCAACAACACGTCGACGCCCTTGACGGCGGCAATCTCCTCGGCATTCTTGACGCTCTCTCCCGTCTCTATCATGAGTAACACTGACGACAGACTTGCATTACTCTGTTCCACAATCTGGTCTATAGGCGTGGGTTGCAACTGAAACGTGGACAGCTGACCCGTCATGGAGCGCTTGCCCCAGGGAGGGTACTTGCAAATCGACACTGCGGCTTCAGCGTCACCTGTTCTGGCTTGTGAGTCTTGCTCGCTCTGGCTGATCCAGGCTCATGTTTTGGGGCGGATGAGCGAGCGGGCGACTCACTCCTCGAGTGGATGTGAGGAAATATCACACCCATGGCCCCTCCATCTAAAACCCGCTGAACAAATCCGTTTCCACATTGGTAGGGCACCCTGACGAAAGGCGTGATGCCTGCCTGGAGTCCTGCCCGGCAGAGGCTGCCGGCCTCCTGGAGCGAGAGATTCGAGTGCTCCATCTCGATAAACAGCGAATCAAATGAGGCATTCTTTGCGAGCTGGACAATCTGCGTGTCAGTGGCCAGTCTGATGCCGAAAGCCTGCGATACATAAGCTATCAGTAACACTCTAACACGGCCAAACGAAGGCCCCGTCGCCATCAAGTCTCCCGGGCCAGATGCTAACCTTGCAGAGCTTTCCTGCGCCTGCTTTCGCAAGCAGGCTGTTGTAAGCAATCGACCCCATGTTTCAATCAGTGGCTCTTTATCGTCCAAGGACACAGATAACGTTTGCAGTTGGTCCCACGGATTTGTAGTTAAATAGTCACGAGATATAAAAGGGCCGGAAAGGAATGTTCACTATCGAGCGGCTCCACTTACCGAACGTTTCGCGCACGGCATCCCTGCCTTCGGCCGAGCTCGCCGAACGCCACCACTCACTCCGCCCACCGACTGAACATGTGCTGGACCAGCTTTGCCAAATCTTGCCGAAAAGGCATGAGAATTTAGAAGTACGTAATTTCAATCGTTGTGCATAGCATTCAATCCCTGCAGGAAACATGATATTATTCACGGATGACTGCCTTGACTGGACGCATCTTGATAACAGCGTGTTAGGCTCACTGTCCACTTGCAAGAGTTTTTCGTTAATCGCATGCATGCTATCCAATCCCTGATCACTAGTCTCAGGAAACTTTTATCCTCACAAGATGTTCGACGCAATCCCACCAGGTCCCGATGACCCCATGTTCTGGCTGAAGAAGAATGCCGACGAAGATACCAACCCTAAAAAGGTCGACGTCGGTGTGGGTATCTATCGGGGTGAGGAGGGCAAGTATCAGGAACTTAAGGTTATTCGCGAGGTATGATAAGCATTACATGACAAAGTAAGTGGACGAGTGGACCAACCTCCAGCTTGCTGACTACTCGAACAGGCCAAAAAGAGGCTTGACGCCCTTGATCTTGGGCACGACGTAGGCAAAGCTCGCCGAACTCCGCGTTGTACGCTTTCCAGGCCCGCTGACCCTATCTTGAAGTATGAAAAGACAACAGGGGATCCCGAATTCCTGCGACTCGCTGCGGGCGTCATGTTTGGGGAGAATAATGAGCTGTTGCAAAGTGGTCGAGTAAGTGTGCCGGGGTTCTGAAAAGAAAATCTATCAAAGGGACATGGTGACCGACCCAAGGACAAGATAAAATCGGTGCAGACCATCTCTGGTACCGGGGCAAACCATCTCGGGGCGCTTCTCCTGGCGACCAATGTCCACCCCCAGCCCAAGGTCTTCGTCGGCGTACAGAGCTGGGGAAATACTGTGCCGCTCTTCAGAAGAGTCGGCCTGGAGACCGAGACCTACCGCCACCTGGACCCCGAGACCAAGAAAGTAGATTTTGAAAGCTGCCTCAAAACAATCAGAACCGCACCGCCCAGGAGCGTCTTCACACTTCAGGGCTGCTGCCAGAATCCCCTGGGGGCCGACTTCACCCCCGGACAATGGGAGGTCCTAGCCGAAGAGCTCAACGCCCGCGAACACCTCCCTTTCATCGACATCGCCTACCAAGGTCTCGGCGAGGGCCTTGAGGAGGATGCCGTGGGCGTCCACATTGTCTCGCGGGTCTGTCCCGAGGTGCTGGTGTGCCAGTCCTTCTCCAAGAACTTTGCCCTCTATGGCGAGCGCTGTGGCGTGCTGCACGTCGTCGCGAGGTCGCCAGAGGCTGCCTACAACGTCGCGGACCAGCTGAGATCCTTGATTCGGACCGAGTTCTCATCCTCTCCTGCATACGGCTCACGTCTTGTGAAGATCGTGCTGCAGGACCAGGAGCTGCGGAGGAAATGGTATGCTGTCTTACCGCCATCGATTTGTGCTTATGCTGCCCAACATCCAAGGGTCCTCTGTTGACATCTCCGTGACAGGACTTCGGAACTCGTTGAGATGAGAACGAGGCTGCAATGAAACAGAAAGCTCTTGCACCAGAACCTCACCGTGGTTCTATCAGTAGGTCGTCCTTTGCTCCTCTATCATCACCGTTTCTGCCGTTCTGACATTGCGACAGACACCCGATAACTGGAAGCATATCCTTGAGGACAAAGGGCTATTCTCGTAGGTTGTATCGCTTCATCGCAAAATATACATTTTGTCCGCTTTATATGCATTGACTAACTTGCCTCAGTTGCCTCGCATTGACGCCCGTACAATGCAAAGAGCTTGTGGAAAGCTATCATATTCACCTCCCTTCGAATCGCAGGATCAACGTGGCGGGGCTGAACCAAAGGAATGCGGCTTATTTTGCGAGGTCCATAGACGCGGTTGTGCGCAAGGCAACAGGATAAACAGAGCAGGCGTGATGAACAGGTCCAGTTTCCTTACAACCTTCTTGTGCAGTGCAGCATCAACCACGACAACAGTCCCCGAGCCCGTGCCCACCGTCGTCCTCGTTTCCTGCTCTCATCGTTGCCTTCTCTGATAAATCGGACATGACTTGGCCGGTCACAACAATTATTAGGGTATTGTGAGGTTCTGATCAAGCGTTTACAATAAGACAAGGGCCCCGCAATATGTGAAGTCGCAAGAGGCAGGCAATTGCAAGGCTTGTTATACCCAATACTGGCTATACTAAGACTACGTTATAGAGCTTACAGATGCTGTCACGTTGATCAACGGCTGGCTGGATCTCCCCGGCATCCGAAGGTACTCTGGCGGTTGTAAAACGGCGGGCGTACTTTGGTACCATGGGGCTTGTCCTCCTGCTAACCTACCCCAGGAAGTGTGGTGTGTGCACCAACGGGGTTCGAGGCCGAGGCTCGGCGATCCCATCCGAACAGGCGTCTGCCGAGATCGATAGGGGGCTCGCTCGGCGAGGGGAGCCGAAAGTCTTGGCGAGGTGTGCCGGGGCTCACACAACCATGTCTCAGCTACGAGCTGGTAAAGCTGCTGGGCTTTCGAGTTGGCGCTCAGTATGACTGGCTACGCAGATACGGACTACTATTGGGTCCAGGCATACCGTCATCGGTAGCCACTTTGGTGGTGTCGAGGTCGGCAGTAGCTTGACATGTAGCGCGGCCGTATGGATAGAATACGCAATATATGACCGCGAAATAATCGAAACTCGTTCATCTTGGATTATCGTGACATTGCACTTTGTGGCTGCCGTCTTTTGTCACGTCACTTTGATTTTCAATCAGTTCGAAACCCAAGCCCGAAGCATCATGGGGTCAGTAGGCGTAACACAGCCCGCGGGCATCAGGATAGCCATCGGTATAGGCACCCTGAATCCACAACACCCTTCCATCCCTTAAACTGAAGGTGTGCTTCGGTCAGGTTCTGTGATTTTCTTTGTTTGTAACTGTCTCCCCATCCGAAGATAATGCAGCTGCTACTTAGAGAACACCAAATAGGTTGAGACACCAATCGTGACACTAAATTGACACCTCCAAACCGGTATGTACCTAATAATGTTCATTCGCCCATGTCATGGTTGAATGATCCCCAGCGATGTAATCCAATGGCTTGGATCCATCCGGTAGTTGACGGCCATACCAATAACAAAGACCAATTCGACGCCACGTTGATGCAGTTTTGCCAATCATCAAACCCATCTGCATAACAACACGGAAGGTCTGATAACGGTCGGACACGTCCTCCCGTTCAGACCTGCCCAAGTACAAGACAAACACATCTGCCTCGTTGTATTTCTCCATTATGCTCATGCAATGATCCTTCAGCTGGTAGTCATCACTGACTTTCTGCAACTCGTCGTTGAACTGCCACGACTCGGTTGATTCTTTGCACCTGACAATGTGTCGCCTGTATGCCTTTGATGGCCACACCGAGGAAGTGTCCAAGCCATTGAAATTTGCATCAAGCAGAATTCCTTGTCTTGACTCATCCAAGAATCTCTCCACATCGCCCTGGTAATACTGAAGATCTTCTATTGTGCGTGCGTTTTGACGCTGCCAGAATTCAAGCAGAGCCGAGGTCTTCCAGCCAACACCCGTAAAGCTTGCGTTTCTCTTATCGTGAATCGTGATTGTGCAAGCTGAAGGGCATCTGGCGGGGTTGAGCATGCTTTCCCGCAGGACCATTGGGATGCGGACGTGGTTTATGATGGACCATTCGCATCCTTCCTCCGGTACTGAAGCGTGTAGAAATGATTGACTTAGAACGGAAGAAGATTCGGCCAACTGCTGAAGAAACTCCACCTCGAGCTCTTCCAGGGTGAAGTCCTGTGAAGGCTCACGAGATTTTCCCAGCACAAAACCGTATGCTTGCATGATGCCGTATATTCTGTCTTCGGGATGTTTGGTCTGACGGATTCGCGCGGCGCTGTAAAGGATATTTGGGTTTTTTGTCTTGCCGTATTCACCACAAGAGTCGATTCCGGACTCATCGATCAGCTGTCTCAATTTCTCAACATGGATGCTCGGTAACCCTTCCAAGCTTGTCTGCGAAAGGCTGTTGACAGACCTCGCGGCCTCGGTGATGTCGTTCAGGCGAACTGCAGCAGGGCTATCCGCATATATACTTGATAGGGATAGTGCTGGGTCTATAGTGATAAAGTCTCCATCCTTATCAAGAAAATGTGCGTCTGGCGCCAGAAAGGATTCTTGAAGAGTCCACAAGGAAGTATACCAAGGCTCCTTCAATATTCCTGCCACAGATGACATGAGGTCATCGGCGACCTCTTCCAGGCGTGTCTGTTCGCTTTGGATAGTATGGTTGAGTCGCAATAGGGAATGCATGTATTCTTGGTTTGATCTGGGGTCGTTGCAGTTGAGCCAGACATACGATGCGGAGGCTCGTTGAAATATCCCCGCTTGCCGCCCAATCTCCTCAGCCTTGACGTCCGGAGTCTCTTGGTCAATGCAGGCAATGTCTATCCACACATGTTCCAGTCCGTCACTCAAGATTCGGGATAGCACCTTCACAAGAGCCTCGACTGTGAAGTGCTTCGGATCGATTGCAGGTATAGACCAGGTGATGCCGTGTATCTTGATCCGAGGGCCTTCCGGCACCTGAAACCTGCCCCACGTGTACGAAAGCACAGTATAGGCCGGTTCCTGGGATTGTCCATAGCAGTTACTTCCCTGACGCTCGAAGGAAGTCATGCTTGGGATGTGAAGGAGGCGCCGTGGCCAAAGCGGTTCACACATGCCGTTGGCTATAGCGGTCTGAAACTCTTGAGCACCAACACCCCACCCCATTTCCATGGCTCTTGTCGCCAACGGATACATGCTTCCGATTGTACTATTTATTCACTCGTCATTGAAAAAACGAGATGAGTTCGTAAGTTGTATTGTCAGATTGAAAGTGTGTAATAATCCTTGCCGAAGTGCGGCTGAAGTGCGGAGGTTGTGATAGACCAGTACGGCTTCACAGAACATTCCGGGTCCAGGGGTGGCAGATTGCGCTTGAGCTTTTATCAGCGCAGCGGAAGCAAGTCCATGGCCGGAATATCCACATCTCACACAGCAACACCGGAGAGATGGGACAAAGAGCGAGGGCGACTCTTCTGTCTACTCGTAACCTCAGTCTGATTCCAGCAGTCTGACTGGGCTGTCTGCCTTGGCGTCTGCCTTGGCGTCTGCCTGGTCAGAGGGGGCCAACACTTGCGCGTATTGTCATGATTGGCTCTGAAGAATGCGTCAGCACTCAGTAAGCAGCCCCAAAGAGAAGAAAGAGGAGATTCGCACCCAAAAAATGATTTCCCACTTAAATTCATTACGAAGCATGCAGCCCTATATGCACGAAATTATTTTAACTAGGGATTCACATACAAATCATTACCGTGACTGCCCACCAAGATACTAAAAAGTCCTCATCATACGTACTGTTTCTACACAGGCGAGAGCAAAAAAGAAATATTGAGACCGTTTGGTTACTAGCAAATTCAACCACTGGGTCAAAAACTAATAATTTCGAAACAGGCTCTTGAAAATCTCTAGTAGTATACGTGACCCGTACCTTTACACCTGACTAAAGTTACTTGGTTCTACTATGCTTAAATAATGGATAGGGTATGAAAATAGCAGTATAAAAATACTTTAGACCTGTTTATGTAGCTAATTCTGGCTACAATTTTCTTTAATGGTGAACCTATCAGAAGACGCACTTGAAATTCGCTCACGGCTCTTCATATCTTAATTGAGCACATATCACAACCTACCAAGAGTCATTTGCACATCATGAGCTGCAGGTGGTAGTAACCGCGCTCCCGCTCTGTTCTACCTGCAACCTGAATTGAATCGAGCGGAGTGTTCTGGCGCTTATCAGAGAGCTGAGGGCTGTGCCGCTCACCAACATCGTCTGAGGGGTTCTGGCAGACCAATTGGACTAAAGGTTTATATGCAGTTGGTTCGTGAAGCCCTCCCGGACTGGGCCGGCCCGGGGGGCTGTGCTGCAGGGGCGCCATCTTGATACGTCGCAAGGCATCTTGATCTGCTCGAAAAGGGAATGCTGGCCGCACAGGTGTGTACGATGGAAGGCTGGCAAGGCAGGACATGCACGACTCGGAGGTGGTGTGAGCTGGCGCCGGGCACCGTTGCAGTGTTTGGAGTTGTCTCCTGGCCCTAAAAGGCGGCCTCCAGGCTCTCTGTCCCGTTGCATCGGGACTGAGTTCATTCTATTTACTGCAGTCGACTCGGATTATATATTTAGCCTTTCTTCCCACCGAAAAGTCCGAGCCATGCCTTGGTGCCAGAAGCGTGAACTAGATACCTGATATTTCAACCGCTATTTTCCTACTTCATTCCCTCCGAACTTGATCCAATTGCACCAGAAAAACCATTCGTCCTAGTGTTCTGGGGCAGTTTTCTCCTGAAAATGGCCCGTATTGTGAGACTTCTCCTAGCGAACTGACCCTGGCTTTCTGTTCTCCTAATCGATTTGCAGATACTTGCACAGAGGTCCGGTCGGGCCCAGCCTGTACCTTCTCCATCGGAAAGAATCACATCGTCTCCCACAGACGTTCAAGCTGGTCCTAAACAATCAATCTCGAACGGAACGCCTAATCGAGTCCCCGACCATTGTGATCCATCCCTATCTGAAGAGAAGAACGAATACTGTGACCGCCCCCTTCCGTCAGTAGAACGAGGTCCAAGCCCGACTTTCCCAATCACAACTCATGAACACCATTCACCTGTTCTTGCCCCAACGCGATCGATATCCCATGTTTCGGAACGAAACAATGGCCATCCCAGCGCACGCGAGGTTGGCCATGACCCTTCTGCCACTTTCGTGGACAGGCGGTCTCCAAAACCATCCGTCTCTATCTCACCTCCCCCTTCTATCACGACAGCAACGAGAAGCTCTGTCGCAGCATCAGATGTCGAGAATACCGGACTCACACCTACTGTTCAAGACCTGCGTCTGGAAGCTGGGCAGTCTTCCCAGCAGCCGCGACCAGTCCTGGACATGAGGGAGATCGGTGATTCAATCGATGGCATTGCCCAAGGCGAAGCCACACCGCGAGCCAGTGGATCTCTTGTCGTATTGCCACCCCGAAACTCGCGCAGGAGGTCGAGTCCACGACCAGAACCTGTCGTCCACCGGGTCGAGGACGAAGAACCACCGGATGATGAGTTCCATGATTCTGGCTTTCAACGACGACTGTCTCAGACAAGGACTATGCTGGAGGACCTGACGAGAGTCCTTGCAAGCAGCTCTATCCACCTGGAGCCTGACTCAACCGTGAAGCGCCATCATCAGGAAGCTGAGAGCCTCCGCGACTTCCAGCCGCTTGCGACGCGGACAGTGGGACTCGTGGGTGACTCTGGGGTCGGGAAAAGCAGTCTCATCAACTCCCTCCTGGACCAGAATTCACTTGCACGAACCACAGGAAAGGGTGCTGCTTGCACATGCGTTGTGACCGAATATCACTTTCATGCCGCCGATAATTACATCATCGACGTTGAAATGTTCTCCGAGAACGAGTTGTCCGAGCAGCTCACAGAGTTGTTGGGCAGCTACAGGGCTTTCAAGTCAGGCGCCGGAGGAGAATCCAAGGAGAAAGCCGAGATCGCGATAGACACTTTCAAATCCATGTTTAGGGGAAAGCTGCACGATCAGGAATGGATTCTTACCGAAGAAGAGGGCTTCGTACTTGAAAAGTTCAAGACTTGGGCGAGGCAAGCCACACGCCGTGATTCACCACGCAGGCAGGTCGCCGAGACCATGCAAGACTGTTCATCGCTCCTAGTGCCGCTCAGCTCGGAGCCCAATGACCCATTGCAACCCTCGGTATGGCCATACATCCGCAAAATCAAGGTCTACCTGAAGGCATACATTCTGAGCAAAGGGCTGGTGCTGGTTGACCTCCCTGGCCTTCGAGATCTTAATTCCGCACGCCGAAACATCACCCAGCAATATGTTGTGAACTGTCACGAGATATTGGCCATCTGCGGCATCAAGCGAGCCATAACGGATGTAGGCGTCAAGACAATCTTTGACGTGGCGCAACAAGCTCGACTTGAACGGGTGGGAGTCATTTGCACCCATGCAGACGAGGTCAATTTCAACGAGATCCACAATGATTGGGACAGGGAACAGGCCCGACCGATCAAAGAGCTTCGCCGATTGCTGCGGGAAATTGAAACAGACATTGAAGACGTTAGAACAGAGTTGACCACTTTCGATCACTTACCAAGCGAGGGTGCTGCAACTAGGAAACAGAAGTTGAAACTGCATGAGGAGAACATGTCGCTCGAAAATCGGCGTGACAGCATCAATTTCGAGCTACTCCAACACGCAATAAGAACGCGGAACTCCCATGTCACCCGGGACCTCAGAGCGGAATACCAAGCTCGAGCACGGGCCGAAACACTCCACGTGTTTTGTGTTGGGAACAAAATGTACCAAGAGAAGCGAAAACTCGACAAATCTGTCGCTAGGCAGTTCCTCGATCTCTCTGGCATCATCGAAGTGCGGAGACATCTGGTCGCTGTTGTGGGGGAGAGCCAGCTGCGGGCATCCAAGAACTTTCTGGAGCACAACGTGCCCGCCCTCCTACGGGATATTGAGCTCTGGGTACAGTCTGGGGCGGGAAGTGCCTCAGCGGAGGATAAAGAAGCCGTCAGACATGCTCTTGGCAAGGTCGAGACGAAACTTGACAAGGTTCATTGAGAGCACCTAAATTCGGCGCCGCCGATCTCTGGTTCAAACGCTGATAGGTGATAATAGGGATTGACATCCAGAAGAGCCCCGGTCAACACTACCAAGAGGGACTTGAACAATGCTTTTGACACCAGAATCTGGGCAGGTACGGACTGGTTCTTCTGACACCGTGGGAAGATTCGTGCTGAACCCGGCTCTCAGGCCAGCAGATCTCTAAATGGACAAAGTCTTCGGAGGATCGGTGCAGGGATTGGGATCAAGTAAGTCAATCATCACCGAACAGTTTTGAAGTTGATGGACTAATCCGATGGACTATAGTGGCATCATAGTATTTGAACCACCTCCACCATGTCTTGGACTTTTCTAGATGCTGGACAAATTCTAATATGTATAGGCTCTTATGCTGCCTGGCTTCGTGCGGGTGGGGAGCATCATACAGAAGCCCGGGGATACCGGAACTGGAACATGGAAGTGATGCGAAAAATTGCTGCCGACAATAAGACGCCATGGGATGACCTGTTGTCAGATATCCGGGTCCACCAGGTGAATTCCAAGCAAGGAATAGTTGCCTGCTGGGAAGAAGCCATCGCCGTCTTAGGTTTGTCTTCGTCGAGAGTTCTTATGACTGGTTCAGTCCGAGTCTGCTCACATCCGTTGCCCGCACAGAATCCGAGTGGCCTCATTCTAATGACCAAATCGACGGCATCTGCGATGCCCTGGACGTTCGCAAGGACTTGCTCCTGGATAACGCAGAAGACAATTTTGACCGTTTCAATGATTGTTTGTCGTAAGTAATTCTTTGACAAGGTTTGTAGCTCGTTTCATGACCTCAATGAACTGAAAGGAATTTAGAATTCTTCACAGAGACACCCTCACCGGGCTCAGTGGCTCCATGGTCGCAAAGATCATGTCCCAGGTCTGCAGAGAGGCGATGGAACATTCCGGTGAGTCCACTTATTTGAGCGAAATAGTATATCTGAGCGAGTTGTTCATCAGACCTACCTTAGGCCGAGGATGCACAAAAATGCGGCAAGGAGTCGTCAAAAGGACCTTCGCCAATGAGGCCACATTTAAGGGTATGATGAGAGAATTGCGACGATGCTTCCGGGATCATGCAGAGGGTCTGCAGCAGGAATTGGATGAGTCGGTATCTACGCACCTCGGCGCCATAAGAGACACCTTTGATCTTGTCAGAGAAGAAAATGCCGCCGAGGAGAGTGAGAGGGACCCTGAGTTTCGGCAGCGCGTGGCGGGTGAAGTTTCAAAGGCTCGAAGCCTGATGGGGATGTGAGACATGTGTACGATTAGTTGCAAGGCGGTTTGTGTGCAGGTGGCATGAAGATTATTTGCGGGAATTGTCTCTGTGGCTAATTATTTGACTGATTAGGTACAGCCATTGACTGTATTGGGCTTTTCCAGGAGGTCATCGATGTTTCGTGCTGCATCTCCGATTACTCCATCATTTGCAAAGCCGAGCTTCAATATCTGCGCGATCGGCCTCGATGCTTTAATCATCAACAAGCAGATCGGCCCGACCCATTTCTTCCTTGACACGGAGAGACGGAACTATACTAATAGGTCACAATAGACCCAACTGTAAAAGGTGTCGATTCGTACAGTCATTCATTTAGTAACTATTTCCCTACTGCCTATGCACGCTATTACACACCGCCCTTATTCTACGACCATTCTTCACGGGAGGCTTTGGCTGCAGCTGTCTTGATGAAATCCCTAGGGGTAACTTGCATACCGCTCGCGCACAGCACTCAAACTCATGGCGCAGCCTTGTGTGGCAATACGACAGGAACATGAAGCTCGAGGGTGCACAACTCGTAACGTGGCTTCGCTTCATTCCATTTGTGCATTTTCCTCAACTCACGCATTGCAAGCTGCTCAGAAGGCGGCGGCGGCGGCGGTGGCGGCGGCGGCGGCTGCGGAATGGGACTTGGGTAGGAGCTCTCATCGTCATCGTGGCTGTTATCGTCTGCTGCGCCCGAGTCTTCTGAGTTCTCTGGCTGCTGTGTGCCATCCGATGCCTGAACAGGGCTCTCTTTATCTGGTTGCGAAGACGATTGCGGCTCTACATCCCCGCCTTCTTCATTGTCATCAGAGGCGCTGTCGTCTTGGTTGCCCTCGGAGTCACCATCATCGTGTTCAGGCGGGGGGCCTCCACCAGGCGCGTCCCCCGCTTCAGTTGCGTACTTCATTACGTAGGAGAACGGCACAACCTCATCCGGCCTCGTCCACGAGACGTCCATGCTGTCATAGTACCCGGCCGGGATATTATCGGGTCTCCGAAAGGCGGCGACCCGCGCCTGTACCTGGGGTAGCAGGTTATCGCGCAGATCCTCTGGGCTGGGAAATGCTGTGTGCACATCGTCTAACAGATCACGGACCTGGAAATTCATCATTTCTGGGTACTCAAAGCGCTCCAGAAGCTGAATAAGCTCGGCCGAGTATGGCGGTGCCGTGGGCTGCTGGTTTACAGCCTGTACCCACCTATCGTGCGGCCTGAAGTCCTTGTGCCAACTATCGTACGGGTTGTTCTGGCTGCCATCCACTGTAATGTGGGTCATAGTCATCTCCCGCAGCAGCGTTCCTGCTGCGAAGATGTCTTCCCATTCCTCCATAAAGCCATGGGGATCAACAGGTCCCCTTGTTGGGTCCGCAAGGTTGCATGGTGGTAGGCTCGCGGGGTCATCACCTTGTATTCCTGCATTTCCAAAGTCTCCCACTACAATATCAGGGAAGGCGTTGCTCTCGAGGCCGGCCCTTGATATGCGGCCACGTCCTCTAGGCGGGTAGTGTATAAATACGTTTGCAGAATGCTGTGGACTTGTTTCAGCAATATGAATTGTTGAATGTTACATGGATGTTGAAAACTTACCATATCACGGTGATATATACGCGCCCAATTATTAGGCTGATTATTTGCGTCGTCGTTGTCCCCATCGTCTCGTCCAGAGTAGCTGCCAAAATTCATTGCTACTAGTGCTAGAAATAGCTGTTCTGCTACATGCCTGTTATTGAACCCAAATTAGAGACATTGTACTAGATTTATTGCACATAGTACGCAAGATAGGATCTCAATCTACCATATAAAGTGCTCTGGGATGGCTTTCCCACGCCTACAATAGTTGTACATAAGGTGCAACAGTGTACCCCCATTGCAAAACC
Source organism: Diaporthe humulicola (assembly GCA_038088545.1). NCBI lineage: Eukaryota > Fungi > Ascomycota > Sordariomycetes > Diaporthales > Diaporthaceae > Diaporthe > Diaporthe humulicola. Next base: position 6,658 of record JBBWSL010000037.1, on the reverse strand, counting down.
TACAACATACAAAATTAGATGGACTTCCAATGAAATATTTCTTCCTATTTGGCTTACTCATAGAAGAGTGAGTAAACAGTACAATTCGGACTGGTTATGTCTTGAGGGTCTAACTCCTGCCAGAAGCGCAGTCTGTTAAAATAAGGCACACTCGGCAGTACCCCCTTCCGGTAGACATCATTTCCATTAGGACCCGGTATATAGCCGTCTATAGTCGGATCACCGACAGCGTGGCGGTATGTAGACGCTCTTAGCTCGCGGGGCGGGCGGGATAGTTGTGTGGTAGGGTCCCACGATACTTCCATAAGTTTATTGACAAACAGCTCGCCCGTTGATACAGATTGAACGACGAAGACGCTCAGGACTTGTGCTCTGTTTCCGTTCAGCCAGTATTTCCCGCTTATTACTCCCATTTGAAGGTCTTTCGCAAAGAGGAACCCCTTTCTCATGAATTCGTCGTTCTGAGGCACCGTGGAGTCGTGCAAAACTCGTTCGGACTCTCCATCTCTTTCGATTGGTAGAAACACTCCTATTTGCCTATAGTTTCGAGACTGCGCCATGATGCCATCAAAGAACAGAATCTTCCTGCCAAGGATAGTGGGATTGTATACATTACGACAAATCTTCTGGATTGCTGAAGTCTGCACGATCTAAATGTCTGGCTAGGTCTCAATCAATTCGTAGGATTCAACGGGGATCTTTTTCTTCCCGAGACAAAGAAATCACCGCGTTCGGTAAAGTGGTTTTCTTATTCATTGATCAATCTGGCACTACCTCACTAGGCAAAGAATGACTTGTTCCATTGGACTCCCTCGATAAGTATGAATCTATGAGGGGTCTGGGAACCCGTTTTGATTTATTTGCATTTCCGATAACTATGTTACACAAATTCAGGCATTCCCATACACGTACTTTCCTAAAATGAATAGCATCAACAATTATGTTTCTCGGATGTCGCGCATCAATGTCCTTCGTGAGCAAGAAGGGAAGATATCACGTCTCCGAAGTACCGGATGAGCAACGAGTGGTCAGGACGATTTGTAGCCTTGACACTTCGGTCGAAGCTGCACATTTGCATTGTGCAGGTGTTTAGCCTGATGATATAGGCGGCCACGCAAATCGACAATGCCGTAAATGAAGTATTAGGATGTGTCAAAACCCAAGTGAATCGAGGATGAACGTCGGGCCAAGTTTTCAGGCTGCCAGCGTCGAGCAAACAGTTGATTGCACATGTGGTGGAGGAGCTTGCTTGTCACCACATTTCTAATTGATGCATCCGCAGCCCCACATACCGAGAGCTTGCGCTCTTTGAAGTGTCCGATAAAACACACACCTAACGAGGCCTGGGAAGAAGCAGCTACCTGCTACCTCTGTCTTGTCTCCATCTCACATAACTCATCCAAACGTGTCACGATGGCTTCCGACTCGGCTTCGTGTGCCAAACCCATGTTGCAGGACCTGACGGTGGGATTTATAGGCTGCGGTAAGTGTCAACCAAGCTGAGTCTGAACGCGTCAAACGTTATCCCTAACAAGGAGTGTGATGTACCACCACAGGAGACCTAGGCAAGGCCATTCTGAAAGGGATCCTACACAAGGCCTCCTCATCCCCGCCTGCCTTAGAGTCGTGGGTCGGGGTCGAATACTTCGCAAGCGTACAATCAGAGACGTCCGCCCAGGCGCTGCGAGAGGTTTTCGCAGCTGATGCCGCCCCACGAGGTTCTGTCTATTTCGAGATACTGAAGCGGCAGAACGTCGAAGTTGCAAAGGAATCCGATCTTATCATCCTTGCCTGCCCACCAGCCACGGTAAAAGTCGTTCTCAGCGAGCAAGGGATGGCACACGCCCTGGCAAACAAACCCCTCATCAGCCTGGCTGCCGGTGTCACTATAACCCAGATGGAGGATGCGCTATACCACGGAGCCGGAGACAATTCTGACTCCCAGGATCAAAAGAGGTGCTGCATCGTTCGCGCGATGCCAAACATCGCCGCCTCCCTCGGCGCCTCAGCAACAGGCATCTCGTTTCCCACCAACCCAGCCCCACCAAAGAAAACAATCGACCTCGTGGACTCCTTCTTCCTGTGCGTGGGAGGCATCACCCACATTCCCGAGTCCCAGATGGACGCCGTTTCGGTGGTATGCGGCGCGTCGCCGGCGTTCATGGCTCTGTTCTGCGACGCCATCATCGACGGCGCTGTCGCTGGCGGGCTACCTCGTGCGCAGGCGGAGTCCATGACCGCGCAGGCCATGGCAAGCACGGCTGCTCTGTTGGCTGCCAATGGCGGGGGGAAGAAGCCGTCTGAGGTACGGGAGAATGTATGCGCCAACCCTGGGATCACGATCGGGGGCATACTGGATTTGGAGAAGGGAGGTGTCAGGGGGTGTATCTCTGGGGCTGTTCGGGACTCCATACTCGCTGCTCGCTCTTTGGGTTGAAAGGGAAGTTGGGTGTTTCCAAAACGAGAGACATTGACTTCCTCAACTGCTGCTTCGACATGATCTAGCGGGATGGACATGGTGTTTCTGGAAGGAGGCTGATTCCCAATATGAGTCGAACGCAGCGCACGAGGACCCCATACAATTAAAGACCAGTCGTCACTTAAACCAGCACGTATCCTACAAATTGTCTAGCCCACGGATCCTTAACCATGTCCTTCATCTCACCCAGTGTCACAGACAAACTTTCCACGTCCTGACTCACACCTTGAAAGCAGCACCTCGTCGCATTCCAGCCCACTTCTACCGACTCCCGGGCTCCTCTTTGGACCGTCGGGGCAAGCACAACTCTCAGGAGCGGGCCGTTCACCGAGAGGTCGTCGAACAACTCAGCGATGTCTTCGATATTACGCTCGCTCCTCTCGCCAGCCAGCCTCCACCCCTTTGCGCGATTGTTCCACACCAACTCCTGTCGCTGGGGCGGTTGTGGGTTCTCTATTGTGATGATTATCTTGAGCAGGCGGACGAAGACGTGCGTGTCTCGGTATTCTTGTTGTGGATCTGAGTCGGCAGGGATGGGGTCGGAGAAGCGGACACGGCGTGCTCTATTCCAGTTCGGGGCGTTGCGAGTTTTTCTGGGTCTTCCCCTCCGCCTTCTGTTGATTGGTTGAGGATGAGATGGGCTTGGTGGCTCGCCTTGAAGTATGCCTGGAACAGGTCGGGCTTGCATGGGAGAATCTGGCTGTGGAACTGGACAGTTCGGTGCTCTTGCAAGAAGGTCAGCCACGGCCGGTGCTGGGTGATGAATGCTGGCTGGTGATTTCTTGTCTATCTTGACGGGCTTGGTCTCCGGGATAGGCTGCGCGTCCAAGGTGTTCGTCGTGCCACTGGCCGTAGAGATGTCTCGGTGAGGCTGCTCAGCCTGGTGGGTCATGTCTTCGTCCGAAACACCGTTCCCTTTTGCCACCATAGGCGGTGCGTTGACAGTAACGATAGCATGGGCTTCGGAATGCGATACCAACTCTTCATCGTCCCTTTCGATGCTTTGCCACAGCCCGTCTTCTCTCTGTGTACTGATTAGGGGCTCGACGTGTCGATGTCGAGACTGCTTGTGACGCTTGGTCCTTGATCGACCCATCTCGACTTCTTGAAGGCTTGATGAAAGCAACGACGGAACGCCCAAATCATGTCAAGATGAACATGAAATGGCAAAGATTTGTACCTTGGTCTCCACGCCTCCTGGTGAGGTATGCGATCCGCCGTGCAGTTGCGTGCAAACGGAGCGTGTTTCTTAACAGTGGCTATCCAAGACACCGCGGCCCGGACCGCAAGATCAGATAGTGGCTGTTTGCCTACCCGTCCACGCTGCTCACCCTTGACCAAAACAGGTGTCAAGCGCTATGGTTATACCGTGCTAGGAGATTTTCTGAAGCTGCTAACTGGTAGTGCGAATCTCAGAGTGGATGTCTCCTTGGGGCTGGAGGAATGAGGCCAAGTCGGCCAGGCACGGCCAGCCGAGCGTACATGCAGTCCCTACACGCTCAGAACAGCATCGAATCCATAGCTCTGACTACCGTACGACTATCTGCGTAAAATTGTAGATTTCAAGTACCCTACACTGCCAGAAGTAATTTTAATTAAGTCAATCATTTGAACAGAGCCCGCGCACCCACAAGACGAAATAGCCACCAGAGTTAAGCACATGGTTGAGCAGTGATCGTTCTTCCCAATGTCCCTCAATGACGGCATGTCCATGCCGTGGTTTTTTTTTTGGCTTTGGGTCAAGAACCTCAATTGATGCCGGCCCTTTCTGATTATGGAGACAGCCTATCTCCAGCACGGTACCACGCCCTCTGTCACATACATCACTCCTCGGTATGTTGAGGATCGTCCTTTAGTACGACGGAGGAGCAATTTGGCTGGGTTCTGTCGCTCTACGAGCTTTCATAACGCCGCTGTAATTAATCGGAGTCTTCTGTTTGCACAACAGCCCTGAACGTCTCAGTCTTTTGCACATCCGCCTCCGGTAATTTCATTTGTCACCTAGTAGTTCACCCTCATAAGCCTGAGTAAGGCAGAGCGAGCTGCCGACTTTTACTGACCTCGGCGGTCCTGACTCAAATTTTCGTTATCCCCACAACACCACGTCGGGACTCGGTCAAGACTCAAGTCCAGGACAACGTTGTCGAAATGCGATGAGGAAAGGGGCAAAAAGAATGCATTTATCAGATCAAAGTCATTATCACCCAGCAATGGCACGCTCTGGCTGATAATGTAGTCAATATTTTTCAAACCTGGCAGCTGCCAACTCGTCCGAAGAAAGGACTTTGATCATGATATGGAGTTCCTTGGCACCTTCGGACTTCGGACTCGCATGTTTGCCGCCACTATGCAAATTGGGACAAAATGAACGCTTCAGTCTACACTCCTCGACCATTACAATCCAAGTCCCTCGGATGTACGGATTTATCTGGCAATCAAATCCACAAACCTTACGGAAGCATTTCAAATCCGACATGGCGATGTATTTGTGATTACGAAGAGCGGGTCCGGCTCAAGTTTAACGCAGTTTGAAAGAAACCGATTTTTTCAAGACCACTATGCATTCTCTGAGTCAGCACATTTAGCTATAGACAATGCGTCGGAACTTACCGCATAGGATACAACCTCATAAGGGAGGCTGATCTGTTTCCGAGATGCTGTTCATTTGACTTAGGTCTACTTCACTTCTCACAAAGCCTCGATTGTGTCCTCTACACGTAACATACAAACTCTACTTTGTCTCATGAGAAACTCCCTTATCCAACCTTCCAGCCACGATCCAACAATATGAACATCACAGCTATGCCAACTCAAAACCCCGCTCAGGCAGCGGAAAGTGGACATCACGACGGCGGAGACACAGTTCGTTGCGACAGCCTCAAGTGGCTCCCACTCGCGCCCAAAGTCTGGATAAAGCTCGTCAAGCTCTTCCCCAATACTGGCGCGTATACCGTCCTCATACGAGCGGAAAAGGGAGGGATCCTCCCGCGCCACCGACACATCGACAGCGCCGAGATATACGTCATCCGGGGCGACGGCGTGCACCCCCAAACCGGTCATTTCTCACAGGGCGACTACGTCTCGGAGCGGAAGGGCGCGGTCCACGACCAGCTGGTCTTCGAGGAGGAGGTGGAAATGTTGATGATGAGCAGTGGCCCTTCCATGTTCATTGACGACGAGGGCAACGACTTGTTCTTGATGGACATACCGATGCTTCAGCGGTTGGATGAATCAGTGTCATGAACGTTTGCGCCATCGCCAGGGAAATATATAAGGAGTTGGGAGTGGTTGTAAGGGCAAGAAGGAGACTTTTTGAATCGTGCCGCTCCAGAATTTGTAGATGGAAAGGCTAATCAGGACGATGAACATAGCTGCGAGACATGGGGGTTGGCCAGGTTGAAGCAGATTTGATGAGAGTTCCGACGACCGCAAATGAACAGTTCACTCCGATTTCACGACACCAGAGTTCTCTCTTTTGGATGAGGTCATTGATAGATCCCTTGCAGGAACCAACTCTTGACGTGCAGCTTCGGCGAAGCAAGGGAAAATAGCATCGGAATAGATCCAACTGTAAAGTTTGGCCTGCATAGATGAATACGTTTTGAGCCTGTACTCTAGAGGCAGACATTCTGGGATGTCGTATGCGTACCTAGGTACAGTCACCTCAAAGACTGCGGCCAAGGATGACTCCAATGAAGCTGCAGCTTTCCGGATACACAAAGGAGAACTTGGGAACTTCGCCTGTGAAACAAAAGAGCTCATCTCCTTCCTGACCAGGTTTTAGGCGAGACTTAAAGCCTTCCTTCTTAACACTTACATGCGGCTGCCCGTACAGCCAGCGTTAGCCCACTTACAGTTTTCGGACTACCCATACCCCTATTTCTATCTACCTATTACTATAAAAAATAAGGTATATAGCCTACCTAGATAGAAATATCCTTTTTAGGTTAACTTAATTACTTTATATTTTCCCCTAATATTACTAAAATTAAGTATATAAAGTATTTTTTTATATTAATAATTAGGTAATATAAAATAAGTAAAAAGCCTATCCTATTTACTAATTAGTAAAAAGTATAGGCTATATTATATAATACTTAATATTTAAGTATAGGTTAAGAGTATTATAGTAACTTTTATTTAAATATTAATTATTTTATTTTATTTTATTATAAATAA